>CM038142.1:93649660-93805703 GCA_021437245.1 Aegilops speltoides | reverse complement strand
AGATGATCATGCAATTCTATGCCACAGCTCATTTCTATCCGGATGGCAGGATTGTATGGATGATGAAGGTCGAGATTCTCTTCAACTGTTGAAGAATGGGCAGCCTTCTGAATGCTCCAAAGGCAGAGAGAAGATGATGTTGATGTCTATGGAATTCCCAAGAAAAACCATGAGTCTATGAAAACATGTACAATGAGGTACCAGCTAAGGATGTAGAGTTCGGAAGCTCGGCTCGATGTATCATCTCCAGGCGAGGTCTCCCTACCACGAACACAATTACGAGGCATACCTTGATGCCCAAGTCTGGAGATCATCGCATGATAAGAGGTTATTCTATCAACATGCTGCATATACTTGATCAGAAGGCACCTTTCAAGGTGATGGACCTGATAGTTGAGACTATCAAGAGGACTGCAATGCACTGTAAGAGGTCATGTGGATTTGCCCCGCACATTCAGATGCTTATCAATGCCAAGTTTGGCACGGACACCTACTTGTTGGAACGACCACACTTGCCACTGCAGCCTGAGCATGAGGACAATGAAGTTGTGATGACTGAGGATGATCCCACGTCTGTTGAAGGTCAAGCAAAGTCTAAAGCTGCCAAACAAGCTAAAGCTGAGAAGGAAGCAGCAGCAGCAGCAGCTAAACCCAAGAGTGTTGGAGAGCAGCTCCTTGAAGCTACTCAGAGGATTGAACTACGCCTGGCCAGCATAGTGCAGTCTCAGGAGAGTCTTGAGAGGATAGTTGAAGACAAGTTCCATGCTCGGATGTCAAGTCGATCAAGTGCAAGTCATCACAACAAGCTTGAGGCAGATATCGAGGAAGCCAAGAAGGACAAGGAAGAGCTCATGCGTGAGATGCAGATGACCTAGTCCAGATAATTATGAACAGCCTGCTCCGGTTCCCACAAGACCCAGATCAGCTGCTATTCCAAAGGATGACACGGGACTACAGCCTCAGCACCTCCCACAGCTCCATCAGTTCCAGCTCCAGCTCCAGTGACCACTCCTCCAGCTCCACAGACATCAGCTGAAGCCTTTGCAGATGCAGCTATCTCAACTCCATCAACCCAGACAGGAGCCGCCAGCAGAGTCCCTAGTGACGTTTAGCTCTATACCTTTCGAACTTTTTGGTAACTTGTTGCCAAAGGGGGAGAAATTGTATAGATCATAGGACTTCGAGAGAGAGAGTGCTCGCTTTTGCTCTTTTGTTTCGTTTGCGGTCTTTTTGAGATACTTTTGAGTTTTTCGAGACATTCCGTGTGTTTGATACTACGTTTGCTCTACTTTGATGAGTGCTTGATCATACTATGCCTTAATGTGTGCTTAATGCTTATCATATGCTATTCATATCTTGTATGATCATTTACTCATGTCTTGGTGATTGGGTGCATGCTATTCATTCTTATCATTTTGTGCGCTCCACCAAGATGTATGTGACATGGAAGAGTAACCCATGATCCTAATCGATTGTGCATTTGCATTTAAACGCAAATCTTAAATAATGCACAAATTTAGGGGGAGCTCTTGCTTATCACATACGTCTCAAAGCGACGATATTATTCATTGATTATATCATTTGTCGAAGCTTTGATCTATATGTTGTCATCAATTACCAAAAAGGGGGAGATTGAAAGTGCAACTAATCCCCGGGTGGTTTTGGTAATTAATAACAACATATATATCATTGAACTAATAGTTTCTTGAGAACATTTCAGAAAGTTCAGTGATATGGGTATGGCAATGACTGAAGAAGTGGACCCCTCAAAATGCTAAGGAAAGCATTGGCAAAAGCTCAAGACTCCATTTTTGGTTTAGTGATCCAAGATCACATTGAGTCTATAGGAAAGCCAATACTATTAAAAGGGGATGAGGTTATGATAATGATCTGGTTGCTCAAAGTGCTTAGTGATCTATCTCCCAAACTATCAGCAATCTTTCATTCCAACATACACTCATAAGTAATCTCGGTCTCACCGATTCCATAAACTCAGTCACACCGAGATGAACCACCTCAGCCATATACCCAAACCCTAGAAATTTGGATTTTCCGATTCGAACTCGGTCTCACGAAACTAGTGTTGCCAAGCTTCAGAACTTCATCATCAAATCGGTGTCACCGAGATGATAAAGTCGGTCCCACCGAGATTGGCAAACCCTAGTCTTTGGAAGAATCGGACTCACCGAGATTGTATTTTCGGTCCCACGAAAATCCCAACGTTCACAAGATTTGAACTTTCGGTCTCACCGAGTTGTCAACTTCAGTCGGACCGAGATTGGTCAAATGTGTAACGGTTGGATTTTGTGTGGAGGCTATAAATACCCTCCACCTCCTCTTCATTCGTGGAGAGAGCCATCGAAAGAACTACCACTCCTACCTTACATTTCTGAGAAGAAAACTACCTACCCTTGTGTTGAGATCAAGTTGCTCCACTCCCACCATATGAAACTTGATTTCTAGCCTTCCCAAGTTGCTTTCCACTCAATCCTTTCTTCCACCACAGCCAAATCAGTGAGGAGAGTTGAGTGTTGGGGAGATTATCATTTGAAGCACAAGAGCAAGGAGTTCATCATCACCAACACCATCTATTACCTTTTGGAGGGTGGTGCCTCCTAGATTGGTTAGATGTCGCTTGGGAGCCTCCCTCAAGATGTGGAGTTGAACCAAGAAGTTTGTAAGGGCAAGGAGATCGCCTACTTCGTGAAGATCTACCCCGAGTAAGGCTAGTCCTCCGTGGGCGTATGCCATGATGGCATAGACAAGGTTGCTTCTTCGTGGACCCTTCGTGGGTGGAGCCCTCCGTGGACTCTCGCAGCCGTTACCCTCCGTGGGTTGAAGTCTCCATCAACGTGGATTGACGATAGCACCACCTATCGGAACCACTAGAAAAAATCTCCGTGTCTCCAAATTGCGTTTGCTCTTCTCCACCTCTCTTTACTACATGTGCAATTTACTTTCCGCTGCAAATACTCTAGAATTGCATGTGTAGGGTGATACTTGACTTGATCATCATTGTGAACTTGCTAAAAACTTGTCCTAATCAAAAGGCTAAATTTTTATATTGTCAAGTAGTCTAATCACCCCCCTCTAGACATACTTTCGATCCTACAACCACCAACCGTCTAGGGCGCCCAAGCACCCAAGAGGAACAAGCTCAAGGGCACCAAGCACCCAAGAGTAATAAGCTTCTCAACTTGTAACTTCCACGTATCGCGTGGAGAACTCAAACCGATGCACCAAATGCAATGGCAAGGGCACACGGAGTGCCCAAGTCCTTCTCTCCCAAATCCCACCAAAGCAACTAATGCTAGGGAGGAAAATGAGAGGAAGAACGAAAGAAGAACACGAAGAACTCCAAGATCTAGATCCAATGGGTTCCCCTCACATAGAGGAGAAAGTGATTGGTGGAAATGTGGATCTAGATCTCCTCTCTCTTTTCCCTCAAAAACTAGCAAGAATCCATGGAGGGATTGAGAGTTAGCAAGCTCGAAGAAGGTCAACAATGGGGGAAGAACACGAGCTCAAAGGATTAGGTTCAATGGGGAAGAAGACCCCCTTTTATAGGTGGGGAAGAATCCAACCGTTATGCTCACAGCCCGCACAGAGCGGTACTACCGCTCCAAGGAGCGGTACTACCGCTAGGGCGGTAGTACCCCTTTGAAAAACAACAGAGAGGAGGCAAAAGGCCAGTAGAACCGCCGGAGCAGTACTACCGCTTGTCCTCACGGTACTACTGCTCGACCTCACGGTACTACCGCAAGTGGTAGCGGTACTACTGCTTGCGAGCGGTACTAAAAAAATACTTCCGTGCCTACTTCCGCTGATCAAAACACGAGATTTTGGTCCGGAGCGGTACTACCGCTTAGGAGCCGCGGTAGTACTGCTCTGGAGCGGTACTACCGCTCAGGATCCATGGTAGTACTGCTCTGGAGCGGTAGTAAAAAATTACATCCGCTCTAGTCGCGGTACTACCGCTGCAGCCTTTACCAAAACAGCCACAACTTTTGCAAACGGACTCCGAATTCGACGAAACCAAGTTTGTTGGAAAGCTAGCGACAAGGGCTAACACAATATTGAAAGAAATACCAATAATAAGCAAATGAGAAAAGGCCCAAAAGAAAATGGTGAGAACCCTTCCTCGGAGAAGACCGGTAAAACCTCCAACACCGAAAACATCATAGAAGACGCATGCAAACTCCGTTTTCGATGAACTCAAGCTTGTCATCAAGATGACCATAAGCTCTAAGATTCACAAAGAGAATCAAACAAGAACCAAGAAACATGATGCAAGGATGCAATGGTTTGAGCTCTCTATGAATGATACGATCAAGCAACTCATCGAGAGCCCCCCTTGATAGTACGGCAATCGATCCTATAACCCGGTCTCCCACAACTACCATGAGACCGGTAAAATAGAAAACCTATCAAGGGCAAACCTTTGCCTTGCACATGGTCCACTTGAGCTATATGATGACGATCTTCACTCCCTCAAGTTGGACCACCTTTCTTGATTGCGTTGGCTCGATGAAGACTAGATGATTGCTCCCCTATAGTCCACTATGGGTGAGCCACTCTTCGTGATGCTCCACTTGAACTTGCACACGACAATCTTGATGACGATCACCACTTGATGACATCCTTTCCATGGTTTGTATGATATCTGCCTCTTGACGCAAGCCCATGGACACGTACCTAACCCCACATAGAACTCTCACATAGACCATGGGTTAGTACACAAAGTGCAATGGACAATGCTTACCATACCATGGGATCACTTGATCCCTCTCGGTACATCTAATGCGCTTTGTGTGTTGAATCTTTCCAACTCTCTTCATTTGGATGATGTCTTGAAGATGGACATGAATGATCACACAATCTTCTTCTTCAAGACATGTTTGCAATAAGCTCAACACTCGCATGACCAATCTTTGGATAATTCCTTAATAGCACCTTGGTCAACTCATAAACTCCTTGAAACCAACACATGGACTTCAAGAAAAGCCTATGGACAAATCCTTCAAAGATAACTCAAGACAACCATTAGTCCATAGAGATTGTCATCAATTACCAAAACCAAACATGGGGGCACCGCATGTTCTTTCAATCTCCCCCATTTTGGTAATTGATGACAATCACTTTCAAGAGAGTTTATATAAGGAATTATGCTTCAATATGCAATGCAAAAACCAATAGTGCATGCATATGAGATGCAAATGCTAAGGAACAAAACCAAAGCAAGAGGAGATAACTCTCTAAACTTCTCCACAGAACTCTCTGAAACTCATCCCCCATTGGCATCGATTGCCAAAATGGGTGAAAAGCTTAGAATGCCAATATAAAGAGTGTTCCTCCATAAATTGTGTATCTCTCAAAAAGAGAGTGGAATGCAATACACATATCCAATGGTAAATACTTGGAGGAAGACAAACTATATTGAGGCCCAAAGATTGCAAAAGAATGATATGCCATAAAGACATAACAAAGAGAGAAACAAGAAATCGAGCAATCAAAAGATACAAATTGAAGCAAGCAATCAAAGGATATCAATTGAACCAACTAGACCAAAGATCCTATGAGCCACACGAATGAAGGATATTATGATATGAGCCGAGGAGTGTTCTAAAGAAACTAGAGAAGCTCCCCATGATTTGTGCACATCAAGAATTTTTGTATTCGGATACAAAGTACACAAAATAGGATCATAGCTCCCCCAAAATCAATAAAAACTTACAAGTGCAAGTGAGCATATAGGAAACTAAGCCTAGTACTTGCAACAAACACATGGTTGAGCAACAAGTAAAAGAGGCAACTTGAGAATGGGCTCAACCAAAAAGATGTGTGTGAGTCAAGGCAATGCACTTGACAAGACTAATGTATGGATGAGCATAAAGCATCAATAAATTCTTGAAACAATGAGGCACACGGTGCAAGGCCTATCATTCCCACACACAACTAGCAAATGGGTTCACAATCTTACTAATAAGCATATAAAGAACCTATGCTTGTGACAACCCATGGTGAAGATAGAAGATGAAAGCCTCATCAAGACGAGGGATACCAATTAAGATGGCAAAAGCCTCGTAAAGATAAGCATGAGGAAAATAATCTTCACCACACAAGAGTGCATCAAGATGCTACAATAGAGGACACACACTCAAGGCAAAATCTTTCACGGAGCCACCAACGAAATAACATAAGAAAGACAAGGTGGACGTGAAAGAAAGGATATCAACTAGAGATGTAAATTCTCTCAAGTGTATAAGGTTCTAGGTAGACGAAATCATGATGATATATATCTACAAAGAAGGATGTACACCCGAAATAGTTACAGCACGAAGGAACAAGATATCCAAAAGGAAGTCATACATATACCAGTAAGATATTTGCCTGGAAGCATAGCACATGGCTAGATATGGTCCTATTGTATATAAATGAATTCCTACCGCACGAACATCAAAGACATCACAACTAGCAACAAGAGATCATTGTTGGGATGCTTTGAGAAAGGAAACAAGTATCACAAGATATGAAATTAATATCATGCCAAGATGCAACCTACACAAGGTTGAATGCAAGAGAGGAAAGCATGAATAGATACTTATTACCGAGATATCATTGAAGGATGTAGTAGATACCAATTGAAGGTCGATAGTAGTTCATTGATCATCCTAGCTTGACTCCAATGAGCACATGGTGACAACACCTTCCTTGTGAGTGAGCCAAGCATCCAATGCATCTCCAACCGCTCCTACAAGAACAACACAAACTAAACGGTACCCAAACTCATTGGGACCAAGAGTTATAAACACCAATATACATACGACAAACTCCACATAAATAGGTGCATATAGATATGAAAATGAATTTCATGCACCCCTCATCCAATTTGAGACTTGGTGGAGTTTCCCCTATATATTGGGTCAAAGAAAGAAAGCATGCCAAATAAAATACATGAAGTAAACATGCATGCTCAAGACTTCCAAAACCCGAAACCAAAAGATAAAGAAATGGCAAGTGAAAAGGATACCAAATGGAGAAATCATCACTTGGAAGATATCATTAAAGATACATCAAGGAATGAGATATCCATTGATACACACTAAATTAAAGATGTCAAACTCCCAAAGAGAGGATGGTTCCAAACAAACCAAGCTCTCAACAAAGTTTCATGATGGCACAAAGTACCAAAAAGAAATCGGCTTGCCTTCCACCAACACACACTTGATAAGGATCACAAGAAGAGTGTTCTAAAGAAAATAGGATAGCTCCCCCACAAGTTGTGCACTATAGAGAATTTGCTTTTGAATACAAAATGCACAAGGTGGGATCACCACTTCCACTATATCTAGAAAACACTAGACAAGAACAAGAAATTAACAAGATCCACAAGTGGTATGGAAGACAACGGGAGTTGACACAAAACTTGGCAAGAGAAAAGGCAAATAAAAACAAAAACCAATGTAAGATGATCAATAAATTCTACCACACATAAGTGACTACCAATTGTCAAAAGACAAGAAGTATTTGGAAATAATTCCCGGTGGTAGATAACAAGGATATCCAACATCATCTTCACAACAAACACAAGCAAATTGCAACTTGTAGAGCTAACATGCCACCTAGAAACAAGAAAACCTACAATATCAATACTAGGTGACAATATCTCAAATGTACACATTTTCTAGGCTAGTAATATACATAGCATATTACTCCCCCATAATGTGATACCAATGAAGAAAACTTAACAAGAGGCAATAAGAGGATCCAACAAGAGATAATTAATGGACAATTTAGAATTTGAATTTCTCATGAGAAGACATACCACATAGTGACTAGATAATCTTGTAATATCAATACTAGATGGTATTCCTCATGTACACACACTTATAGGAGTGTGAGGTGCACAAAGCACATCACTCCCCCATAATGGGATATTCCATTAATCTCTCACAAGAGCCAACTAAGATACAAACAAGATGCACAAAGGCTCAACACACAACTCACACGTACATGAAGTGCACACCAACATACATAAGCAAGTTGGAAGCGCAACATATACAAACACATGCAAGGAACAAAACCAAAACATGCAAGGGGGCAAATAACTTTCAAAGTAAACAATTTAAGTACAAGTTACATAAGGAGGCACATTGGATATAAGATAGAAACTTGATAATCCAATTGACTTGGCTTGTGACAAAAAGAATGATGAAGTCCCCTTAACTCTTCATAATGTAGCCAAGTCTCCAATGCCCTCCAACAACACCTATTGATCAAGTTTGAGCTTGTTGGTGCCCAACCAAGTTGGGTCCTAAGAGGTTAGTCACAATAGGCTTGGCAACCCAAATGGTTCTTTTCTTGACACCACTTTGAGTACCAACAAACTTGGCAAACACATTGCCAACCTTATCCTTCCCAAGAGAATAGATATCATCAATAGTAATTGGGTTGGATAAGTTACCACTAGTGCATGAAGAAGCGACGTGACCTTTCTCACGACATAAGTAGCAACGTCTACTCTTCACTTTCTTCTCACTTGATTTCTCAACAAGAGAAGCATTAACTTGAGTCTTCTTGGGAAGTGGCCTTTCTTCAACTTGAGGTTGAGCATGAGATTGAACTTGTGGCCTCTTTCCTTGTTGCTTGTCACTAATGGCCTTCTTCTTCAATGGGCAAGATCTAACATGATGCCCTTCAATTTTGCACTGAAAGCAAATAATCTTGGCCGAATTCTTGACTTGTTCTTGGCCCTTCTTATTGAATCTCTTGGACTTCTTCTTATTGGAGTTGAATCCAAGTCCACCTTTGTCATTGGGGGATTTTTGCACACTCAAGATATTGTTGAGTGTGGATTTCCCTTCATGACTCTTTTCCAAGTCTTTCTTCAAAGAAGTGACTTGGGCCTTGAGCTCTTTAATTTCCTCTACATGGTTAGTCGGAACGAAAGCACTAGAGGAAGTATAAGCTTCATCGTTAGAGCAATAAGGCAAGGAAAGCAATTCATCACAAGATGTACCAATGTTATGCATGGATGAATCACGAGGACTAGCACAAGGCAATATAGCATTTTGACTAAAATTAGTGCTAGTATCCGCATGAGGCTCACTAGATGTTACCTTAGCAATTATGGCCTCATGAGCTATCATTAGCACATTATGGTATACTAGAAGATCATCATGAGAGCTTGAGAGCTTTTCATGGCTTTCTTCCAATTTCCCATAATTGCTACATAGCAACTCAAGTTGAGCCCGTAGCTCAACATTCTCCTTCAAAATGGATGCTTCACAAGTAATAGAATTAGTAGCACAAGCATCATCATTAACAACAAGAGGAGAAGGCAACTTGGCAAGCTCTTTTAAATAATAAGCTTCAAGTTGAGCATGAGACTTGGTGAGTTTGATGAGCTCACCCTTGATGGCCCTTGAGCCATTTTCAAGGTGCTCAAAATCCTCAAGAAGTCTAGCATGAGCAACTTCAAGCTTAGCATTTTTAGTTTCAAAAACATTAGCCACCACGAGAGCTCTATCATTAGATTCCTTCACTCTAGATAATTCTACAGCAAAAGTCTCCTCAAGAGATTCCTTGGTGGTTTGTTCAAGTTCAAGAGCTTGAGATAGCTTCGTGATCTCATTTGCGTAATCACGCCCATGAGCTTCCATTTTCTCAATCGTGACCTCATGCTCCTCTAGATGAGATTCCAACTCCTCAATATATTTCTTGCCCTCAATGGCAATGGACATAATTTCCATGAAGTTGGAACGAGCAATTTTATTTTTATGAAGAGCTTTAAAAACCATTTCCCCCTTAATTTTTAAGGAGGCAACATTATCATTCTCTTCATCATTATCCTCATCATCATTAGCATCAACATCATCATCAAGAGACATATTGGGGTACAAAGTAGGAGATACCTTTGACGCCTTAGCCATAAGGCAAAAAGCAATAGACGATGATGTACCATCCCTTGAGACACCATTAAACACCACATCTTGTTCCATGGAGTGTTCGGTTTCCTCTACATTGTTAGCACAACAATTCGAGGAAATAGATGCATTTTTATCATGGCAACAAGACATAGCAAGCATATCATCATGAGATCTAGTCACGCAATTTCTACATGATATGCAAGGACTATCAACACAAGCATGTGAAACATTTGGAGTGCTCGAAGTGTTAAAGCCCAAAGAAGGAGCATTGCAATAATATAGTGATGAAGGATCATCCACAATAAGCATACTATCATCATTGCAATGACCAACACTACTCACCATATCATTACCTTGTGGCAAACCACATGTAGGTGAAGTAGAAGAAGTTGAGAAGACTATACGACCGGAGGTGGAGGGAGAACAATCATCCCCACAAATACTGGACACACCATATTTATCTTGAAGCTTTGTCCATAACTCATGAGCATCCCGGAACGACATGAGTTAAAATATAACTACATTGCTCAAAGCATCTAAAAGCACATTAGAAGCTTGAGCATTGAGATAAGAGTTTTTCTCATCCTCTAAAGATAGTCTTTGGGGATCCTTTGGAGGAGAAAAACCCATATCTACAATTCGCTCTAAATTTGGGTCCATGACCCTAAAGAGATTAAGCATGCGAATTACCCAAACATCAAAATTTGTGCCATCGAAACTAAGAGTGTCAGAGAATCCTAAGCCCCTAGTCGACATCCTTACTCTCTAGGCGGTTAATCCCTATAAAGAGAGACGAGGCTCTGATACCAATTGAAAGATCGAGGATGTCGCCTAGAGGGGGGGTGAATAGGCGTTTTTAAAATAATTACAGTAGAGGCTTGAACAAATGCGGAATAAACCTAGCGGTTAATTTGTCAAGCACAAAACCTACAACAACTAGGCTCACCTATGTGCACCAACAACTTATGCTAAGCAAGATAAGCAACTATGTGATAGCAAGATATATGACAAAGAACAATATGGCTATCACAAAGTAAAGTGCATAAGTAAAGGGGCTCGGGTAAGAGATAACCAAGGCACACGGAGACGACGATGTATCCCGAAGTTCACACCCTTGCGGATGCTAATCTCCGTTTGGAGCGGTGTGGAGGCACAATGCTCCCCAAGAAGCCACTAGGGCCACCGTAATCTCCTCACGCCCTCGCACAATGCAAGATGCCGTGATTCCACTAAGGGACCCTTGAGGCCGGTCACCGAACCCGTACAAATGGCAACCCTTGGGGGCGGTCACCGAACCCGTACACTTTGGCAACCCTTGGGGACGGTCACCGGAACCCGTCAAATTGCTCGGGGCGATCTCCACAACCTAATTGGAGACCCCGACGCTTGCCCGGAGCTTTACACCACAATGATTGAGCTCCGAACACCACCAACCGTCTAGGGCGCCCAAGCACCCAAGAGGAACAAGCTCAAGGGCACCAAGCACCCAAGAGTAATAAGCTTCTCAACTTGTAACTTCCACGTATCGCGTGGAGAACTCAAACCGATGCACCAAATGCAATGGCAAGGGCACACGGAGTGCCCAAGTCCTTCTCTCCCAAATCCCACCAAAGCAACTAATGCTAGGGAGAAAAATGAGAGGAAGAACGAAAGAAGAACACGAAGAACTCCAAGATCTAGATCCAATGGGTTCCCCTCACATAGAGGAGAAAGTGATTGGTGGAAATGTGGATCTAGATCTCCTCTCTCTTTTCCCTCAAAAACTAGCAAGAATCCATGGAGGGATTGAGAGTTAGCAAGCTCGAAGAAGGTCAACAATGGGGGAAGAACAGAAGCTCAAAGGATTAGGTTCAATGGGGAAGAAGACCCCCTTTTATAGGTGGGGAAGAATCCAACCGTTATGCTCACAGCCCGCACAGAGCGGTACTACCGCTCCAAGGAGCAGTACTACCGCTAGGGCGGTAGTAGCCCTTTGAAAAACAACAGAGAGGAGGCAAAAGGCCAGTAGAACCGCCGGAGCGGTACTACCGCTCGTCCTCACGGTACTACTGCTCGACCTCACGGTACTATCGCAAGTGGTAGCGGTACTACTGCTTGTGAGCGGTACTAAAAAAATACTTCCGTGCCTACTTCCGCTGATCAAAACACGAGATTTTGGTCCGGAGTGGTACTACCGCTTAGGAGCCGCGGTAGTACTGCTCTGGAGCGGTACTACCACTCAGGAGCCGCGGTAGTACTGCTCTGGAGCGGTAGTAAAAAATTACATCCGCTCTAGTCGCGGTACTACCGTTGCAGCCTTTACCAAAACAGCCACTACTTTTGCAAACGGACTCCGAATTCGACGAAACCAAGTTTGTTGGAAAGCTAGCGACAAGGGATAACACAATATTGAAAGAAATACCAATAATAAGCAAATCAGAAAAGGCCCAAAAGAAAATGGTGAGAACCCTTCCTTGGAGAAGACCGATAAAACCTCCAACACCGAAAACATCATAGAAGACGCATGCAAACTCCGTTTTCGATGAACTCAAGCTTGTCATCAAGATGACCATAAGCTCTAAGACTCACAAAGAGAATCAAACAAGAACCAAGAAACATGATGCAAGGATGCAATGGTTTGAGCTCTCTACGAACGATACGATCAAGCAACTCATCGAAAGCCCCCCTTGATAGTACGGCAATCGATCCTATAACCCGGTCTCCCACAACTACCATGAGACCGGTAAAATAGAAAACCTATCAAGGGCAAACCTTTGCCTTGCACATGGTCCACTTGAGCTATATGATGACGATCTTCACTCCCTCAAGTTGGGCCACCTTTCTTGATTGCGTTGGCTCGATGAAGACTAGATGATTGCTCCCCCATAGTCCACCATGGTTGAGCCGCTCTTCGTGATGCTCCACTTGAACTTGCACACGACAATCTTGATGACGATCACCACTTGATGACATCCTTTCCATGGGTTGTATGATATCTGCCTCTTGACGCAAGCCCATGGAGACGTACCTAACCCCACATAGAACTCTCACATAGACCATGGGTTAGTACACAAAGTGCAATGGACAATGCTTACCATACCATGGGATCACTTGATCCCTCTCGGTACATCTTGTGCGCTTTGTGTGTTGAATTTTTCCAACTCTCTTCATTTGGATGATGTCTTGAAGATGGACATGAATGATCACACAATCTTCTTCTTCAAGACATGTTTGCAATAAGCTCAACACTCGCATGACCAATCTTTGGATAATTCCTTAATAGCACCTTGGTCAACTCATAAACTCCTTGAAACCAACACATGGACTTCAAGAAAAGCCTATGGACAAATCCTTCAAAGATAACTCAAGACAACCATTAGTCCATAGAGATTGTCATCAATTACCAAAACCAAACATGGGGGCACTGCATGTTCTTTCACCGGCAGAGCCGAAGAGTTCGGCGCCGACTAGTGTTCGGCCGGGGGAGCTGAAGGATCTGCTTGAGAGGGCGTCCATCTCAGAAGATCACCGTGCATTGATGAGTATGGTGATTGGAAGGATTTCGTCCGCCGAAAGCGGATTGCATAATGCCGTCAGGAGTTTGCTGGCGGGGTTTGAGGTATGTAAAAATGACACCCCTTTTTGACAGTTTTGCACATAAAGTGCGCCCTGTATAGATAGTAGCCCCTGAGACTCGGTAGGTTGTCGAAAGCGACAGCGTGCCGAGGATCAAAATCGCAGTATTGAGTGTCGCCCTTCCTGTGCAGGTGGCGGATAGTCCGGGGGCTAGCCAGACTGATGGAGTTGCTGAATTAAAGCGGCAACTCGATGTTGCGGATGCGAACATCGCGCTAGTCAACAAGCGACTTGACGAGTTGCAAGGAAAGTTGTTTCTCCGTAGTCACCTATTAAGGGAGCCAAAGCCCACCTCTTACAATATTTGTGCTTGACGCAGATGGTGCCGCTGCTGTGGAGAGCCTTCGGGCAGAACTTGCTCAAGCCAAGGAGCGAGCCAGAAGGAGTGATGCGGCTGCCTCGAGGGCGGCCGAGGGGTTAGAAGCCGAAAGGGCTGCACACTGCCGAAGCAGGGAAGAGATGGCCGAAATGGCCGTTAAGTTGAAGGATGCTACCGACCGCAATGAGGCTCTTGAAAAGGAGCGCCTATTGGAGCAAGAAGACCTGGGGAAGGCCACTGCCGAAGCCAAGGATGCCCGTTCTGCAATGCGGGCTATAAAGGAGGAGCTGCGCCAGGCCGGAGACATTGTGGCTGGCAAGCCTTTTCTGCTGCGCCGCAGGTTTATGGATCCAAAGTATGCCCAGCTTGGCCAGCTGTGGGGTCCGGAGGATCCTTATATGGACTTAGCGGCGAGTGCGGCGGATGCCGTTGTGCACTTCCGAAGTCAGAAGGATCACAAGACGGAAGAGCTGTTTTGGTCTCAATTCCATAGTCCGGATCGTTCACTTCCGCTGACTGATCGGTTGGTCGAATGGGCTGAGCTGAATAGGTTGTCCGGACTTGCCATGACAGATATCGTGACTCATGTCTGGCCGGATAGGCCCAAGCCGAAGAGCTATTTTGGCTTATTGTAGCAATTTCTTGGGGCGGTTCCACATATCAAGGCGATGAAGCGGTCGGCCTGCATAGAAGGTGCGCGGATGGCCCTCGCCCGTGTGAAGACACATTGGACAGAGATGGATGCCACCGCTGTTGCGACCCAGGGTTCGGACGAAAGCCGGTTACCCGCCGAGCACTATTTTGGGGAAGTTCTGCGTGGTGCTCGTGTAATAGAGTCGCAGTGCTCAAAAAATGTCATGTTCAAATGAACGTTTAATTTTATAAAACAATGTTTATGATGTAGGCGCTTTTTGTACTTGTGTGTTCAAGTATTGAAATATCTCCTGTGCGGCCGTTTATGTATACGTATGTATAACCTGAAAGATGGCAGTCGTCGGCTTCAGCCCCCACGCACAAGGTGCGGGGGTGTTTGCAAAAATAGCGCATTTTCATACTTAATCCGACGTCTCGGTCCTGTTAAGGAGGTGGTAGCGTAGCAAACGAGGCAACCGGACTATAATGCTTATCACTTTCACTTAGCCATTGGAGTTCGAGGGTGGGACTACGATATAGCCCACAGGGGCACCGCGCTCTCGGTTCGGGCGCGTATGTGCTGACCGGAAGCGGTCCTTCGTCAAAGCGGAGGAATTCTAAACATTCCGTGGTCGATCAAGTGGTTGACCAGTCTCTCATTTGTATCATGATGATCAGTTTTCGGCTTTCTCTACTGAGGTGCTCGCCCAGCCAAACTGGGGCACAATCGCAGTAGTTCTCCTGGTGCCGCGTTAGCCGATGATACGGAACATAAGGTAGTAAAACACAGGAGCCAGGCAAACCCAACATTTGACCAAATACATGATTTGGAGCTGATGCATATAAGGCCTAACTCGAGACGCCGAACACTCCCTAAGGTGTTCGGTCTTTATAATAATGGGCGGAACAATGCCCTGAGCCCCTAGTGTCCAGGTACGGGCGAGGTCTTCTGACGCGGCCGATGCCAAAACGTCAGTCTCCACTCTGGTTATAATGAAAAACCAGGGGATTATAGCAACAAGAGACAGTAAAAAAGGTTTACGCAGGGTCTTAATCTGAAAAGAATCCTTGCAACGGGTCCCTACTGCACGTCTGCGCCTGTGTCTCCGTTGTGCCATTATCCTGGACGGGTGTGCATGTTGTTCATCTGTAAAAAGAGAGGAACTTAGTTTGAAAGGAAATCGTGCGAAAAAGTGCATAAAAATATTAATAAATGAATAAAGTTGAGTCTATATTAGCTCATTATCGCTTATATGCACAGCCCCTTGTGAAGGGGTGTGCGGCTGGGGAGCCCCTAGCTTATTTATGCCGGACTCATCTAGCCGTGTCCGAGGTCTTTGAATGACCCTCTTAATGAAATGATGACACGTGGACCGGGCATTTTAAGTGTAAGAGACGCGTAATGTGGTATTGCGTTAAAGCGGACAAAAGCTTCACGTCCCAACAGTGCTTGATAGCTACTTTTGAATGGGGCGACATGAAAGATTAGCTTTTCGCGTCGGAAGTTGTCCGGTGACCCAAACACAACTTATAGTAATAAGGAGCCTGTGCACTTGGCGTAAGGGCCTGGCGTCACTACTTTAAAGGAAGTGCGGCTATGTCGAATTTTAGTAAGGTATATCCCCAACTTGCGGATTGTGTTAGGATATAGCAGGTTTAAATCGCTGCCGCCGTCCATCAGGACTTGTGTAAATTGTAGTCCGTCGATTATAGGATCCAATATCAGAGTAGTCCATCCTGCGTTTCGAATGCTTCTGGAATAATCCAGATGGTCGAAAGTGATTGGTTTTGACATCCAACTTCGAGGTTCCGCTGGGGTGGACCGTGCGGCACTTATTTTAGCGGGTGACGCATTGTTTTTCCGTAATATCACATGAAGTGAGTTTACTGTTTTGACTTCTTGTGGGAAAGTCTTTTGTTTTCCGGTGCTCTGTTGGTGGGGTTCGTCATCGTCCTCGCTTGGTGCGTCGAGCCCCTTGTGTTTGGTGTTGAGTCGGCCGGACTGTTTGAAAACCCAACAATCTCGGTGGGTGTGGTTTTCAGGCCTTCCGGAGGTACTGTGGATTTGACATATCCGATCGAAAATTTTGTTTAAGTTGGATAGCTCATCACTGTTGTCCTTAAGAGGCAGTGTTTTGTTGATTGGCCGCGAGCTTTTGAATCCGGTGTTGACCGCCGTGTTCTTTGGGCTTTTCTCTTTATTCCGAAGCTGATCTTTTCTGCACCGTGATTTTCCGTTTCCATCTCTGATCTTGGATGTACTTGGGTCGCTGGTGCTGCATCTTGCTAGCCAGCTGTCTTCCCCCGCGCAAAAGCGGGTCATGAGGCTTGTTAGCGCGGCCATTGTCCTCGGCTTCTCTTGGCCGAGGTGTCTGGCGAGCCATTCGTCTCGGACGTTGTGTTTAAAAGCTGCTAAGGCTTCAGCGTCCGGACAGTCGACTATTTAGTTCTTTTTAGTAAGGAACCTGTTCCAGAATTTGCGCGCTGACTCTCCGGGCTGTTGAGTTATATGACTTAGATCGTCTGCATCCGGAGGGCGGACATAAGTCCCTTGAAAATTTGCTCTAAACGCGTCCTCAAGCTCTTCCCAACTTCCAACAGTGTTTTCTGGGAGGCTTTTGAGCCAATGCCGAGCTGGCCCTTTGAGCTTGAGGGGTAGGTATTTTATGGCGTGGAGATCATCTCCTCTAGCCATGTGTATGTGTAGTATATAATCCTCTATCCAGACTCCAGGGTCTATTGTTCCGTAGTAAGCCTCTATGTTTATGGGTTTAAACCCTGCTGGAAATTCATGATCCAGCACCTCATTGGTGAAACATAGTGGGTGTGCGGCGCCCCTGTATTTAGGTGTGCCGCTGTCTTCGAACACTTGGCGTGTTGTGTTGCTTCCTGGGGCCCTCTGTTTTGGCCCGTAAATGGACCTGGCTGGGCCGTCTGTTTTCCCAGGATCATGAGTTGGCTTGTGTGCGGCGCCGCTTGTCGCTTTTGGCCTGTCATCTGGCCGTCTATCCGGCCAGGCGGCTTCTTTAATTTTTGACTGTGGTGGCTCTATGGCTTCCTCGTCAAATTCTGGCAGCAGCTTGCGCTTCGGGTAGCTCTTTGATTGATGGCCATTGCCGTATTTGTCTGCGGTTTTGAGCACTTTGCTCCACCTCATTCTGAGTATGTCTTCCACTGTTTTGAGCTTCCATTTTTCCTTCTTTAGACTTCTTGCAGTGGTGACGAGTCTTTTGTGAAGGTTCTTGTTCTCCGGTGGTGTGTCCGGCGTGAGGTCGTTTGGACTGTTGGTTTTTCCGGGCATGGATTGATTATCCGATTCGTCCTGTTCGGATGGTTGCTTGGTTGCATGTTCGTCGTCCACTGGTTTGCCTTGCTCTATTTCTGGGTCATTAGGAGCGATGTTTTTGTTGAGGCGGGACTTAGGGCGGCATCTGCGTCGCCATTTTGGTTGTTTGTCGGCGGGATTATCCTTTGCCGCGCCCCGTTGGTCCTCGTTATCGCTTCCTTTTGGGGTGTCCACCATATATACATCATGGGTTGGAGTGGCCTTCCAGTGCTCGGTGAGCGCTGGTTCTTGATCGTCTCCGGCATCGTCATCCATACCGTCGATGTCTTCGGAGTCGTAGTCTAGCATGTCGGTTAGATTGTCGACAGTGGCTACAAAGTGGGTGGTGGGTGGGCTTTGAATTTCTTCGTCGTCCGCATCCCAACCATCCTGGCCATAGTCCGGCTAGGGCTCTCCGGATAGCGAGAGATGCTTTAGCGAATTTAAGATGTCGCCAAAGGGTGAGTGCTGAAAGATGTCCACAGCGGTGAACTCCTTGATCGGTGCCCAATCAGATTCGATTGGCAGGGGCGCAGGAGGTTCGGAGTCCGGCAGGGAGTTCGGCACCTCGGAGTCACGAGCTTTATAAGGGACAAGGTCAGTGTTCGGCTCCATCGCCATGGAAGTCGCAGCTCCCGAGGCGGTGTCCAGCCACCCGTCCTCGATCTGCGCGATCGGCTCCAGATGGCCAAGTGAATTGGCCCGCAGTGCGAAGCCGCCGAATACGAAGATCTGTCCGGGGAGAAAAGTCTCACCCTGGACGGCGTTGTTGTTGATTGAAGAAGCCATCAAGCCTATCGGTGACGACACAGAGGAACTCTCAATGAAAGCACCAATGTCGGTGTCAAAACCTGCGGATCTCGGGTAGGGGGTCCCGAACTGTGCGTCTAGGCGGATGGTAACAGGAGACAAGGGACACGATGTTTTTACCCAGGTTCGGGCCCTCTCGATGGAGGTAAAACCTACTCCTACTTGATTGATATTGATGATATGGGTAGTACAAGAGTGGATCTACCACGAGATCAAGGAGGCTAAACCCTAGAAGCTAGCCTATGGTATGATTGTTGTAATGGTTGTTCGTCCTACGGACTAAAACCCTCCGGTTTATATAGACATCGGAGAGGGCTAGGGTTACACAGAGTCGGTTACAATGGTAGGGGATCTACATATCCGTATCGCCAAGCTTGCCTTCCACGCCAAGGAAAGTCCCATCCGGACACGGGACGAAGTCTTCAATCTTGTATCTTCATAGTCTTGGAGTCCGGCTGACGATGATAGTCCGGCTGTCCGGACACCCCCTAGTCAAGGACTCCCTCACCCACTCTCAAAAAGCCAAAAGAGTTCATGCCTCCATCCTATGTACTTCATAAGACTAAGGATGAAGAAGTTTATGCAAAATGTGTTGGTCCTCAAAATGCTTTCCGATTCTATGCTATTTGGGTCCCTAAGACCCTTGTGACTAACCTGAGAGGTCCCATTGCAAAATGGGTGCCTCTAACCAAGTCATAATTGTGTGTAGGTTGCCTTCTCCGGTGGAGTAAAATGGGTGATTGATAGTGGATGTACCAATCATATGACCGGAGATAGCAAATTGCTCTACGATTTCATGGAAGCTATTCAACCATTCATGAGCATTATGTTTGGTGGAGGTTCAAAAGGACAGGTACTCGGGCTGGGCAAGGTGGCTATCACAAATGACATGTCTCTTGCAAATGTCATGCTTGTCCAATCCCTTAAATACCATTTGCTTTCTGTTCACCAATTGGCTTCTGTTGGTTATGTTGGATGAATACAAGTCACCACATAGTTTTTGGGCCAAAGCTGTCAACACTGCATGCCATGCATCAAACCGGCTCTTCCTCCGCACTATATTGGAAAATACTCCATATGATCTCCTAACTGGGAACAAGCCAAATGTCATGTACTTCCGTGTATTTGGGTGAAAATGTTTTATCATCAACAAAAGAGAACGGTTAGGAAAATTTCAATCCAAAACAATTGAGGGCATATTTGTTAGCTATGGATCAAACTCTCACGCCTATAGAGTCTACAACAAATCCAATGGATGTGTTGTAGAAACTTGTGACGTGGTGTTTGATGAATTTAATGGCTCCCATGGGGAGCAAGTTGATCTAAGTGATGTAGGTAAATAAGATTCCTCTCAAGATATCTTGACCATGGGTGTTGGTGCACTTCTTCCAATGGAACAAGAACCTCATGATGATGATGAAGAAGATGGAAGTCTCACACATCATAAAACTACTTCAACACCCATACCACCACAAACTCCTATTGTTCAACCGATGCCCTTAGTCCAAGTACAAGAAGATGATCAAGTTCATCTTCATGATAATCTTCAAGAACTAGATCATCATCAAGGGCAAGAACAAGAAAGTCCAATCATTGATGATGAACCTCAACAAATGCAATATGAGCAAGAAGATCTTCCACCACACATTAATGATCCATATGTTGAGGACATGGATGATGGACATGAAGTTGAACCTCGAGAAACCCTAACCTCCATCATGCCTCGAGTCGCCGGTCGTGTTGATGTTGACAAAATTCTCACAGGTATATCGGAAGGTAGAGTCACTCGTAAACATTTGACAAACTTTTGTGCTCACTTCTCGTTTGTGTCTAGTGTTGATCCCCTCAAGGTACAAGATGCATTCATGGACAATGATTGGCTCATTGCTATGCAAGAAGAGTTGAACAGTTTTGAACGCAACCAAGCGTGGTCATTAGTCAAGAGGCCACCTACCGAGCACAACGTCATTGGAACAAAATGGATTTTCAAGAACAAGCAAGATGAGAATGGTGTAATCATCCGTAACAAGGAAAGGTTAGTGGCACAAGGCACAAGGGTACTCAAAAGTTGAAGGTTTGGACTTTGGTGAGACCTTTGCCCCTATTGCCCATCTTAAATCCATCCGCATCTTACTTGCTTGTGCCGCTTTCAATGGTTTTACTTTACATCAAATGGATGTGAAGAGTGCTTTCCTTTACGGTCCTCTACAAGAAGTATATGGGTCACAACCACCTATGTTCGTTGATCCCGGTCACAAAGACTATGTGTATAAACTTCATAAGGCTTTGTATGGCCTCAAACAAGCACCTCGTGCTTGGTATGATCATTTTAAGAAATTTTTACTCGATGATGGTTTTGTGAGAGGGGTGATCGATCCCACTCTTTTTACTAAGAGGGACCAGGGTGATTTGATCTTATGCCAAAACTATGTAGATGATATCATTTTTGGTTCTCCTAACATTCATTTGTGCAAGAAGTTTGCGGCTTCAATGACCAAGAATTTTGAAATGTCACTCAATGCGGATTTGAAGTTCTTTCTCGAATTTCAAATTCAACAATTTCAAGAAGGAATTTTCTTGTCTCAAGCAAAATACCTCAAGGATATCCTAGTGAAGTTTGGCATGTCTGATGCTAGTCCATGCAAGACACCCATGCCAACCAAAATTGCACTCACTGAAGACACAAATGGTATTCCTTTCGACCCATCTAGTTACCGCTCTATGATTGGTTCATTGCTTTACCTTTGTGCATCTAGACCAGACATCATGTTTAGTGTATGCATGTGTGCTATATTTCAAGCTTCCCCTAGGGAAAGTCATCATAATGCGGTTAAGCATATTCTTAGATACCTTGTTCACACCCCAAAGTTGGGTTTATGGTACCCCAAGGATGCTAAGTTCGATCTCATTGGGTACACGGATGCGGATTGGGCTAGAGACAAAGTGGATCATAAGTCCACCTCTGGCGCATGTCTGTTTCTTGGACGCTCCTTGGTAAGTTGGTCCTCGAAGAAAGAAAATTGTATTACCCTCTCTACCGCAGAAGCTGAATACATTACAACCGCCAGTTGTGCAACTCAATTACTATGGATGAGGCAAACTTTGAAGGATTACGGCATCACCTATAGACATGTGCCTCTTCTATGTGATAACGAAAGTGCCATCAATATTGCTGAGAACCCCAAAGATCATACCCGCACCAAGCACATTGATATTAGGTATCACTTCTTGAGAGATCATGTGGAAAATGGTGATATTCACATAGATCATGTTGGCACAAATTTGCAACTTGCGGATATTTTCACAAAACCATTGGATGAAGCAAGGTTTTGTCGACTTAGGCGTGAACTTGGTATCTTGGAGCTTGACAACATTATGTGAAATCTAGTACCCATTCATGCATGAACTTAATGTCTTGTCATGATGTAGGCATATATTTAGGGGGAGACATTCAATTCATGAGTATTCTCACCCTACATAATGCATAAATAGAACAAACACTCTCAAAGTTGTCATGGTTCTCGAACTATGGTACTTTAACATGATGGAGTCGTGACTATGTGCCCAAAGTCTACATCTTTGCGGCACTATATTCCATATGCTCAAACATGGTGACCTCGGTCACCGCTTGTGCATTGCTTGTGTGGACCTTTCATGTCTTATTATTGGTTTTGTTGTTATTACTCCTTAGTATGGCCTTATATTACTCAAGGTTTCCTTTCCCCATAATTCTCAACAAAACTCCTTGGCGGAATCTATATCAAATCATATGTGTTGGCCCCTTCCACATCTCTCCCCTGCCTGGTCTTGTTGTCCAGTGACCAGACATCCGGCTCCTTAGCCGGACATCCGAGCCTTAGAGCAAAATCATTCTGAAGCACAAACTGCAATCGTGCACTTTTAGTGGCCGGACATCCTGGCTCTTGCCGGACATCCGGGCCCTAAACATTTTGCCCCTTGACCCCCACACGCGGATATCCGGGCTTATTCCCGGATGTTCGGCCCGTTGGCGCTAATTCTTCTGCTCTCTGACCTTCGCTTGTCGGATATCCGGGATGTGCCTCGGATGTCCAGCCCGTCTCCCGCAGCCACATATAACTGGGGATGGGCATGGGATTTGGGGGAAGTTCATCACTCACGCTCGCTCATTTCCCCATCTCGCCTCACACTGCCGCCGCCGCCTGGCCATCGCTCCGCCGCTGCCCCGGCCCTCTCCTCCGACCTCCGGCCCCGATCTCCTGCTCACGGATTCTCCTCCTCCCAATCTACGATTCTATCCAATCCATTTCCTGGGTTGTGGTGTGAATCCCTCGGGGGGACCGGCTTCATCGCCGGAGTTCCTCATGGCGCGTACCAAAAATTGCGGCCCCGATCACCCCGAGCCTTCTTCTAGGGGTATGGATGCTATCTCTCCTCCATTCTACTTCTATGGTGACCGAAAAATCTTAGGGCTTCACTCTCTCATGCATATCTTGGCGTCTATGTCTCTCTTGAGTGTTGGTGTCTCTTTCCTAAGCCTAAAAATTTGTCAATGAACTCGACTAATCAATTTAAATCATGGACATGTCACATTTTTTGATCTACCACGGGACTTATTCTATGGTCATGCTCAAAAATGGTCATCCCATTGTTTAATTTGTTTTATCCATGTTCATACTTGTTGGCTCCATCTCATCGGGATCTCTCATTATCCATTCTAATTGTTCGCCGGCAAGGCTCAACCGACTCCGATGAGCATGCTCAGCCTAAGAAGAAGAAGACCACCACCACCACCAAGAAGAAGAAGTGGGCACCATCTGTTGGGAAACATAGTAATTTCAAAAAAAATTCCTACGCACACGCAAGATCATGGTGATGCATAGCAACAAGAGGGGAGAGTGTTGTCCACGTACCCTCGTAGACCGAAAGCGGAAGCATTAGCACAATGTGGTTGATGTAGTCGTACGTCTTCACGGCCCGACCGATCAAGCACCGAAACTACGGCACCTCCGAGTTATTGCACACGTTTAGCTCGATGACATCCCCCGTACTCCGATCCAGCAGAATGTTAGGGAAGAGTTCCGTCAGCACGATGGCGCGGTGATGATCTTGATGTTCTACCGTCGCAGGGCTTCGCCTAAGCACTGCTACAATATTAACGAGGAGAACTATGGTGGAGGGGGGCACCGCACACGGCTAAGAGATCAAGAGATCAATTGTTGTGTCTATGGGGTGCCCCCCTCCCCCGTATATAAAGGAGTGGAGGAGGGGGCCGGCCAAGGGGTGGCGGCATGCAGGGAGTCCAACCCCCACCGGGAGTAGGACTCCCCCCTTTCCTATTAGGAGAAGGAGGGGGAAGGAAGAGGAAGGAGGGAGGAAGGAAAGGGGGGCCGGCCCCCCTCCCAATTCGGATTGGGCTTGGGGGGCGCCCCCTCCCTTGCTCCTTTCCCCTCCTTTACACTAAGGCCCAATAAGGCCCATATGAAGGAAATATGCCCTAGAGGCAATAATAAAGTTATTATTTATTTCCTCATATCATGATAAATGTTTATTATTCATGCTAGAATTGTATTAACCGGAAACATGATACATGTGTGAATACATAAACAAACACAGTCACTAGTATGCCTCTACTTGACTAGCTCATTAATCAAAGATGGTTATGTTTCCGACCATAGACATGTGTTGTCATTTGATTAATGGGATCACATCATTAGGAGAATGATGTGATTGACATGACCCATTCCGTTAGCCTAGCACTTGATCGTTTAGTATCTGCTATTGCTTTCTTCATGACTTATACAAAGTTCCTACAACTATGAGATTGTGCAACTCCGTTTACGGAAGAACACTTTGTGTGCTACCAAACATCACAACGAATCGGGTGATTATAAAGGTGCTCTACAGGTGTTTCCGAAGGTACATGTTGAGTTGGCATAATTCGAGATTAGGATTTGTCACTCCGATCGTCGGAGAGGTATCTCTGGGCCCTCTCGGTAATACTCATCGCCTAAGCCTTGCAAGCATGTAACTAATGAGTTAGTTATGAGATGACGTATTACGGAACGAGTAAAGAGACTTGCCGGTAACGAGATTGAACTAGGTATTGGATACCGACGATCAAATCTCGGGCAAGTAACATACCGATGACAAAGGGAACAAAGTATGATGTTATGCGATTTGACCGATAAAGATCTTCGTAGAATATGTAGGGAACCAATATGGCCATCCAGGCCCGCTATTGGTTATTGACCGAGAATGGTTTTAGGTCATGTCTACATAGTTCTCGAACCCGTAGGGTCCGCACGCTTAACGTTTCGATGACAATTTTATTATGAGTTTATAAGTTTTGATGTACGAAGTTTGTTGAGTCCGGATGTGATCACGGACATGACGAGGAGTCTCGGAATGGTCGAGACATAAAGATTGATATATTGGACGACTATATTCGGACACCGAAGTGTTCGGTGATTTGGAGAAAACCGGAGTGGGAGGGTTAACGGAACCCCGGGAAGTATTGGGCCTTAGTGGGCTGAGGTGAGAGAGAGGCAGCAGCCCGGAGGTGGCGCCCCTCCCAAGGGGAGTCGAATTGGACTAGGGAGGCGCGACCCTCTTCCCTCTCCCTCTTCCCTCTTTCCTTCCCCTTCCTCCTTCCTAGTTGGACTAGGAAAGGGAGTCCTACTCCAGATGGGGAGGACTCCCCCCTCCTTGGCGCACCCAAGGGCGGCCGGCCTCCCCTTGCTCCTTTATATACGGGGGTAGGGGGGCACCCCAAAGACACACAAGTTGATCTACGGATCGTTCCTTAGCCATGTGCAGTGCCCCCTTCCACCATATTCCACCTCGGTCATATCGTCGCGAAGCTTAGGCAAAGCCCTGCACCGGTAGAACATCAAGATCGTCACCACGCTGTCGTCTTGTGGAACTCTCCTCGACACTCGGCTGGATCGGAGTTCGAGGGACGTCATCGAGCTGAACGTGTGCTGAACTCGGAGGCTCCGTACGTTCGGTGCTTGGATCGGTCGATCGTGAAGACGTACGACTACATCAACCGCGTTGTGCTAACGCTTCCGCTTACGGTCTACGAGGGTACGTGGACATATACTCTCCTCTCTCGTTGCTATATCATCACCATGATCTTGCGTGTGCGTAGGAAATTTTTTGAAATTACTACGTTCCCCAACAGTGGCATCCGAGCCTAGGTTTTATGCGTTGATGTTATATGCACGAGTAGAACACAAGTGAGTTGTGGACGATATAAGTCATACTACCTACCAGCATGTCATACTTTGGTTCAGCGGTATTGTGAGATGAAGCGGCCCGGACCGACATTACGCGTACGCTTACACGAGACTGGTTTCACCGTTACGAGCACTTGTGCTTAAAGGTGGCTGGCGGGTGTCTGTCTCTCTCACTTTAGTTGAACCAAGTGTTGCTACGCCCGGTCCTTGTGAAGGTTAAAACGGAGTCTATTTTACAAACTATCGTTGTGGTTTTGATGCGTAGGTAAGAACGGTTCTTGCTAAGCCCGTAGCAGCCACGTAAAATTTGCAACAACAAAGTAGAGGATGTCTAACTTGTTTTTGCAGGGCATGTTGTGATGTGATATGGTCAAGACGTGATGCTATAATTTATTGTATGAGATGATCATGTTTTGTAACCGAAGTTATCGGCAATCGGCGAGAGCCATATGGTTGTCGCTTTATTGTATGAAATGCAAATGCCTGTAATTGCTTTACTTTATCACTAAGCGGTAGCGATAGTCGTAGAAGCAATAGATGGCGTAACGACAACGATGCTACGATGGAGATCAAGGTGTCGCGCGGTGGCGATGGTGATCACGACGATTTCCGGAGATGGAATCACAAGCACAAGATGATGATGGCCATATCATATCACTTATATTGATTGCGTGTGATGTTTATCCTTTATGCATCTTATCTTGCTTTGTTTGGCGGTAGCATTTTAAGATGATCTCTCACTAAAATTATCAAGAAGTGTTCTCCACGGTATGCACCGTTGCCAAAGTTAAATCGTCTTGAGACACCACGTGATGATCGGGTGTGATAAGCTCTCGTCCATCTACAGGGGTGCAAGCCAGTTTTGCACCGCAGAATACTCGGGTTAAACATGGCGAGCCTAGCATATGCGAGATATGGCCTCGGAACACGAGAGAAGAAAGGTCGAGCATGAATCATATAGTAGATATGATCAACATAGTGATGTTCACCATTGAAAACTACTCCATCTCACGTGATGATCGGTTATGGTTTACTTGATTTGGATCACGTGATCACTTAGATGACTAGAGATGTCATCTAAGTGGGAGTTCTTAAGTAATATGATTAATTGAACTTAAATTTATCATGAACTTAGTACTGATAGTATCTTGCTTGTTTTATGTTTGTTTGTAGATAGATGGCTCGTCTTTGTTGTTCCGTTGAATTTTAATGCGTTCCTTGAAAGCAAAGTTGAAAGATGATGGTAGCAATTACGGATTGGGTCCGTAACTTTGAGGATTATCCTCATTGCTGCCGTAAAGAGTTACGTCTGGAAGCACCGCTGGGTGCGAACTGCTTGCTGATGCTGGCCAGCGATGTTAAGAGCGTCTGGCGAGCAAAGCGATGACTACTCTATAGTTCGATGTGCCATGCTTTACGGCTTGGAACCGGGTCTTCAACGGCGTTTTGAGCGTCATGGAGCATATGAGATGTTCCAGGAGTTGAAGTTAATATTTCAAGCAAATGCCGGATTGAGAGATATGAAGTCTCCAATAAGTTCTACAGCTGCAAGATGGAGGAGAACGATTACATCGGTGAACACATACTCGGAATGTGCGGGTATAACAATCACTTAATTCAACTGGGAGTTAATCTTCACGATGATAGTGTCATTGACTGAATTCTCGATCACGCCACCAAGCTACAAGAGCTTTGTGATGAACTATAATATGCAAGGGATGAACAAGACTATTCGAGCTCTTGGCGATCTTGAAAGCCGTGGAGGTAAAAATCAGAAGGAGCATCAAGTGTTGATGGTCAATAAGACCACTAGTTTCAAGAAGAAGGGCAAAGGGAACAAGAAGGGAACTTTAAGAAGAGCGGCAAGCAAGTTGCTGCTCAAGAGAAGAAACCCAAGTGCGGACCTAAGCCTGGCCCGAGTGCTTCTCTGCAAGCGAGACTAGACACTTGAGCGGAACTGCCCCAAGTATTTGGCGGATAAGAAGGATGGCAAAGTGAGCAAAGGTATATGTGATATACATGTTATTGATGTGTACCTAACTAGAGCTCGTAGTAGCACTTTGGGTATTTGATACTAGTTACATTGCTAATATTTGCAACTCGAAGCAGGGGACTACGGAATAAGCGAGCAGCTTGGCCAGGGCGAGGTGATGATGCGGCGTGGGAAAGCGGTTCCAAAGTCGATGTGATCGCGGTCGACGCGCTACCTCTACATCTACCTTGGGATTAGTTTTAGACCTGAATAATTGTTATTTGGTGCCAGCGTTGAGCATGAACATTATATCTGGATCTTGTTTGATGCGAGGCGGTTATTCATTTAAATCGAGAGAATAATGGTTGTTCTATTTATATGAGTAATATCTTTTATGGTCATGCACCCTTGAAGAGTGGTCTATTTTTATTAAATCTCGATAGTAGTGATACACATATTCATAATGTTGAAGCCAAAAGATGCAGAGTTGATAATGATAGTGCAACTTATTTGTGGCACTGCCATTTAGGTCATATCGATTAAAAAGCGCATGAAGAAACTCCATCTTGATGGACTTACGGAATCACTTGATTATGAATCACTTGGTACTTGCGAACCGTGCCTCATGGGCAAGATGACTAAAACACCATTCTCGGAACTATGGAAGAACAGATTTGTTGGAAATCATACATCTGAGATGTATGTGGACCGATGAATGTTGAGGCTCGTGGCGGATATCGTTATTTTCTCACCTTCACGGATGATTTGAGCGGATATGGGTATATCTACTTAATGAAGCACAAATCTGAAACATTTGAAAAGTTCAAAGAATTTGAGTGAAGTGGAAAATCATCGTAACAAGAAAATAAAATTTCTACGATCGATCGTGGAGGAGAATATTTGAGTTCTGAGTTTGGTTTACATTTGAAACAATGCGGAATAGTTTACAACTCACACCACAGAACACCACAGCGAAATGGTGTGTCGAGCGTTATGTCGTACTTTACTTGAAATGGTGCGATCTATGATGTCTCTTACCGATTTACGCTATCGTTTTGGGGTTATGCTTTAGAGGCGGCGCATTCACGTTAAATAGGGCACCATCTAAATCCGTTGAAGCGGCGCCTTATGAGCTGTGGTTTGGCAAGAAACCGAAGTTGTCGTTTCTTAAAGTTTGGGGCTGCGATGCTTATGTGAAGAAACTTCAACCAGATAAGCTCGAACCCAAATCGGAGAAATGTGTGTTCATAGGATACCCAAAGAGACTGTTGGGTACACCTTCTATCACAGATCCGAAGGCAAGACATTCGTTGCTAAGAATGGATCCTTTCTAGAAAGGAGTTTCTCTCGAAAGAAGTGAGTGGGAGGAAAGTAGAACTTGATGAGATAACTGTATCTACTCCCTTCTTGGAAAGTAGTTCATCACGAGAACCGGTTCTGTGACAACTACACCAATTAGTGAGGAAGCTAATGATATTGATCATGAAACTTGGATCAAGTTTCTCTTGAACCACGTGGGTCTACGAGTAAGATCCGCACAGTGATGCGGTAATCCTATTACGGAAGTCATGTTACTTGACCATGATGAATCTCACGAACTATGAGAAGCGATGATGAGCCCAGATTCATAAAATGGCTAGAGGCCATGAAATCTAAGATGGGATCCATGTATGAAAACAAAGTATGGACTTTGGTTGACTTGCCGATGATCGGCAAGCCATTGAGAATAAATGGATTTTTAAGAAGAAGGCGCGATGATGGTAATATTCTTGTCTATAAAGCTCGACTTGTTGCGAAAGGTTTTCGACAAGTTCAAGGGGTTGACTACGATGAGACTCTCTCACCCATAGCGATGCTTAAGTCTGTCGAATCATGTTGGCTATTGCTGCATTTCATGATTATGAAATTTGGCAAATGGATGTCAAAGCTGCATTCTTGAATGGATTTCTAGAAGAAGAGTTGTATATGATGCAGCGGAAGGTTTTGTTGATCCAAAAGGTCTTGACAAAGTGTGCAAGCTCGGCGTTCCATTTATGGACTGGTGCAAGAATCTCGGAGTTGGAATAAGCGCTTTGATAGTGTGATCAAAGCATATGGTTTTATCTGAGACTTTTGGAGAAGCTTTGTATTTACAAGAAAGTGAGTGGGAGCTCTGTAGCATTTCTAGTTTTATATGTTGATGACATATTATTAATTGGAAATGATATAGAATTTCTGGATAGCATAAAGGATACTTGAATAAATTTTTTCAATGAAAGACCTCGGGAAGCTGCTTACATATTGGGCATCAAGATCTATAGAGATAGATCAAGGCGCTTAATAGGACTTTCACAAAGCACATACCTTGACAAAATTTTGAAAAAGTTCAAAATGGATCAAGCAAAGAAAGGATTCTTGCACGTACTACAAGGTGTGAAGTTGAGTCGAACTCAATGCCCGACCACAATGCAGAAGATAGAGAAAATGAAAAATGTTCCTATGCTTCAGCCATAGGCTCTATCATGTATGCAATCTTGTGTACCGAGACGTGGCGTATGCTTAGCAATAAGTTTGGCAGGAAGGTACCAAAGTAATCGAGGTGGATCATTGGACAGCGGTCAAGAACATCTGAAATACCTAAAAGGACTAAGGATATGTTTCTCGTATATGGAGGTGACAAAGAGCTAGTCGTAAATGGTTACGTCGATGCAAGCTTTGACAGCGATCGAACGATTCTAACCGGATCGTGTTTTTATTAAATGGTGGAGCTGTAAGTTGGTGCAGTTCTAAACAAAGCGTCGTGGCGGGATCTACATGTGAAGCGGAGTATATAGCTGCTACGAAGCAGCAAATGGAGGAGTCGGATGAAGGAGTTCATTTCCGATCTAGGTGTCATACCTAGTGCATCGGGACCAATGAAGATCTTCTGTGACAATCTTGGTGCAATTGCCTTGGCAAAGGAATCCAGATTTCACAAGAGGACCAAGCACATCAAAAGCGCTTCAATTCCATTGGGACCAAGTCCAAGTGGGAGACATAGAGATTTGCAAGATACATACGGATCTGAATGTTGCGGAACCGTTGACTAAGCCTCTCTCACGAGCAAAACATGATCAGCACCAAGACTCCATGGGTGTTAGAATCATTACTATGTAATCTAGATTATTGACTCTAGTGCAAGTGGGAGGCTGAAGGAAATATGCCCTTGAGGCAATAATAAAGTTATTATTTATTTCCTCATATCATGATAAATGTTTATTATTCATGCTAGAATTGTATTAACCGGAAACATGATACATGTGTGAATACATAGACAAACACATAGTCACTAGTATGCCTCTACTTGACTAGCTCATTAATCAAAGATGGTTATGCTTCCTGACCATAGACATGTGTTGTCATTTGATTAATGGGATCACATCATTAGGAGAATGATGTGATTGACATGACCCATTCCGTTAGCCTAGCACTTGATCGTTTAGTATCTGCTATTGCTTTCTTCATGACTTATACAAAGTTCCTACAACTATGAGATTGTGCAACTCCGTTTACGAAAGAACACTTTGTGTGCTACCAAACGTCTGGCAACGCTGGGTGATTATAAAGGTGCTCTCTGGTGTTTCGAAGGTACATGTTGAGTTGGCATAATTGAGATTAGGATTTGTCACTCCGATCGTCGGAGAGGTATCTCTGGGCCCTCTCGGTAATACTCATCACCTAAGCCTTGCAAGCATGTAACTAATGAGTTAGTTATGAGATGACGTATTCGGAGCGAGTAAAGAGACTTTCGATAGCGAGATTGAACTAGGTATTGGATACCGACGATCAAATCTCGGGCAAGTAACATACCGATGACAAAGGGAACAAAGTATGATGTTATGCGGTTTGACCGATAAAGATCTTCGTAGAATATGTAGGAACCAATATGGGCATCCAGGTCCCGCTATTGGTTATTGACCGAGAATGGTTTTAGGTCATGTCTACATAGTTCTCGAACCCGTAGGGTCCGCACGCTTAATGTTTTGATGACAGTTTTATTATGAGTTTTTAAGTTTTGATGTACGAAGTTTGTTGGTCCGGATGTGATCACGGACATGACGAGGAGTCTCGGAATGGTCGAGACATAAAGATTGATATATTGGACGACTATATTCGGACCGGAAGTGTTCCGGTGATTTCGAGAAACCGGAGTGCTTGGGAGGGTTACGGAACCCCGAGGAAGTATTGGGCCTTAGTGGGCTGAGGGAGAGAGAGGGCAGCAGCCCGGAGGTGGCGCGCCCTCCCAAGGGGAGTCCGACTGGACTAGGGGGGGCGCGCCCCTCTTTCCTCTCCCTCTTCCCTCTTTCCTTCCCCTTCCTCCTTCCTAGTTGGACTAGGAAAGGGAGTCCTACTCCCGATGGGAGGAGGACTCCCCCTCCTTGGCGCGCCCAAGGGCGGCCGGCCTCCCCTTGCTCCTTTATATACGGGGTAGGGGGCACCCCAAAGACACACAAGTTGATCTACGGATCGTTCCTTAGCCGTGTCGGTGCCCCTTCCACCATATTCCACCTCGGTCATATCGTCATGAAGCTTAGGCGAAGCCTGCTACCGATAGAACATCAAGATCGTCACCACGCCGTCGTCTTGACGGAACTCTCCTCGACACTCGGCTGGATCGGAGTTCGAGGGGCGTCATCGAGCTGAGCGTGTGCTGAACTCGGAGGCTCCGTGCGTTCGGTGCTTGGATCGGTCGATCGTGAAGGCGTCGACTACATCAACGCGTTGTGCTAACGCTTCCGCTTACGGTCTACGAGGGTACGTGGACATATACTCTCCTCTCTCGTTGCTATATCATCACCATGATCTTGCGTGTGCGTAGGAATTTTTTTGAAATTACTACGTTCCCCAACACCATATACCTCCCGGGGGGTTCCGATAACCTCCCAGAGCTCCGGCATTGTCCCAATCTCACCCGGAACCTTTCCGGTGTCCAAATATAGTCGTCCAATATATTGATCTTTATGTCTCGACCATTTCGAGACTCCTCGTCATGTCCGTGATCACAACCGGGACTCCGGACAACCTTCGGTACATCAAAATTCATAATAAAACTGTCAACGAAACCTTAAGCGTGCGGACCCTACGGGTTTGAGAACTATGTAGACATGACCGAGACACGTTGCCGGTCAATAACCAATAGCGGAACCTGGATGCTCATATTGGCTCCTACATATTCTACGAAGATCTTTATCAGTCAAACCGCATAACAACACACGTTGTTCCCTTTGTCATCGGTATGTTACTTGCCCGAGATTTGATCGTCGGTATCCCAATACCTAGTTCAATCTCGTTACCGGCAAGTCTCTTTACTCGTTACATAATGCATCATTCCGTAACTAACTCACTAGCTACATTTCTTGCAAGGCTTATAGTGATGTGCATTACCGAGAGGGCCCAGAGATACCTCTCCGACAATCAAAGTGACAAAACCTAATCTCAAAAGACGCCAACTCAACATGTACCTTTGGAGACACCTGTAGAGCTCCTTTATAATCACCCAGTTGCGTTGGACATTTGGTAGCACACAAAGTGTTCCTATGGTAAACGGGAGTTGCATAATGTCATAGTTGTAGGAACATGTATAAGTCATGAAGAAAGCAATAGCAACATACTAAACGATCAAGTGATAAGCTAATGGAATGGGTCATGTCAATCACATCATTCTCCTAATGATGTGATCCCATTAATCAAATGACAACTCATGTCTATGGTTAGGAAACATAACCATCTTTGATTAATGAGCTAGTCAAGTAGAGGCATACTAGTGACATTAAGTTTGTCTATGTATTCACACATGTATCATGTTTCCGGTTAATACAATTCTAGCTTGAATAATAAACATTTATCATGATATGAGGAAATAAATAATAACTTTATTATTGCCTCTAGGGCATATTTCCTTTAGTCTCCCACTTGTACTAGAGTCAATAATCTAGATTACACAGTAATGATTCTAACACCCATGGAGTCTTGGTGCTGGTCATGTTTTGCTCGTGAAAGAGGCTTAGTCAACGGGTCTGCAACATTCAGATCCGTATGTATCTTGCAAATCTCTATGTCTCCCACCTGGACTTGGTCCCGGATGGAATTGAAGCGTCTCTTGATGTGCTTGGTCCTCTTGTGAAATCTGAATTCCTTTGCAAGGCAATTTCACCAGTATTGTCACAGAAGATCTTCATTGGTCCTGATGCACTAGGTATGACACCTAGATCAGAAATGAACTCCTTCATCCATACTCCTTCATTTGCTGCTTCCAAAGCAGCTATGTACTCCGCTTCGCATGTAGATCCCGCCACGACGCTTTGTTTAGAACTGCACCAACTGACAGCTCCACCGTTCAATATGAACACGTATCCGGTTTGCGATTTAGAATCGTCCGGATCAGTGTCAAAGCTTGCATCTACGTAACCATTTAGGACAAGCTCTTTGTCACCTCCATAAACGAGAAACATATCCTTAGTCCTTTTCAGGTATTTCAAGATATTCTTGACCGCTGTCCAGTGATCCACTCTAGGATTACTTTGGTACCTCCCTGCTAAACTTATTTCTAATCATACGTCAGGTCTGGTACACAACATTGCATACATGATAGAGCCTATGGCTGAAGCATAGGGAACATCTTTCATTTTCTCTCTATCTTATATTGTGGTCGGGCATTCAGTCTAACTCAACTTCACACCTTGTAATATAGGCAAGAACCCTTTCTTTGCCTGATCCATTTTGAACTTTTCAAAACTTTATCAAGGTATGTGCTTTGTAAAAGTCCAATTAAGCGTCTTGATCTATCTCTATAGATCTTGATGCCCAATATGTAAGCAGCTTCACCGAGGTCTTTCATCAAAAACTTTTATTCAAGTATCCCTTTATGCTATCCAGAAATTCTATATCATTTCCAATCAACAATAATGTCGTCTACATATAATATCAGAAATGCTACAGAGCTCCCACTCACTTTCTTGTAAATACAGGCTTCTCCAAAAGTCTGTATAAAACCATATGCTTTGATCACACTATCAAAGTGTTTATTCCAACTCTGAGAGGCTTGCACCAGTCCATAAATGGATCGCTGGAGCTTGCACACTTTGTTAGCACCTTTTGGATTGACAAAACCTTCCGGTTGCATCATATACAACTCTTCTTCCAGAAATCCATTCAGGAATGCAGTTTTGACATCCATTTGCCATATTTCATAATCATAAAATGCAGCAATTGCTAACATGATTCGGACAGACTTAAGCATCTCTACGGGTGAGAAAGTCTCATCGTAGTCAACCCCTTGAACTTGTCGAAAACCTTTCGCAACAAGTCAAGCTTTGTAGACAGTTACATTGCCATCAGCGTTAGTCTTCTTCTTGAAGATCCATTTATTCTCGATGGCTTGCCGATCATCAGGCAAGTCAACCAAAGTCCATACTTTGTTCTCATACATGGATCCCATCTCGGATTTCATGGCCTCAAGCCATTTTGCGAAATCTGGGCTCATCATCGCTTCCTCATAGTTCGTAGGTTCGCCATGGTCAAGTAACATGACTTCCAGAATAGGATTACCATACCACTCTGGTGCGGATCTTACTTTGGTTGACCTGCGAGGTTCGGTAGTAACTTGATCTGAAGTTTCATGATCAATATCATTAGCTTCCTCACTGAATGGTGTAGTTGTCACGGGAACAGGTTCTTGTGATGAACTACTTTCCAATGAGGGAGCAGGTACAGTTACCTCATCAAGTCTACTTTCCTCCCACTCACTTCTTTCGAGAGAAACTCCTTCTCTAGAGAGGATCCGAATTTAGCAACAAAAGTCTTGCCCTCAGATCTGTGATAGAAGGTGTACCCAATAGTCTCTTTTGGGTATCCTATGAAGACATATTTCTCTGATTTGGGTTTGAGCTTATCTGGTTGAAGTTTCTTCACATAAGCATCACAACCCCAATCTTTAAGAAACGACAACTTTGGTTTCTTGCCAAACCACAGTTCATAAGGCGTCGTCTCAACGGATTTTGATGGTGTCCTATTTAACATGAATGCGGTCGTCTCTAAAGCATAACCCCAAAATGATAGTGGTAAATCAGTAAGAGGCATCATAGATTGCACCATTTCTAGTAAAGTACGATTACGACGTTCGGACACACCATTTCGTTGTGGTGTTCCGGGTGGCGTGAGTTGCGAAACTATTCCGCATTGCTTCAAATGTAAACTAAACTCGTAACTCAAATATTCTCCTCCATGATCAGATCGTAGAAACTTTATTTTCTTGTTACGATGATTTTCCACTTCACTCTAAAATTCTTTGAACATTTCAAATGTTTCAGACTTGTGTTTCATCAAGTAGATATACCCATATCTGCTCAAATCATCTGTGAAGGTGAGAAAATAACGATACCCGCCGCAAGCCTCAATATTCATTAGACCACATACATCAGTATGTATGATTTCCAACAAATCAGTTGCTCGCTCCATAGTTCCGGAGAACGGTGTTTTAGTCATCTTGCCCATGAGCTATGGTTCGCAAGTACCAAGTGATTCATAATCAAGTGATTCCATAAGTCCATCAGTATGGAGTTTCTTCATGCGCTTTACACCAATATGACCCAAACGGCAGTGCCACAAATAAGTTGCACTATCATTATCAACTCTGCATCTTTTGGCTTCAACATTATGAATATGTGTATCACTACTATCGAGATTTAATAAAAATATACCACTCTTCAAGGGTGCATGACCATAAAAGATATTACTCATGTAAATAGAACAACCATTATTCTCTGATTTAAATGAATAACCGTCTCGCATCAAACAAGATCCAGATATAATGTTCATGCTCAACGCTAGCACCAAATAACAATTATTTAGGTCTAAAACTAATCCCGAAGGTAGATGTAGAGGTAGCGTGCCGACCGCGATCACATCGACTTTGGAACCATTTCCCACGCCAGCATCGTCACCTCGCCCTTAGCCAATCTTCGCTAATCCGTAGTCCTGCTTCGAGTTGCAAATATTAGCAATGTAACCAGATCAAATACCAGTGCTCTCTGTGAGCATTAGTAAGGTACACATCAATAACATGTATATCACATATACCTTTGTTCACCTTGCCATCCTTCTTATCCGCCAAATACTTGGAGCAGTTTAAGCTTCAAAGGACTACCGCTTGCGAGAGAAGCACTCGGCCTCGTGCTTAGGTCCAGACTTGGGTTTCTTCTGTTGAGCAGCAACTTGTTTGTTTTTCTTCTTGAAGTTCCCCTTCTTCTTCCCTTTACCCTTTTTCTTGAAACTGGTGGTCTTATTGACCATCAACACTTGATGCTCCTTCTTGATTTCTACCTCCAGCCTTTAGCATTGCAAAGAGCTCGAAATAGTCTTGTCCATCCCTTGCATATTATAGTTCATCATGAAGCTCTTGTAGCTTGGTGGTAGTGATTGAAGAATTCATCAATGACACTATCATCGGGAAGATTAACTCCCAGTTGAATCAAGTGATTATTATACCCAGACATTTTGAGTATATGTTCACCGATGTAACTATTCTCCTCCATCTTGCAGCTATAGAACTTATTGGAGACTTCATATCTCTCAATCCGCATTTTCTTGAAATATTAGCTTCAACTCTGGAACATCTCATATGCTCCATGACATTCAAAACGTCGTTGAAGTCCGGTTCTAAGCCGTAAAGCATGGCACATCGAACTATTGAGTAGTCATCGGCTTTGCTCGCCAGACGTTCTTAACGCCGTCGAGATCATCTAAGCAGCCCGGCACCCAGCGGTGCTTCGGGACGTAATTCTTCATGCAGCATTGAGGATAATCCTCAAGTTACGAACCCTGTCCGTGTAATTGCTACCATCATCTTTCAACTTATCTTTCTCAAGGAACGCATTAAAATTCAACGGAACAACAGCACGAGCCATCTATCTACAACAAACATAGACAAGCAAAATACTATCAGGTACTAAGTTCATGATAAATTTAAGTTCAATTAATCATATTACTAAAGAACTCCCACTTAGACAGACATCTCTCTAGTCATCTAAGTGATCACATGATCCAAATCAACTAAACCATGTCCGATCATCACGTGAGATGGAGTAATTTTCAATGGTGAACATCAGTATGTTGATCATATCTATGATTCACGTTCGACCTTTCGGTCTCCGTGTTCCGAGGCCATATCTGTATATGCTAGGCTCGTCAAGTTTAACCTGAGTATTCCGCGTGTGCAACTGTTTTGCACCCATTGTATTTGAACGTAGAGCCTATCACACCCGATCATCACGTGGTGTCTCTGCACGAAGAACTTTCGCAATGGTGCATACTCAGGGAGAACACTTCTTGATAATTAGTGAGAGATCATCTTAAAATGCTACCGTCAATCAAAGCAAGATAAGATGCATAAAGGATAAACATCACATGCAATCAATATAAGTGATATGATATGGCCATCATCATCTTGTGCTTCTGATCTCTGATACGTCTCCAATGTATCTATAATTTTTGATTGCTCCATGCTATATTATCTACTGTTTCGGGCAATATTGGGTTTTATTTTCCACTTTTATATTATTTTTGGGACTAACCTATTAACCGGAGGCCCAGCCCAGAATTGCTGTTTTTAGCCTATTTCAGTGTTTCGAGGAAAAGGAATATCAGACGGAGTCAAAACGGAACGAAATCAACTGGAGAAGTTATTTTTGGAAGGAAAGCAACCTGATAGGCTTAGAGTGCACGTCAGGGGAGATGCGGGCTGCCCATGAGGGTGGGGGGCGCGCCCACCCCCTGGGCGCGCCCCCTACCTCGTGGGGCCCCCGTAGCTCCTCCGACGTACCCCCTTCACCCATATATACCTACGTACCCTAAAACTTCCAGAACAGAAGATAGATCGGGAGTTCCGCTGCCGCAAGCCTCTGTAGCCACAAAAAACCAATCGGGACCCTGTTCCGGCACCATGCCGGAGGGGGATCCCATCACCGGAGGGCATCTTCATCATCCCGACGCTATCCATGACGAGGAGGGAGTAGTTCACCCTCGGGGCTGAGGGTATGTACCAGTAGCTATGTGTTTGATCTCTCTCTCTCTCGTGTTCTCTCTCGTGTTCCTCTATGGCACGATCTTGATGTATCCCGAGCTTTGCTATTGTAGTTGGATCTTATGATGTTTCTCCCCCTCTACTCTCTTGTGATGAATTGAGTTTCCCCTTTGAAGTTATCTTATCGGATTGAGTTTTTATGAGAACACTTGATGTATGTCTTGCCGTGATTATCTATGGTGACAATGGGATATCATGTGCCACTTGATGTATGTTTTGGTGATCAACTTGCGGGTTTTGTGACATTGGGAACCTATGCATAGGGGTTGGCACACATTCTTGACTCTTCGGTAGAAACTTTGGGGCACTCTTTGAAGTACTTTTATGTTGGTTGGATGAATATGAGATTGTGTGACGCATATCGTATAATCATGCCCATGGATACTTGAGGTGACAATGGAGTATCTAGGTGACATTAGGGTTTTGGTTGATTTGTGTCTTAAGGTGTTATTCTAGTACGAACTCTATGATGGATCGAGCGGAAAGAATAGCTTTATGTTATTTTACTACGAACTCTTGAATAGATAGGACAGAAAGGATAACTTTGAGGTGGTTTCGTACCCTACCATAATCTCTACGTTTGTTCTCCGCTATTAGTGGCTTCGGAGTGACTCTTTGTTGCATATTGAGGGCTTGTCATATTATCTATCTATGTTATTATTGTCGAGAGAACTTGCACTAGTGAAAGTATGAACCCTAGGCCTTGTTTCCTATCATTGCAATACCGTTTACGCTCACTTTTACCACTTGTTACCTTGCTGTTTTTATATTTTCAGATTACAAAAACCTTTATCTACCATCCATATTGCGCTTGTATCACCATCTCTTCGCCGAACTAGTGCACCTATACAATTTACCATTGTATTGGGTGTGTTGGGGACACAAGAGACTTTTTGTTATTTGGTTTCAGGGTTGTTTGAGAGAGACCATCTTCATCCTACGCTTCCTACGGATTGATAAACCTTAGGTCATCCACTTGATGGAAATTTGCTACTGTCCTACAAACCTGTGCACTTGCAGGCCCAACAACGTCTACAAGAAGAAGGTTGTGTAGTAGACATCAATCTCCATCTCCGAAGCACCGTCGTGATCACCATCGTCACCGGCGCGACATCTTGATCTCCATCGTAGCATCATTGTTGTTTCGCCATCTATTGCTTCTACGATATCGCTACCGCTTAGTGATAAAGTAAAGAAATTACAGGGCGCTTGCATTTCATACAATAAAGCGACAACCATATGGCTCCTGCCAGTTGCCGATAACTCAGTTACAAAACATGATCATCTCATACAACAAAATATAGCATCATGTCTTGACCATATCACATCACAACATGCCCTGCAAAAACAAGTTAGACGTCCTCTACTTTGTTGTTGCAAATTTTATGTGGCTGCTACGGGCTGAGCAAGAACCGTTCTTACCTATGCATCAAAACCACAACGATAGTTCGTCAAGTTAGTGTTGTTTTAACCTTCGCAAGGATCGGGCATAGCCACACTCGATTCAACTAAAGTTGGGAAACCGACACCGCCACCACACGTGTGCAAAGCACGTCGGTAGAACCAGTCTCGTGTAAGCGTCTGGCGTAATGTCGGTCCGGGCGCTTCATCCAACAATACCGCCGAACCAAAGTATGACATCTTTGGTAAGCAGTATGACTTGTATCGCCCACAACTCACTTGTGTTCTACTCGTGCATATAACACCTACGCATAAAACCTGGCTCGGATGCCACTGTTGGGGAACGTAGTAATTTCAAAAAAAATCCTACGCACACGCATGATCATGGTGATGCATAGCAACGAGAGGGGAGAGTGTTGTCCACGTACCCTCGTAGATCGAAAGCAAAAGTGTTAGCACATCGCGGTTGATGTAGTCGTACGTCTTCACGGCCCGACCGATCAAGCACCGAAACTACGGCACCTCTGAGTTCTTGCACACGTTCAGCTCGATGACGTCCCCCGTACTCCGATCCAGCAGAATGTCGGGGAAGAGTTCCGTCGACCTGACGGCGTGGTGGCGATCTTGATGTTCTACCGTCGCGAGGCTTCGCCTAAGAACCGCTACAATATTATCGAGGAGAACTATGGTGGAGGGGCACCGACACGTCTAAGAGATCAAGAGATCAATTGTTGTGTCTATGGGGTGCCCCTCCCCGTATATAAAGGAGTGGAGGAGGGGCCGACCAAGGGGTGGCGCCCTAGGGAGAGTCCAACCCCACCGAGTAGGACTCCCCTTTCCTATTAGGAGAAGGAGAGGAAGGAAGAGGAAGGAGGAGGAAGGAAGGGGCACCCCTCCCAATTCGGATTGGGCTTGGGGCGCCCCTCTGTGCTCCTTTCCCTCCTTTCCACTAAGGCCCAATAAGGCCCATATACCTCCCGGGGGGTTCCGATAACCTCCCGGAGCTCCGATATTGTCCCAATCTCACCCGGAACCTTTCCGATGTCCAAATATAGTCGTCCAATATATCGATCTTTATGTCTCAACCATTTAGAGACTCCTCGTCATGTCCGTGATCACATCCAGGACTCCGAACAACATTCTGTACATAAAAACTCATAATAAAACTGTCAACAAAACCTTAAGCGTGCGGACCCTACGGGTTTGAGAACTATGTAGACATGACCGAGACACGTTACCGGTCAATAACCAATAGCGGAACCTGGATGCTCATATTGGCTCCTACATATTCTACGAAGATCTTTATCGGTCAAACCGCATAACAACATACGTTGTTCCCTTTGTCGTCGGTATGTTACTTGCCCGAGATTCGATCGTCGGTATCCCAATACCTAGTTCAATCTCGTTACCGGCAAGTCTCTTTACTCATTACGTAATGCATCATTCCATAACTAACTCATTAGCTACATTGCTTGCAAGGCTTATAGTGATGTGCATTACCGAGAGGGCCCAGAGATACCTCTCAGACAATCGAAGTGACAAAACATAATCTCGAAATACGCCAACTCAACATGTACCTTTGGAGAAACCTGTAGAGCTCCTTTATAATCACCCAGTTACGTTGTGATGTTTGGTAGTTCCTCCGGTAAACGGTAGTTGCATAATGTCATAGTTGTAGGAACATGTATAAGTCATGAAGAAAGCAATAGCAACATACTAAATGATCAAGTGCTAAGCTAACAGAATGGGTCATGTCAATCACATCATTCTCCTAATGATGTGATCCCGTTAATCAAATGACAACTCATGTCTATGGTTGGGAAACATAACCATCTTTGATTAATGAGCTAGTCAAGTAGAGGCATACTAGTGACATTAAGTTTGTCTATGTATTCACACATGTATCATGTTTCTGGTTAATACAATTCTAGCATGAATAATAAACATTTATCATGATATGAGGAAATAAATAATAACTTTATTATTGCGTCTAGGGCATATTTCCTTCACCATCCACTAGTCCGTCGGCCTCGGATCCAGATGATGCGGACTATGTTGGGGAGGAAGAGGATGTCAGTGCACCAAGATACTCCGTTGGACAGTCCAAGCCTAGTACTAGGAGGGCCCCGGTGCCTCAAGTTCGTGGTTCTGCAATGCCCGTTGTCCATGGTCGTCGCATCTCCATGGAGCTTCCTGACAGTGGGTATCGCCCCCCTCACAACTTCAAAACTGTGGGGGCAGCTCAATATCTTGCGTTTCGTCGGGATGTCAATCAATATGAGATGGTGGCTGATGCGGAGGATCCTCGGTTCCGGACTCGTATGCAGCAGGATCTCTATTCCAGTTTCGTCCGTGGGCGTGGAATTGCTCCTCACTCATGCTTGGATCTCAACTTCCTACGTGAGCATGCTGACATGTTTCCTAACAATCCGGTCAAGATCATTGATGATATGACTCTTGGTCCCGCAATGACCTTCAGGTGTGGTTGGAATGAACCTGCCATTCTATAGTTCTATGCCACCTGTTTCTTTGGTCCGAACAACACTCTCACCTGGATGACTGATAACACTACTCTGAGCATCACCTATGACAGGTTTGTTCAGATTTTGGGTGTCTCCGATGTTGGCCATTGCATCCACAGTATGGATCCTAAGCAGAAGCCCAAAGGGATTAACGCTTGCTTGCCACTTGTCAAACCTACCTCTAAGCTCACTAAAGAAGAACTTGCATGTCCACTCAATGAGGTATCTATCTTCCGTGCTCCTTACTACATCCTATATCAGTGTGTTCTTCGCACTCTCTATCCTAAGAAGGGGGATCGCTCGAGGGCTTACAACTATTGCATTGACTTGATGGTTCGTATGCATGACAAACCCACTGAGCCTCTCGACACAACCCATTTCATTTGGCATGAGATCTGTCTTTGCAGTTTCATTCAGACGCACCAGTTTCCTCATGCTCCATTCATCCAGGATCTGATTGATCACACTACTCTCTTTGAGGTGGTTAAGACTGTTGTTCATTCTATGTGGAAGCCTGCTCCTCATATGCGCGCGGTGGCTACTGCTCAGACTGCTGCTCCTACTCAGCCTAGGAGGTCTGCTGGTGGGACTTAGCCCACTGGTTCCTCTGTTCCATCTTCCTCATCGGCTCCTCGTGGATGCCTTGCCTTGTTCATCAGCAAGGCTCAATCTGCTATCGTGAGGTCAATCACTTTAAGCTGTCAGCAGAATCATGATGTTTAGAAGCGCCTCATCATCTCCAAGAATCAGCTCAAGCAGCGCCTCTGTAACCGTGGGAGTCCTGTGAGTGATGATGATCCTATTCACGCGGCTCCTCCCCCCTCTACCTTCGGTTTCCCGTCTCATGACGAGTATCCCGAGTTCTTTGATGATCATGATGACATCCGCCAGGAGTGACCGAGTGCGTTTAGTTCTTCGCCCCTTTTTACTTGTTGCTGTCAAAGGGGGAGAAGTAGTATCTTAGTGTGGTCATACTATGATGTATTGGCTATTTGTGTTAGCTCTACTATTATTCAAACTTGTTATGTTGCTACCTATGTTATTATCTTGATCGTGTGAGACTATGTTGTTATCTTATTATCTTGATCATGTGAGACTATGTTGTTACCTTGTGGCTATGAAATGTTTCATATGTGCATGTCTCTCACATATATATCTCTTGGAGATACATATGCATCCTAACATATTCATCTCATGCTCACAATGAGGGGGGGCCAAATACAAATAGAAACATCAACATACTGTGTATTCTTGCTCTCATGTTTGTCAATGCTAAGATTGTTTATTGCAACTGTGATACTACATGTGTGATTGTCATTAACAAACAAAAAGGGGGAGATTGAAAGATCAATCATGCCCTTACATCATGTTTTGATGTCGATGACAATATACATGTAGGAGACTAACAATGGTTGTTAAGTAAATCTCAGGTGTTAGTCCCCGATTCATTGAAGTGTGTGGATCAAGAGCATACAAAGTGATTTTACTCAAGGATGAAGCATAAAAATTGATTTCATATTTGTTTTCTTGAGTATAGGATCCCGCACTATTAAGAGGGGATCGATAGGGTTAGTTAAAGGCTAGCTCTTGCCACAAAACTCATTGCCATACATGCACATGCTAAAACTTTCCGTTTTTGTATCTTGGCTGCCGGATGTCCGGGCTTCAAGCTGGATGTCCGGGCCTCAGGCCGGATATCCGGCCTTCTTGCCGGATATCCGGGCCTAGCCATCCAGAAAACCATTTTGTGCTGGGCTACACGACGGATGTCCGGGTGTTTCCCCGGATGTCCGGGCCTACCTGACACGCCGGATGTCCGGGCCCTATCCCGGATGTCCGGCCTCCACTACCCGTAGAACAACTGAGGTTCTGTAACCTGTTTGTGATCATGCCAGATGTCCGGCCATCTGCCGGATATCCGGGCCTTCCTGATATGCCGGATGTCCGGGCTTGGCCCCCGGATGTCCGGCCCCTCTGTTTTCTATTCTGGCTCTGTTTTGTGTTGCTCGAACCTTGCCAGGCCGGATGTCCGGCCCCTACCCGGATGTCCGAGCTGCCCATTCACTTACACTACAACGGCCATAATTGTGGTCACACTATATATAGCCCTTCTTCCCCACGGGAGAGGACAGACCACTCACTTTGAACAAACCCTAGAACACATTTCACACTCTCTCTCACTCCTCTACACCAAATCTTAGATCCCCAAGGATTTTGAGAGCATTTGAGAGAAGTTGTCCAATCAAGTGATAGATCCACTCTTTCTCCTTCTTTGCACCAAAGGAATTCGTGATTTGAGCAAGTCTTGAGCTTTTCCCCCATCGTTCTTCTTACTCTTAGAGGTTGGAGACTCCTAGGCGGTAGGAGTCTTTCGGAGAGGAATCGACCTTTGTGATTACCCTCGGAAAAGTTTGTGAGGGTTTGGAGACCACCCCAAGGTCTACCACTAGTGGTTGAGAAACGCCTTCTGATGTTGTCTCAAAGGGAGAATAGGGTGAGCCTACGTGGCGTTGGTGTGCCTTCGTGGTAACATCCACCTCTCTAACGGTGACGTAGCTTCCCTCCAAGGAAGTGAACATCGGCATACATCCTCATCTCCCGGAGTTGCGGTTATTCCTAACCCTAACTCTCTACTGGTGGTTACTTGTCTCTTAGCACTTACTTATGTCATATTGTGCTTCCTTCCTTACATACTCGTGTTACTTGCTTAGCACATAGTACTACTCTTGCAATTGTCAGGCTCACTCTCATATTCCGCATTATTGCCTAAAATTGCTTAGTAATAATTAAAATTTGTAATTGTACCTATTCACCCCCCTCTAGGTCCATCTCGATCCTTTCAGCAAGGCACGGGCGGCGCTAGCTGGAGACGAATCTCAAATCGGATCTGTTTCATCCTCCGGCGACCTCTCGCGAGAACGAGCCTAGTATTCGACTTCCTCACTTTCATGATCGATGACATGGGCAGGGTCAACGTCAACCCACCGGCCCATCCTTACATCCAGGCATCTTTAGCAGCACCTCGCGACTGCTGCCACCGATCAAGAGGGCCTATGCCACTACCATGGTGCTACCCAAAGGAGCCTGCACCGACCACTCAACTCGTCGCTATGGTCTGCGGCAATGGTCGCCCCACCCTCACATCAGAAGACTATCTATAAATTCAATACATAGTGAACACTTCTTTGAAATCCTTCTCACGCCACATATGCATTGATATTTGGGTCCACCTTGTGAGAACACAATTTTTTCTTATAGAAAGTATGAAAACTAGCAAATAATTATCTAGTTAAATGGGGTAAAATGGATCCCATATATCACCTGCAAAAAATAATAAAAAATTGGATCCCTTATATGGAGTCAATTTTTCCAGAAACCAGGAATTATAGCTTTAACATCTAGCAAGGCTCATTAATTGAAGTCATCGTGTTTAGTGCTTCATTGGGTGTGTCCTTGGAATTCGATTTTGTATTTTTGATTGACCTCAAGTTGGATGACTTACAAAGGGATAACTAAATGGATTATGTGGTTTCCAATTCCCAAGAAATATTAGAATTTATAAAGAGGGAATGTATTTCAGAAGTAACAAGATGTTCGAAAATATGCATATGACCTCTTAAGTTTCAGAAATTCTGAAGATGCACAAATAGAGCAAATTTGGTATTGCAAAATCGGGCCATCTTGAATTATATGGTATACCATTGAATACCGCATGAACTTGTGCCGAAGATTGTCTAATTATGCCAAAGAAAAACGTGGATTTTCTTTCTAAAATATTTGTAGGAATTGCAGTATATTTAAAGCGCTATGAATCTTTGCAAAAGGCAGCGTTCTGAACCATAGGAATGAAACAAATCACATAAAATGATTACGAAGATCCTGAACCTGGAAGGTAATATATAAACGTGGGAATACGTCATATAGTTTAATGAATAAATTCAGATCAACAGCCCCCGTAGCTCAGTTGGTTAGAGCGTTGGTCTTATGAGCCGAAGGTCGCGGGTTCGAGCCCCGCCGGGAGCACCTTTTTTTTTCATTCATCAAACGTTGATAAATACTCCCTTCTGTCTAAAGCGTTTCTATTTTTGTTTCGTTTTGTCAAGTGTTTTAATCGTTGGTACCTCCTCTGTAAACTAATATAAGAACGTTTAGATAACTAAAATAGTGATATAATGCTCTTATATTAGTTTATGGAGGGAGTACATGTTTTTTCTAGAATAACTTGAGTGAATTACTGCGACCTACGAGTACATTCAGCGAGCCAGAGGGCACGAACTCCGTCACGGACATCCCCGCCGACGCTGGGCAAGGCCATTGCATTTCCGGCTCACAGCCACCACACGGGATGAACTGAATCTTTGCATAATCTCCTTCGGATCATGAATCAGCGGGCACCATAGCGACGTAACAGGGTGCTCAGCTTGGAGGTCCCTGATCACTGCCACGCAGTGCGTCTTAATGATCACATCCCCTGTGCATACAGCCGCAAGTGCCGACAGGCCGGCAAGCACAGCCGAAGCTTCGGCTTCCTCGTCCCCATGCAATGGCAGGTGTTGATTTGCCCGCTGACGGAGACAAACGCTCTGTCTAGCCAATCCCCTACCATGGCCCCAACCGGGCTCTGCCACGTATCAGCCATATGCATCAGCATTTAACTTAACCCCGTTGAGATAGTACTACCTTCGTTTCAGTTTACAAGTCCTGCGCGTATACCTAGGTTCTCAATTTTATCACCCTAATATAAACTATATAACACAAAAATTATACCGTTTGAAAATAGAACATCTGAAGTTTGTTTTGGTATTTTTTTTGTAATACATGACTTGTATTATGTTTGTCAAATTGACGACCTAGGGGTACGCGCACGCCCTGTAAACTGAGAGAGAGGTAGTATATTCATTGGTTACTTTCCCCTCCCGCTCCCTGGCGGCACCGGTCAACCCTAGCAGCCAGAGGAGGGCCAAAGCTTGTGCCCACCCCGCCGCCGCTGCCGCCGGTATCGGCCGCGGTGGCGGCGGACCCCTGCTCCTAAGGCGGCTAGTGCGACCGCGAGCTGCTCCTGGCGGCGGTTTTGGGGGCTGATGCGGTGGCCCCAGATCCGGTTCGGTCTCTGGGCGGTGCGGCTGCGGGCAGGCGGTGGCTCCCGTCAGCTGCGAGGGCGGTGACGGGGCTGCTGCTGTTTGGCGTCCTTGCTGCGGCAGGAGGTGGTGCGGCTTGGCGAGATTCGGGTGCGGCTCCTCCTTCCTCTGGCGGGGTCGGCCGGTCGGTGGGGACGGCGGCTACCAAGACCCGGCATTCTTCTTCTTGCCGAAATCGGGTCGCGCGCGGCCTCGGTCACCGACGACGCGGCGGGAGCTTCCATGATCTTTGGTTTGGTGGCGGTGGTTGGACGGTTGGTTCGGGTTTGTGGTGGTTGAGCATCTCCGGGAGAAATCCTTCTTCGGCCTCTGCCGGATCCGGCGACAGCGACGCCCGCGGGCGCCGCACTCTTTCCTGGAAGCATTGTTGGGTTGTCGTGCTTCTCCCCGCGGCCTTGGCTTTGAAGGGAATCCTTAGATCCGCGGGATTGGACGATGAAGGCGTCTCCACGTCTTCTTTCTTCTTGGGGGCATCGTCTTGAAGCAGGTTACAACTGGAGACTGGTGGATGGCGGCATCTTCGTCGCGTGGTTGCTGAGGCGGCCGTTTTCGGGGCGCTGATTTCTGTTTGCCAACAATGATGGCGCCAAGAGGAGCTTGGGTCGCGGCTCGGGCTTGGTAGTCGGATCTTCCTGGCGTGTCCGAGGCGCTCTTTTGTGGTTTGCCTTGTTGCTTTGAAGTCGGAGCTGCGGTGGAGCGGGTCCAAGTGGTGACGATGATAGGCGCTCGGTGGTCGTTTGCGGTAGGCACGATCGGCGCAAGTCCTGCATATTTCCCTGGTGATGTCCGTCGTCAAAGTCGGAGCTGTCAGTTGTTCGTGCGCGTGGCCAGCTGTTGGCATGTGCCGTCGTGGAGTCTTTTCACGTCGGTGGCCAGGTTGACTAGTGGTGCCCATGTGTTTATGGGTTGGGTTGTTTCAGTTTTAGCCCGGTTTTCCGTTAATTAACCGGACAATTCTCACTTTTTCTTAATCAATGAAATGACAAGTCTTTTGCTTCGTTTTTAAAAAAATTAACTTAACAATACCGTGGGGAGGCGCGCGATCCGCTGATTGGCTTGCCGAGCCTGTTCGGGGGAAAAGCAAAACCGTTGTTTGCCTGAATCCGTGTCACTGCCAGTGCGTATGCATTTCAGTTCCTCTTCGTACCTGAGTGAAGAACACTTCTGCTTCGGTACACCCCTTAAATATAAAGAACGGCTCAGATTAGTCCATATCTCTTCATAAATAAAGGTATAATGGTCACATATTAGAAATCCGTCTGCCTGCTGTATACACGATGTACACGTGTATAGTGAGCTGGGCTGGCCCATCTTTTCCTTCTTTTTTTCCTGATTTTAAGTTGCGAAAAATAATGTGAGCCTGAGAGGATTCAAACCAAGTACTAACTGGTGCATAGGTAGATGTGATAACCAACCAGCCGACTTGAGAACTTGTGTTTATATGTTCTTTCGGGTCCTTTTCTTCTTACCTCTTTCCTCTTTCTTTTTTCTCCTTTTCTTGTTTTTTCAAACTTTTTTTTTCGGTTTTCATTCCCCTTTAAAAAATAGGAACCTTTTTACAATATTAATGATCTTTTTACAAAGTCGATGAACTTTATTCAAGATTGATGTTTTTTTTCTAAATTGATGAAACTTTCTCAAGATGAATGTTTTCTAATGTAGATGTTTTTTTTAAAATCGATGGACTTTTTTCAAAATTTATAATTTTTTTGCAAAATAGATGATTTTTTTAAAAAAAATCATGATTTTTTTTTCAAATCCTTGAACTTTGTTTTCAAAATCCATGGTTTTTCTAATTCATGGTATTTTAATTTATGAACATTTTGCAAATCCGCTTTATTTTTTCAAATCCATGAACTTTTCCAATAGGATGAACCCTTTTTTTATAGTCAACGGTCAACGGTCAAAGGTCAAACATGTCAATGGTCAACTTTTTGTCTAGGTCAACCATGAAGAAGTTTCTTTTGGTCGAAACACGAAGAAGTGATCGGGTGTATGCTCTTGACGAGCGGCAGCTGATCGCTCATGTACTTTGGCCAATCCATGAAAGGTTGTGTTCAAGTGCTGCATCCGCTATGTAGCGCAGAAAGCGGTGACTAGGCGCTCCCGCTGTATAGGGAGTAGCGTCGCACAAATCGGCGCACACACCCCTTCGTCCTAGGTCTGCCCTTTTTCTTTTTCTTTTTTTAACCTTGAAAAAATAGGTACATGAAGTAGGATTCAAGCTATTGACTTATGGATTACTTCCAACCACTATAAACAACTTGAACAACCGGATATCAGTTTCTGAGCCCGGGCTCAGCTGATCCTGATATCTACTTCGTCCATTCGCGTCGGGATGTGCGCCAGCAACTGTATTTCTGTTTCGTATTGTCCCAAAAATTCATTCGACTGTGCCTGCATTGATGGTCACGGCGCGCAACACTGTCCACCCGGACCAGATGGTTGGCCCACGGCTCAGCTAAGTTTATGAGCCCACCTGAGCCATCATATGCCGACTGCAGCACAAACGGCAACCTGCCCCCACATCCCCCAGCATAAATGCTTCCCCAAGCTCATCCACTCGCTCAAAATATCTCCATTTTTTGTGCACATGCATACAACCCAGGAATGCATGCCAAAACAAATAACACCTGAAACTGCCCTGAGACCCATGCGTTCTTTATTCTTTATTTCTTTTCATACCATACTAGAATTACTACACGCGCACGTACTGTCCAACATGACCATACTTAGTTCATTTCATCTGACATAGCAATTTGCAAACAAACAGACAAGTCATCACATCTCCATACTTAATCCTACATTCACGCAGGTCCATTGCCTGAAACACAACACATTTCCTTAGGTGTCCAAAGTCCAAACTAATAATCTACAGTAGTTCTTTCGCTCGCATTGCAAAATGACTCCAGACTTAAACCCCAGTGCCTACGACATACTTGACGCACAGCCAAAAGATCTTCACGGGCTGTACGCAGACTGCAAGTACGACCACTCCATCTTCAGTCAGCTATCTCCTCGCACATGAAATCCAGAAGCTCTCTTTTGTTACCCCTCGTGATCACCACCTCATATTCAATCTTCTTCCGCAGCTGCTCAATCTGGCCCTGCAGGGAAGCAACATTTTTTTCTAACCATTCAGTTCAATCAACGATACAACCATGTCAGGTTCAATTAACTTCTCGGTGTCTCATTTTTTACCTGGCTCAAAGTTTATCGTAGGTATAGAACAGTAAAGTTCAGGACGTGGCGCACAACATAGACACCCTTGTCTTCCATGCAAACCACAACAGAGGCACACCGTATGAGTTTAAATGGCACCGTTTTTTATCACTCAGACCGAGCTGCCGCTAAGGCGATGGTGAAGGTGCACTGACCTACTGCATGGCTCGTGCTGCGCCTCCAAAGGATACACAAAAGATCACCCAGTCGTCTCTACCAATCCAGCACCATACACGTCATTAAACAGGTTGCAGAACCTTTTCTGAAACTTCTTTGCCAGCGGCTCGTGCTTGATCTTGATCTCATCTTCCGGATATGTCTCAGCTGGATCAAGCACCATCACAATCTTCTTATCCTTTTCCAGGATATACACCGACCAGCAATCCATGAAATTCACCGAACATGAACTGAAAGTTGTTGTGCATCACCACAATAAGTAAGCTGTCCAGACTATGGGGTTGCCCAGTTTTATGTATTGTTGAGGAGATAGCTCCATTACCTTTTAAGCCAGTCGATTCTATAGCCCCTTTTTTGCAGCCCATCATCATGTAGATGTACTCCCAGTCCTTGTCTTCATCGTCCTGAAAAGCTCCACCAGCATTCAGATTAAATATGGAAGCACCAGGTTTACAATCTACGGGCCACATAACCTTCGCAAGTTGCTACCAAGCAAGCATTCATTACCACAAAACGGGATCGAAGATGCCTCTGAATCTGTCTAGCCACCCCTTGTACATGTGCCACGCTGGCGCCTTTCCTCACCTGCGGATCATCCGAATCACCAACATCACCATTGCCAGACGTGCCTCCCTCGTCCATATAATCGGATCTGAACGGGCATCTGCAAAGGTAAACATGTAAGCTCTTCTAGACGCCACACTACTTGCTTGTCATCCACAATGGTTGACACCACAGCGCAGACTCATGTCAAGGATGGTGCTTACACTCCAGGTCTAACTTCGTCTGCTGCTCAACATCTGACATTTGTTTCCATATCTGCTGCCGCTCTTTCAGTCTCTGAGCTGCAACATGGTCTTGCTGCAGCCTACTGCCACCTGCGTCGCTTGGACCGGCTACATCTTCAGGCCTAACCCTATATTAGAGTCTCTCCCTCAACCTGTTCATGCGTCCTGTAGAAGTCATATCATATACCAAATCTAACAGAGAAATGATCGGTTAGAACACTCATCCAACAAAGGAAAGACTGTACAGATTTCAAAATCTCACCGAGCACCCGCAGACGATCTCCTGCATGCATTTTGTCCTTCTATGCATTCAATGTACTCTCGCCATATCTTATACCAAATCTAATTTCCCACGAATACAAGTTGTAGAAGTCGTATGCCTCGCGCAAGGAAGCGAAGCTTAAACCAAATTCTGGTATTATTACAACTTTTGTTGGTTCCTCAGCGTATTTGCGAATTGACTGCTTAATAGCACTCATTGTGGATGGACATGGGTGCGGTCCGTGGTACACTTCCCAGCCTTAACCTGCAATTCGAAGAAAAAACGACAACCATATTTCAGACTGCCTTCTTTTTATTTATTTTTCTGATCTTCTTTTGTGAGCAGCCTTGCAGCAGAAAAGCGTGTGACTAATCAAATCAGAACCACATGTTTTCGTACATATAAGGATGTCAAATAAATGGTTCATGTCACTCTAAGTTGAATTAGTTGCAACATATGTGTACTGAATCACACACGAAATAATCTAACTCATGTCTGAATTTTCCCAACAGTTGACTCCGCGAAAACGTCGCCACTCGGCCTTCGAAATTCTACGAGAATTGGTTTCATGTTACTAGACCTTTTCATCCACCCTGGCGCTTGGGGATTTGCTCTGTCCGTGGACTGTGCTGACCTAGTTGGGGATGAATCCGGTGGCCGTCGAACCCAGCACGGGCATCACCGTTCCCTTCGCCGCCAGACTTGCTGACCACAGCCAGAGCCAGGACTGGAATCAGCAGCGGCCGACGATGTTTGCCCCGCTGTTGGCCAGCAAAACCAGAGGAACTGGATCTGGGTGTTCATGGCTACCGGCAAACTCCTCACGCAGGGGGAATCTATGACAAAATAATGACAACGGTGGCCGCCATTAGAGATTAGACATGCCGCTCGCGTACAACCTGATTTCTCTTCCCTATTTTGCGGATCCGAGATCACTCACCTGTCAACGGCATCGAGAAGAAACTCAAGTCTCGCTTCTTCCATCCTCTGACCCAGAGGCACCCGCCGTCGAGCCTCCCCCGCCTAAACGAACTCCCGTACTGACCCACGACGAGCGGTGCTCCGGACGGGCGTGTGGAAACAAGGGCGGTCGCGCCGGGAGTGTTGGGGGTGGTGGGTGGCGGCGGTAGTACACTCTCGGGTCTGGGAAGGATGGGCGGTGAGGGTTCCCAGAACGGACGACGAGCACCGTGAGGTGAGACCCATGTTGCATACGTGTCCGCCGGACGGCCCAGCTTTTGTCTTCGTCCTGTCCCCGTTATCTGATCCACGGATCGGCAAAATCATAACGACCTGGTCCGCGGGGCGTCCACGGCACAGGCCACAACCGCGTCTTCGGTCCCACCATGTGCGCACTATTCCATACGGTATTTCGCCTCGCCCCCCATTTTCCGCGACTCGCGCCTGACTCGCCAGCTCATTATTCACGGATCCCGAGCGCGAAACGGAAGGCCTAGATATCGGGAGTAGCTGGGCACGGGCACCAAATCGCCGTTCTCTTGAACAACTCACTTCTTGCGTCTAATTACTTCTTTTTTAGTGCATCTTCTCAGCCTGTTTTTTCTTTTGCTTTTGTTTGGCCTTTTTTGTTTCATTATATTCATTTTTTATTTGTCTTTGTTTCTTCTTCTTTTTCATTTACTTAAATTCATGAACTTTTTTTTAGATCTATGAACTTATTTTAAGGATGTTGAGAAATAACATGCTCTCAGACGGAACCTTCTGGCCTACCGAACACTCTTTGTCGAACATGGTCTAGTTTTGGACATAATTCAAATCACCCCAACTTTTGCAGGAAGGTGGGCATTGCCCATGGTAGGCATCAGTGACAGGTTTGAATGATTTCTGACACCGTATGCAAGTTGCGACATGTCCGATCATTTATCGGTCTTTTTTCACCGGAAAAACTCCAGAAAATGCAAAACTTGTTGAAAATCCAAACAACTTGATATGGTGGCTTGGATTGGTCATACAAGGTCATGAAAAAAATGGGGCCATTTCAAGGATGTCAAGAAACAACTTGCTCTCAAACAGATCCTTCTGGCAACCGAACACCCTTCATTGAACATGGTCTAGTTTTGGACATTCTTAAAATGACCCCAACTTTTTGAAGTAGGTGAGCATGCCCATGGTAGGCATCCATGTCAAGTTGGCATGGTGCATTTAGTTGGCCATACATGGTCATATAAAAAATTGGGGCCATTTCATGGACGTCGAAACACAACGTGCTCTCAGTTGGAGCTTTCTAACCTACTTGAAGACCATCTGTTGAACATGGTCGGTTTTTAGATATCCTTCAAATGACCACCATTTTTCCAAGCAGGTGATCATGCACATGGTAGGCATCTATGTCAGGTTTGAACTATTTTCGACAGTGTATGCAAGTTGCAGCATGTCTGGACATTTATTGGCTTTTTACCCAAAAAACTCTAGAAAATGCAAAATTTATTGAAAACCAAAATAACTTGGCATGGTGCCTTGAATTGGTCATACAAGGCCATGGGAAAAATTGGGGCCATTTCAAAGATGTCGAGAAACAATGTGCTCTCAGACGGAGCCTTCTAACGTACCCGGACACCCTACGTTGGACACGGTCTATTTTTGGATATGCTTGCAATGAGCCAACTTTTGCAAGCAGCTACGCATACCCACGTAGGAATCCATGCCAATTTTAAATGATTTTCCACGCCATATGAAAGTTGCGACACGTTCGGCAATTTATCGCCCTTCTTTTACAAAGAAAACTCCAAAAAATGTAGAATTTATAGAAAACCAAAAAACCTTGGCATGGTGCCTTGAATTGTTCATACAAGCCGGTGAAAAAAATTAGATAATTTGATTGATGTCGAGAAAAAACATGCTCCCAGACGGAGCCTTTTGACCTACCCCGACACCCTACTTTGAACATGGTGTCGAGAAAAAACATGTTCCCAGACGGAGCCTTCTGACCTACCCCGACACCCGACGTTGAACATGGTGTCGAGAAAAAACATGCTCCCAGACGGAGCCTTCTGACCTACCCCGACACCCTACGTTGAACATGGTGATTTTTTCTACGCGAATACAAAAAAATGTTCGAGCACATTCAAAAAAAATTGTTTCAGATTTTTATTCGTATTTTTCTTGAAATTCCAAATTTAATAGTGATTTTTATAAAATGTTAAAATAAAAATGTTCGTGTTCAAAATTTTGTTTGCTCTTTTGAAAAAATGTTCGTGTTTGGACATTATGAGGAATTTGAAAATACAAAAACGTTCTGAGGAATTCGTAAAATGTTTGCACTTTGAAATAATAGTTCGTTGTTTCAGAAAATTTCCGTGTTTTCAGTTTTGTTCCTGTTTTAAGAAAATGGTATTTAAAAAATGTTTGTAGTTTCAAGAAATGTTCTCGTTTTCAATTCTGCTCTTATTTTTCTAAAACAAAGTTTGAGAGTCCGAAACATTGTTCACAAAAGGTTTGAGTTTCAAAAATGTTCACATATTTTAAAAATGTTTGGGTTTAAAAAATATTTACTTTGTCAAACAGAAATTCACATACGAATGTCAAAAACTAAATCGTTTTGGACTAGTGATGTTATGCACTCGCGGGAGCTTGTGTGTTAGATCCGCGCACCCATTTCTGTATTTGTGAATTGGTGTTTAAGTGTTGCCGCTGTTGCTAATTCTTTAGGTGTGGCACTGCTATTCTAGCAATTGAGTTAGCTAGCCCAAGTGTCTAGCAGCGGTAGGAATTATATCCCTAGTCGTGAGTTTCAATGGCATTTCCTATTTGGCGCTGCAGGCGCCGGTTATAGCTGTTTTCGCAAACCGGCGCCTGCAGCCGCGCTACCTGGGCTCGGCCCAACTTCCATTACTTCTGTTCTTTAATCTCTATATAAAACTGCAAAAAAGCCGCGCAAGCTAGGATTCGAACCAGTGTCGCGCGGTTATCACGTATCGACCTATACCAACTCGACCACTTCACCAGAAGTGGTAACCTACATGTTTTTGTGAATTCATTTATTCTTCTATTTTCCTTTTCCTTTTTCTTTTGCTTTTTTCTCTATCCTTTTTTACTTTCTTTTTTGGAAATTCGTAATTGTTTTCTTCAAATAGATGGACTTCTTCTATAAATCCATGAACTGAATTTTTGAAACTCGTGAACTTTTTTCAAATTGATGAACCATTTTCACAATAGGGGAACTTATTTTTCACATTTGATGAAATTTTTATGATTTTCTGAAGTTTTTCTTAAAATTGATGAACTTTTTCTCAAAATCAATGAACTTATTTTCAAAATCGATGAACTTTTTTCAATTCACATGAACTTGTTTTCAAAATCGATGAACTTTTTTCAATTTAGGTGAACTTTTTCCAAAATCGATGAACTTCTTTTGAATCCGTAAACTGTTTTTGAATAAATGAACTTTTTCGAGTTGGTGAACTAATTTTTGAATAGGCGAAATTTTTTTTTGCATGCTCATGAACTCCATCTGTAATATGTGAATATATTTTCAAATAATTGGAAAACATAAATGCTACAATGTAATGCGCAATAAATAACGCGTCTACATTTATATTCTTTAAAGCTTTCGCGCTGTTAATTGGCAATAGTAGTTAGTTGGTGCAGTGGCTAGCCTCTCCGTGTGGAAGCATGAGGTCGCGAGATCGAATCCCAGTCGGAATGTATTTTTGCCGGTCATTTTTGGCGTTGGTTGTTGCGCGATCGTGGGCCGGCCCATCTAGCGGCTGCTGCGGGCGCCACTTCTCTTGCGGGGCGCTGAAGGCGCGGTATAGGAGCTCCCAGTTTCAATACCCATGTAAGGCGTAACTTTTGTTGATTTTCCAGCGCAAATGGGCTGGCCCAGGTTGGCTGTGCCTGTGCCGTATTCCGGTGTAGAGGAGGTCCACCGAACGTATGGCATACATATGAAAATGAATACGATTTGTCGAAGGTCTAAATTGCCCTTTATACGATTTGTGAGGAGGGGAGGGGGGTGTACCGAAGCGGGTCTCGTGAAAAATTAGCAACAGATTCTCTACCATTCCCATGGATGCAGTTGTCCCTGATGTATCGCCACAGCAAGAGCACTCTGACCCTAATCTCTTCTGAGCAGGTGTCTAATAACACCTGGAGCCAGTCGTTACCTGATCTTCTGAATCTTTTCTCCCTCGACAACATCCAAGAGTCTCTCATAGTGAGGCCCTACTTTTGCAGGAAACAACAACGTGATATTCATCTTCTGCCTCCCTACCACAAATGCTGCAGATACCATCATGAGCCAAGGCTCTTCTGTGTTTGTTCATTTTATTTTATTTTACAGAAAAACTTCCAGTCTATTCATCTTTAATCATGGCATTAAAACGAACACCAGAAATAAAAATTACATCTAGATCCGTAGATCATCTAGCGACAACTACAAGCACATATTCATCTTCAATCATTTTTGTGGCATTTCCCTACAAATGCTGCATATATTCATCTTCTGACTTTTTTTTGTTCTCTACTGCATTTCCTAATAGTGGCATCATGAATTGATCTACGAGTAGATGCATGTTACGATTTAGGAAACACACTACTAGAATCAGAGAATTTGCCGTCAGTAGGTATTTGCCGTCCGCTCACGAAAAGCACACGACAAAGAATTGGTTGACGGCAAAGACACAGTTTGCCGTCAGCCACTTCTGGCAAAGCAGCTTTTACCGTTAGCCAGTTCTTTGCCGTCGGCTAGCGGACGGCAAACAAAATCTACCTAACGACGCGCCCCCGCCCCCATCCTAACCCTAACCCTGTCTCCCACCCCCTCCTCTACCTAACGGCGTGCCCCCTCCTCTGTCTGTCTCCCACCCCCTTCTCTCCCTCCCCGACCGCACCTCCCGCCGCCGACCCCACGCCCTCCGCCCCAACACCTCCCCGACGCCTCGCCGCTCCTGCCGCCGCCCGACAGACGACCGGCGTCCGCCGCAGCTCCCACCACCCCCACCCCCTGACGCCCGCCGCTCGTGCATGCCGCGGCCATCCGGGTAAAATTTTAAACAAACACATTTTTCTCATTGCATATATAGAGATATTTCACATAGTCATTTAAACGAAATAAAAAATCACCATCGCTATCCGCTAGGTCGATCATGACGGCACCGTCGTCACCGCCGTCATTGCTACTGCGGTTGGCGACGTCATCCCAATCGACGGGGCAATCATCCTCCTGATGCTCTGTCGCCTCCTCGTCCTCCCCCGGCGCCATCGCGGCCTTCTTGTCCTCCGCCGGCGCCATCGCGACCTCCTCTGCCGTCATGGCCGCGGCGGCTTCGATTGCGGCCGCAACCTCGGCGGCCTCCCTCACAGTCGCCGCTTTCGACGCCCGTAGGGCGACGTGCCAGCCTGGAGTGTCATCCGGGTCGCCGTCCTCGCGGAGGACCACCTGTTTTGGCGGCAGCTCCACGGAGGGGGGAGGGGGACGTTCGGTGCGGGTGCCGCCGCCGCCGCAGAGGGTGCTGGCTGGCGGCGGCAGCTCCACGATAAGCGCTCAGGCCGGTCGGCGCCGGTCTTTGGCACGGCGGCGCTTCGCGCCCATGAGGTCGGGGTGGCGCCGGCCTCCTCCGGCCGGAAGGCGGCGATGACCTCGTCGTACGCTTTCCCCTTCCAAAAGGCGTGACGGTCATCGATGTTGCGCCGGCCGCCGGGGTGGGTCCAGAGCTCCTCCATCATCGCGCCGGGGCCGAGCGTCGGATAGCCATGGACGCTTGTCTTCCACTATCGGGGAAGATGTATCCCTGGCGGCATGAGCAGGCCGTACCGGCACAGCTCCGCCGTCTCCGGGTTGTCGAGGCTGGAGGGCCAGGAGCTCGGGGCGTCATCGATCGCCGCCGGCGCTGCTGCTCCGCTGGTGGTAGGACATTTTTAATCACCGGCGCTGCACTGGTTCTCGTCGGCGGCAGGAGGTCGGGGTGTGAGGTCGGGTGTGGGGGGACGATGCCGGGGCGGGGTCTTTATAGTCGTCCGGGCGACGGGAGGCGGGCGGTCGGGTGGGCGCTGACATTAATTCTCATTAATGCCGGCGCCTCGGGATGGGGCGACGGGGAGGGGGGGGGTGCCAAAAGCGTCAGTTTGACCGGACGACGCGGGCACGTGGGGTGATGTGTCGAAGCACGTTTTGCCGTCAGTTGGCGGATGGCAAAGGCCGTCGTTAGCCATCTAACTTGGCTAACGCACGGTTTTTTCCGTCCGTGTTCTTTGCCGTCTGTCACCGACGACAAAGTGCCTTTGGTGTCCGCTTTGAGGAAGCAGACGACAAAGAACCTGGTTACCGTCGCTCTCTTTTGCCGGGCAGGTTTGCCGTCGGTGGCAGACGGCAAAGGGTTTTGCCGTGCGCTTTTGGTGCCTTTGCTGTCTGCCATGGTAGACGGCAAATAAGCTGATTCCTATAGTGACATGTGTTGTGTGGGTGTTGCATACAAGTTTTTTTAGAAGAAAGTTGAGTCACTTATTTGGGACGTAGTGAGCAGGTAGCGGATAAGATATATTATTAGTAGATGCAATCTATTACTTGAACTTTCTTATTGCTTCCTTTGAATTTGAGTCTTTTCTGATCTTGACGGAATAGTGGAATTTTGTCACAAAGTTTTGGCTATCCGCGTTCTTCCTACGCTGCTCATAAGTATTCTAGTTACAGATCAACGATGTGCTATCTCAACGCTACTACCTTAGTTGAGAAAGTTGAATTTTTGCAAACTAGAAGGCATGTAGATGTGATCTACACGGGGGTCACGCGTATGACGGAGTTTAGTATGGAGTTCAAGATTTCTCATCAAGTCTTGTTTTTAATAGACCCCACATGTTAATCTAGATATTTTATTTATCATACTTGATGATGAATGTAGGTAGCTACGGTTTGTTCCGAAACACTAGTAGTCACGTAAAATATAAACCAATTAGAGGCATCTAATTTGGTTCAGGATGCACGTGATGCGGTATAGTCTTCATAATATTAATGAGATTATGCATGAGATGTTTATATGTTGTAATTCTTTAACATGACTTGCATGTCATGGTATGGAACCTTGCCCAGATGTCATGTTTTGCGATGTATACCCGGCCTTTGCCCGTGTGGTCTATCCAGATGCCGCCTTTTGACATGTCTTCCCAGACTTTAGACATTGCGTCTTTCTATATGGTATGTTTTGGGTTGTCTGTCTGGGAATTCAACATTATGGCTGCTCAGGTGTCATGGTTTGGATTGTCTACACATGCTTTGGATGATGCGGCCTTTGTGCCCATGTGCAACATCTCGCCATTTGTGGGGTTGCTCTGGCCGCACAAGAAAGGACATAAGCAATTATCATTGTCCGTCGTTAGTAAATATGGAAGGCAACATTACGAACAGAATCACTTTCAGACAGTTCACGGCAAACATCGTTTAAATGGTTCAACAACCTTCTCGGTTGCATTTAGTTTTTGCTCCTTTGTGGATCATTCATAAAATATGATGTTCATAAGTTGCTTTAATTCTTGGCTCATCATTCGTAAAACATGTCATTCATAAGTTGCTTCGCTTCTTAGCTCTAGTTGGGCTTTCCGTCAATGGCGCAACATGTCATCTAGTAAGACTATTGTACATATAGGAAACATGCAAAGAAGCAAAGCCAGACTTAATAAGAGTGAGCCTACATTCATGGGAGAGTCTGTTGGCCTTATAAGTATTTAACTTAGCCTTGAACTTCTCGACGATTAAACTATAAGCATCAACTCTTTTCCTACCCAGAAGAATAAGAGGGTGACCAAGCTGCAGAGTATTGAGATTCATATCCAGACCAGGAAAAATGTTATTATATCAATTCTTAAGGTGCCCATAAGTGTTTTTGCTAAATAAAACAACATGTTTATTCCAATTTGGAGTTTGACCTAAAATAACACCAAACGGATTAATAATTTGGGCTATCATATTAGCATCGTTATAATAAGCTTTGCCCCAAACAACCAGAGAGTCGATAGGGGGACAAGAGGGGCCTACTTAAATGCCACTCAAATGATTGGTATTTAGTGTCTCCATCACATAAAGCGACAATTCGTTGATAGTAAGAATAACGGACATCCTTGTCGGATACCTCGAGAACCTCTAAAACCGCCAAATGATTGGCCATTAACGTCAACGACAAAGGAAGTTGAATAATGCATTCATTCATCAAATCTACAAAATGACCATGCAACCCTTTACGTAGGAGAGCTGTCCTAATGAAATTCCGTTAAATTCTGTCAAAATCTTTGGCAAGACCTATTTTAAGCATGAAGGCGTTATGTTCCCGTGAAGTAAGTTGGAAAGAGTGATATATTTCTTGATCAACGATGATAATAGATATATTTTAAGCCAAATAAATGCATTAACATATTAGCAATTCTCTCACAATGCATAAAATCTTTTTGGATTTCATGAATGTACACCGGAAGGTGACCTTTGAGCATATTAGCCAAAGTTCTAGTAATAATCCGCAAGTGTCAAGCGGCTATCGGGAGCCCTGCCGCGACGCCGCCACCTTCCGCCGCCCGAAACCCGACGCCGACGATGGAGCGGGCGGCAATGAAGGAGGAGGAGACACCGATCATCCCTGCATGGCTTACGAGGTCACCATGAAGTATATGGTAGTTTAGGGTTTTAGTTTAAGGTTTTTAGTTCACCGGACGAAATATCTTCCGATTTTGTGTACAAATTATCCTATTTCTAATGAAATTTGTCGTGTTTATATCAAAACTCGCCCCGGTTGCACGATTTCGTCCGGTTGGTTCGAACTGTTGTCAAAATGTATGCAGCTACGGTTGGATGGTGTCCTCCCGCATCAGTGCCCGCAGACTGGTCCCCCTGTCGACGGGCGGATGCGGGAGAAAATTTGCGGGTCGCCGTTGGAGATGCTCACATGTCTCTACATTGTTGAAGGCATTGCTTGAAATTGCTCAGACTTGTTCTTTAGGGTGAAAACTAATGATCCGACCTTTGGTGGTTGGATCCGGCGATGGCGTTGCTTGAGCATCGTTTCATTCCTGAAGGCGTTGCTGGTGGAGAATCCTTCTCGTTGTACCGCTGATGTCAAAAGATGGTTGGTGCGGATATGGTGGCTGGGATAGATTGTTGATCATTGTTTTGATCGCTTCGGAGTTTTGTTCTTTTTATTCCACCAAGAAATACCTTCGGTCTTGTTTGATTTTGCTAGCTGCCGACATGATTTTCTTACGTGTGTTGGTGTTGACTGTGTGCATCCTATCTATGCAGAGACCGATTACCAATGCATGATCTTTCTGTGTATCTTCTTAATGCTTCATTTTAAGATAATAAATTCCGCCTTTTTATTGAAAATAAATTATAAGATATCAATAAAAAAACGTAACGCTCATCCTTTTTGCGGGCTGACGTCGGTCTTTTAAAAGACTTGTTCCAATGCGCACGTCCAAACTAGCACTAATAGCCGACGTTGGTAATGGGGGTCAATCTCCTGAACTCTCTTCCTTTTCGAAATGTTTCGCCGGTTGAGAAAAGACTTTTCCGTAACTATTGTCTCGCTTCAACGACCGGATTTTGCTGGAAACGGTAAAGTTCCTTCTTTGTTTTATTCCTCCCTCCGGTCATTTTTGTTCCCCACACAAGATTTGTCTGAAATCAAAATTTTGTATAAAAACAATTAATAATCACAATACAAAATCAATATCATTAGATGTGTGGTGGCTTTAATTTTCACATTGTATAACTTTAGATATTAATATATTTTTATAAAAATATGGTTAAACTTTTTAAAGTTTGACTTCAGACAAATTTTATATGCTGAGTAAAACGGGTCAGAGGGAGTATTAAAATTATTAGTCTTGTTCGATCCACACACATGTCCTCAACCAACCTCCTAGCCCAGACAATTGTGTCGCATGACAAAGTCAGCAAAAGTTGAGATCTTACAAAATTCATGACTTCCTCGAGCCTATTCAACAACATGAAAGCCTTTGTGAAAAAACAATCTGAAAGCCTCCTCGCTAAAAAAATAAAATAAAATGAAATGAAAGTCGGTGGGATGATTCCAGGCCTTTTGCGCAAGTCGATCTTATGAACAAACAGGTTTATTTGCCATTTCTTGAAGGATAAAGGAAGCTTACAATACTAGGTAGAGTATATGGCATGCGGATATAGATACATTGAGGAAAAAACAGGAAACAAAGCACTCGCACACATGGAATGGAAGCTTATAACTGATTCAGACTGGCATCCATTAGCGGGCAGCATGTCATCAAGGAAGGTTCAGAGCCACAGGGCTCCTGCCTGCCTCAGGAGCGGCACGAGCTCTTCGGCGATGTGCATGGTAATGAGTCGGTCCAGCCCACCCAACAGCCTACCTCCGACGAACACCACCGGTAAGGCGACGTCGGTGACCAACTTGGTGTTGTCGTCCTTGGGCCGGAGCGCGTAGACGAGCGCCGCCGGGTCGGCGTCGTAGCTGACCTCCAGCACCGCCGGGTTCACGCCCTGCCGCAGGAGCAGGTGCCGGGCCACGACCGCCAGGCAGCACTCCGGCCGCCCCACCACCACCACCGGCCTCTCCTGCACCGTCCTCCGCACGTCGTTCGTGCTGCTGACCATGGTAGTGGCCGTCGCCGTCGGCCACGGGACTTCGCGTTCGTGCGCTTGAGATTGACGAGCAGTACCGTCGACTGAGATGAGGGGTGTGTGTCCTTGTGGGGGCTGTGGAGGTCAGAAATATGGGTCGGGGAGGTGCATAGAGCCCGAGCATTAGGTCAGCTTCGTGGTCCTGGCGTGCCACATGGCACATGCATTGAGCTTTACTCCTTTATTGTACGTATTTAATTATAAAATATACTCTAAACATAGGATATATCCCTCGGACCCAAAATAAATGACTCAACTTTATACTAAAGTTAGTATAAAGTTGAGTAGGAGGAGTACAATGCTTGTACATAAGGAAATACACACTATCACTCATACGCGCTCACTACAAACTAAATCAGAGACACGTACGTAAGCTTTTCCTTGTTGATAGAGACGTATATCCCATGCACACACACATGACGTCGAATTCGGAGTTTGACATATCCTGACGGACAGGGCATGCGTACCACACCATGCCCACTCACGCGATTCTGATTATACTCAAATTAGTAGGAGTACTTAGTTTTCACCATTTGTGGCTAATAGTCATCCATATGACAAATGGTACTCCTTCCGTATCAAAGTAAGTATCTTAACCTTAGTATAATTTTGTAGTAAAGTTAGTATAAAGTTGAGACATTTATTTTGAGACGAAGGGAGTAATAATTAGCACTCTATTTTAGCAGTGGAGTCACAATTGCTATATATTCTGAGAAACTACTAGAGCATTGTCTTTCTACTAACAAAAGAAACATCTGTCCAAGAAACATATAAAAATGCCAAACTTCCTATCTTCGGAATCAGCCATGATTTTCTGATAACCAAGTGTGTGAACATGTCATATCTTTTATTAGAAGAAAAGAAACACCCATGTGATCCAGTATACTAGTATAAGGCCAGAAAGTCTGTTGCCGTCACGTATATCACGTACTACAAGTTAATTAGCGGACGTGTGTTCAAAAAAAGTTAATTAGACGCCACTGCCATCATGATCACTTGAAAATCAAGTTATCACTGTTTACATCACGTCCGTTTTCTTATTGAGAAACAGTATAACAGAGCGACCACCGAGCCACCACAATGATTTTGTTCGCCATCCATTAGATCCTTTTAACTAGCGGTACAGATTTTGCCTTGCATCTCCTCATGCTGCAGCCCATCGTCTCTTGGGCCGCTGCTCCGGAGGTTGATTTAGTAGAGTTGTGGTTAACTGAGCTTATATTGGGCTGGTAACATTATCTGCTCCGTTCAGCAAATGCAAATCGGATTCCTTTGCGGCGGCGGGCGCAAATTGCTCGACAGCAGCAGCGTATGGCGTTGCTCGTGGAGCCGACGAGAGGAGAGGTGATGACAATTGCTCATGATGGCCTCGGGAGCTGATGGCGGTGGCTCCTATGTGAGGAGCTCATCGACGACCCCACTGACGCCGAGCGACAGTCCGACGCCCCCTCTACCAACTGCAACGGCGGTACGGCAGCCATCGGGGCTCATGTTGATTGGCCCCGCGAAGCCGAGCGGAGACAGCCGATGGTGCCTGATGTCGCCAAGGTAAAGACATCCCCAAAGTGGATGTCGCCCCGAATTGATCGCTTGGTTTCGGGGATGCAAGGTGCAAGCAGGAGCGCGGGAATGGAAGGGTGAGAACGGCAACAACTGCTTCTCTCTGGTTGTGCTTTGTCTCGGAGCTCGCAGGTGGCGTTATCAATCCACTGCCATGCTCAGTCTCGCCTCTGAATCCTTAATGGACACCAAATAGCATAACTATACACTGCAAATTCTGCCCTGCTCTCCGTGATCTACCTCCTCCCTGTGCAGGTATCTTATGGCATGCTAACTGAACGATTGCATAATGTTTCTCATGAATCCAGCATTCAGTTTGAAGCATAACAATGCAGAAGATTAACTGAACATTTTCTGAGTACATTTTGCTGTGAAGCATTAAGTCATACATGCACCTAATCAAAGTTGAAAACTCCACTTCAACTGTCCATTGTTTTTCTTAGGACTTCATAAACAAGAACCAGCCAGGTCACTCTTGTGCTAAAGATGGCTCCTAATTAAAGAAAGGATATTTGTTTAGCAAATGTGAAGAAATAAAGCCTGAAGGAAAATTGCACCATGTCACTTAGAAATATCAAGGTAATCCTTCAGAAATTTTTGTTATGTTTTTTTTTCAATAATGTGGTTGCCGAGGAAGGCTTCATATGATCTTCCTCACAAAATTTGTAAGCTTTATTTACTAGCGCAATGCTCTGGCAAGAGTTCAAGTATCAGATCATCTTTTTTTTATGACTATATGTGTGTTTATTCTTTTCAATCTCATACCATGAATGAATGGAATTTCAAAGGAATTTAATCTGTCTACATTTCTCATATACGTGTAATGTTCGTCCATCAAAATGGATGGTCGTGGCATGGCAATGTGCGCCCAATCTTTGCTTCCACACTACAACCACAAACACAAATGTATGAATCAAGTTATACAAATTCAACATTCGTGTTTGGTAACTTTATGTATTTACGGATATTTTAATTAATCCATTACAAAAAATGAACGGGCGCGGCAACGCGCGTCAACATGGTCTAGTAGTAGAATGGGGCACGTAGTGAATCCATTGCTGTTGGAATGTTGGTGCTATTGATCTAACTAATGGCCGCCAGTTATACAAAGAAATGAGTTCTTAGCCTTCTAGCTCTTAACGTATTACTTTCGTTGACAACTCATCTGACTTTCAGTTTACTTGAAGTGTTGGTCGAAAGGCACCGAACAACCTACAAGACTTTGGTGCCGCCGAAGGGCATTTAGCGGCATCTTTGCTCATTGTGATGTTAACACAGTGCTACAAGATCATTTCGAAGTGTTTGGTTAACCGGCTAAGGCCATTGTTAACGGAGCTTATTTCTGAGAACCGGATTGTATTTATCCCAGTGTAGCTTATTTCTGACAATTCTATCATTGCCTTTGAATGTATTCACCAAATACAAGCTTTGAAGCAGAACTCTCTAGCCGCGTGTGCTTACAAGCTGGATCTCTCCAAGGCTTATGATCGAGTGGATTGGGATTTTCTGGAGCAGGCTCTAATTAAATGGGGCTTTTCTATGCAGTGGATTTCTTGGATCATGCCATGTGTGCATTCTGTCAAATATTATGTGAAGTTCAATGGGAAGTTAATTCAGTCGTTTACTCCATCTAGGGGTTTACATCAAGGTGATCCCTTGTCCCCGTTTTTATTCCTATTTGTTGCTGATGCTTTATCTGCTTTAATATCCAAATCAGTGACTAAGGAAGAGTTGAGAGGTGTTACTATTTGCCGGGGCGCGCCTGTGAGATCTCATCTTTTATTTGCGGATGATACAATGTTGTTATTTCATGCATCTGGCCAACAGGCAGGCATAGTCAAAGGTTTGTTGAACACTTATACGACGGCGACGGGTCAATTTATTAACCCAGGGAAGTGTTCCATCCTTTTTTCTGACAATTGTCCTGATGCGGTGGTGGAAGAAGTGAAAAATACGTTGGAAGTTACACAACATGTATTTGAACCAAAATACTTGGGTTTACCGGTTCTTGAAGGAAGAATGCATAAAGGTCACTGTCGGTGTCAAAACCGGCGGATCTCGGGTAGGGGGTCCCGAACTGTGCGTCTAGGCGGATGGTAATAGGAGACAAGGGACACGATGTTTTACCTGTGTTCGCCCTCTTGATGGAGGTAAAACCCTCGTCTGCTTGATTAATATTGATGATATGGGTAGTACAAGAGTGGATCTACCACGAGATCAAGGAGGCTAAACCCTAAAGCTAGCCTATGGTATGATTGTTGTAATGTATGTTGTGTCCTCACGGACTAAAGCCCTCCGGTTTATATAGACACCGGAGAAGGCTAGGGTTACAGAGTCGGTTACAATGGTAGGAGATCTACATATCCGTATCGCCAAGCTTGCCTTCCACGCCAAGGAAAGTCCCATCCGGACACGGACGGAGTCTTCAATCTTGTATCTTCGTAGTCTTGGAGTCCGGCGGACGATGATAGTCCGGCTGTCCGGACACCCCTAGTCCAGACTCCTCGGTAGCCCTCGAACCAGGCTTCAATGACGATAAGTCCGGTCGCGATAATGTTCGGCATTGCAAGGCGGGTTCCTCCTTTGAATAATCCAGAGAAGATCATGAACACCAGGATAGTGTCCGGCTCTGCAAAATAAATTCCACATTCTACCGTAGAGAGAATAAAACGCACACACGTTCAATCTGCTGACGTATTTTGTGGCATGACGTCACACCACTACCAAGCCTTTACTTAAATCGTTTTTTATTATACCACCTCAGCACGTTTAGCGAAGCGGTTTCCTTGGCACGTCTTGTCGAAGCAGAGATCGTGCTCCCCTTGTTCCGGGATTCTCATCAATACGAGCGTGGGTAACCCAACCGCGCCCGTCGCCACGCCTCCTCTATCGAAGGTGAATCCCGAACGGTCACGGAGACGGCTCTTGGTATTTTTCCCCCTTTATAAGAGGACCAAGGCTCGTTTCTTTTCTTCAATCTTCCATTGAATCTTCTCCTTGCTCCAAGTTCCAACACCCAGAGCCCCAGATTCGAGCGCTTCGGATCTTCAACAATGTCCGGCTACGACCTTCAGGGTCGGTGGATGCCCTCCTCCGTCACGGAGGAGGATGCGCTAAAGCTGCGTGAGGCCAAGTACCTGTCCTACAAGATTTCGCACAGGCTGCCCGCCCAAGGGCAGGCCGTACCCACTCCCGAGCCCAGTGAGTACGTCGTCTTTGTATCCCACCTCCGTCGGGGTTTAGGCTTCTCGACGGACCCCTTCGTGAGAGGGCTCATGTTCTACTACGGGCTGGATTTTCACGACTTGGCTCCGGAGTCCATCCTCCATATTTCCGCATTTATTATTGTCTGCGAAGCCTTCCTCTGCGTCACCCCCCACTTCGGCCTGTGGCTGAAGACCTTCAATGTGGAGCCGAAGATGATTGGGGGGCATCAAGCGGAGTGCGGCAGGGCGGCCATAAGCAGGAGGGCCGATGCCCCGTGGCCCGAGGGCTCCTTCCAAGAAGAGCTCGGCTTGTGGCAGCAGGAGTGGTTCTATATCACCGCTCCGAAGGGCAGCAAGCAAAAGCCGCCGCCTTCATTCCGCCCGGGACCTCCACGCCGATTGATGTCGTGGGTCAACCAAGGGATCAATTGGGGGCTGTCCGAAGACGTGCCTTTATTGCAGGGCCGGATTCGAGACCTCCAAGCGAGGGAGATCAATCTGGTTGAGGTGATGCAGGTCATGCTAATCAGGCGTCTTCTGCCCTGCAAACGCCGTCCTCTCCGATTATGGGAGTTCAATCCGGAGGGACCACGAATTCTCCAACACTTCATGGGTATGACGCCCGTGGAGATGTACAAGTTGTTCTTCGGACCGCAGGCGGCGTGTCCGGAATTGACCGAGGACGCAGGCCTAAGCTGCAATCGCCCGGATACACAGGTAAGTGACTTAGAGTCCGGAAGTTCTGTTTGTCTGCTTTTCTGAAATTCGCCTTCTAACCCATTATTCTTCATCAGGAGTGGGTAGCGCGATCGAAGCTGATAAGGTGTCCGGCCCCCCTCCCCGAGACCGCACCGAGCCCGTCTTTGGTCGAGAATGTTGGAGGTCGCGCCAGTAGAAGGGGCGATGGGGAAAATAGAAGAGCTATCACCTGCAAAGGGGCGCTGAAGAGGGGGGATCGAAAATCCCTCCTTCCAGGGGGAGAAGAGGACCGCCTCCGAAGACCCGGAGGCCAAAGCCCCTAAGCGGGGGAATAAATCCTTACCGGAGGGTCCTGCATCCGGGGAGAGCCCGGACGTACAATCGTCTCTAAAGGGTCGGCCCTCCAGCGAGCCGAGAGTAGGAAAAGGGGGGTTCATTAATAAGAAAATACCCCTATTTGTGCTTCAGTGGATAACCGAAATTTTTACCTTATAGTTCGGATCTGCGGCCTTCTCGGATGAGTTCGTCTTGAGGATCTTCGTCCGGAGATGATGGAGAGCAAACGCTCCGTCATTCTTGCGCCGTCGGACAGGCGAGCGAGCTCAAGTATCGTCCGGAGGGTATCCTGAGCCGGTGGGGCCGGAGAGTTCGGCGCCAACTAGTGTCCGGCCGGGGGAGCTGAAGGATCTGCTTGAGAGGGCATCCATCTCAGAAGATCACCGTGCTTTGATGAGTATGGTGATTGGAAGGATTTCGTCCGCCGAAAGCGGATTGCATAGTGCCGTCAGGAGTTTGCTGGCGGGATTTGAGGTACGCAAGAACGACGCACTTTTTGGATAGACTGGCACATAGAAGTGCGCCCTGTATAGATAGTAGCCCCTGAGACTCGGTAGGTTGTCGAAAGCGACAGCGTGCCGAGGATCAAAATCGCAGGTAATGAATGTCGCCATTTCTATGCAGGTGGCGGATAGTCCGGGGGCTAGCCGGACTAGTGGAGTTGTTGAGTTAATGTGGCAACTCGATGTGGCGGATGCGGACATCGCGCTTGTCAACCGGCGACTTGACGAGTCGCAAGGTAAATGAATTCTCCGCAGTCACTTATTTAAGGGGGTCAAAGCCCGCTTCTGACAATATATATGTGTCTGATACGGTCTTGCTGCTGCTGTGGAGAGTTTGGGCGAGCTTGCTCAAGCTAAGGAGCAAGCCGAAGGAATGATGCGGCTGTCTCGAGGGCGGCCGAGGAGTTGAAAGCGAAAAGGCTGCACTGCCTAAGCGAGGAAAAGATGGCGAATTGGCCGTGAAATTGAAGGATCTGCCGACCGCAACGAGGCTCTTGAAAAGGAGCGCCTATCAAAGCGAGAAGACCAGGGGAAGGCCACCGCCGAGGCCAAGGATGCCCGTTCTGCAATGCGGGCTATGAAGGAGGAGCTGCGCCAGTCGGAGATATTGTGGCTGGCGGGCCTTTTACGCTGCGTCGCCGGTTCTGGATCCAAAGTATGCCCAACTTGGCCAGCTGTGGGGTCCGGAGGATCCATATATGGACTTAGCGGCAAGTGCGGCTGATGCCGTTGTGCACTTCCGGAGCCAGAGGGATCACAAGACGGAAGAGCTATTTTGGTCTCAATTCCATAGTCCGGATCGTTCACTTCCGTTGACCGATCGGTTGGCCGAATGGGCTGAGCTGAACAGATTGTCCGGACTTGCCATGACTGATATTGTGGCTCATCTGGCCAGAGAGGCCCAAGGCGACGAGCTATTTCGGCTTATTGCAGCAATTTCTTGGAGCGGTGTCGCATATCCGGGAGATGAAGCGGTCGGCCTGCATAGAAGGTGCACGGATGGCCCTTGCCCGTGTGAAGACACATTGGACAGAGATGGATGCCACCGCTATTGCAGCCCAGGGTTCGGACGAAAGCCTGTTACCCGCCGAGCACTATTTTGGGGAAGTCATGTGTGGCGCTCGTGTGATAGAGTCGCAGTGCTCGAAAAATGTCACGTTCAAATGAACGTTTTATCTTGTAAAACAATGATTATGTTGTAACCGCTTTTTATACTTGTGCGTTCCAAGTATTAAAATATCTCCTATGTGGCCGCTTATGTATACGTTTGTATAACCCGAAGATTGCAGTCTTGACTTCAGCCCCCACGCACAAGGTGCGGGGTGTTCGCAAAAATAGCGTTTTCACACTTAATCCGGCGTCTCGGTCTGTTAAGGAGGTGGTAGCGTAGCAAACGAGGCAATCCGGACTATGATGCTTTATCACTTTCACTTAGCGATGGAGTTCGAGGTGGGGCTACGATATAGCCCTTGGGGCACCGCGCTTCTCTGGTCGAGGCGTGTGTGCTGGCGACCGAAACGGTCCTTCTTCAAAGCGGGAATTCTAAACATTCCGGTAGTCGATCGAGTGGTTGACCAGTCTCTCGCAGTATCATGATGATCGGTTTTCGGCTTTCTCTCTTGAGGTGCTCGCCTAGCCGAACTGGGGCACAATCGCAGTAGTTCTCCTTGTGCCACGTTAGCCGATGATACGGAACGTAAGGCAGCAAAAGACAGGAGCCGGGCAAACCCAACATTTGACCAAAAACATGATTCGGAGCTGATGCATATAAGGCCTAACTCGAGACGCCGAACACTCCCTAAGGTGTTCGGTCTTTGTAATAATGGGCAAAACAATGCCCTAAGCCCCTAGTGTCCAGGTACGGGCATGGTCCTCTGACGCGGCCGATGCCAAAACGTCAGGCTCCGCTTTGGTTATAATGAGAAACCAAGGGATTATGACAACAAGAGACAGTAAAAAAGGTTTACGCAGGTCTTAATCAAAAGAATCCTCGCGACGGGTCCCTCTTGCGCGTCTGCGCTGTGTCTCCGTTGTGCCGTTATCACGGGCGGGTGTGCACGTTGTTCATCTGTAAAAAGAGAGGAACTTAGTTTGAAAGGAACTCGTGCAAAAAAAATATATACGAAGAAAGAAATATAAATAAGTAAAGCGGAGTCTGTGTGAGCTCGCTGTTGCTTGTGCGCGCAGCCCCTTGTGAAGGGATGTGCGGCTAGGGAGCCCCTAGCTTATTTATGTCGGACTCGTCTGACCATGTCCGGGGTCTTTAAATGACCCTCGCACTGAAATGATGCCACGTGGACTGGGCATCTTAAGTGTAAGAGACGCGTAATGTGGTATGGCGTTGAAGCGGACAAAAGCTTCTCGTCCCAAGAGTGCTTGATAGCTACTTTTAAATGGGACGATATGAAAGATTAGTTTTTCGCGTCGAAAGTTGTTCGGTGATCCGAACACAACTTCTAGTAATAGGGAGCATGTGCACTTGGCGTAAGGGCCTGGCGTCACTCCTTTAAAGGAAGTGCGGCTGTGTCGAATTTTAGTAAGGTCTATCCCCAACTTGCGGATTGTGTTTGGATACAGCAGATTTAAATCACTGCCTCCGTCCATCAGGACTTGTGTAAATTGTAGTCCGTCGATTATAGGATTCAATATCAGGGCAGTCCCTCCTGCATTTTGAACGTTTCTGGAATAATCCAGGTGGTCGAAAGTGATTGGTTTTGATGTCCAATCTCTATGTTCCGCTGGGTTGGACCGTGCGAGACCCGTTTTAATGGGTGCCGCTCTGGTTTTCCGTATTATCACATGAAGTGAATTTACTGCTTTGACCTCTTGTGGGAAATTCTTTTGTTTTCCGGTGCTCTGCTGTTGGGGTTTATCATCTTCGCTTGATGCGTCGAGCCCCTTGTGTTCGGCGTTTAGTCGGCCGGACTATTTGAAAACCCAACAATCTCGGTGGGTGTGGTTTGCAGGCCTTCCGGGGGTACTGTGGATTTGACATATCCGACCCAAAATCTTGTTTAAGTTGGATAGCTCATCGCTATTATCCTTAACAGGCGGTGTTTTGTTGTTTGGCCGCGAGCTTTTGAATCCGGCGTTGACTGCCGTGCTCTTTGGGTTTTTCTCTTTATTCCGGCGCTGCTCTTTTCTGCGCCGTGATTTTCCGTTTCCATCTCTGATCTCGGATCTACTTGGGTCGCTGGTGCTACATCTTGCTATCCAGCTATCCTCTCCCGCACAAAAGCGGGTCATGAGGCTTGTTAGCACGGACATTGTCCTCGGCTTCTCTTGGCCGAGGTGTCTGGCGAGCCATTCGTCTCGGACGTTGTGTTTAAAAGCTGCTAAGGCTTCGGCGTCCGGACAGTCAACTATTTGGTTCTTTTTGGTGAGGAACCTGTTCGAATTCTTGTGCTACTCTACTCTCCGGGCTGTTGAGTTATATGACTTAGATCATCTCATCCGGAGGGCGGACATAAGTTCCTTGAAAATTTTCTCTAACGCGTCCTCGAGCTCTTCCCAACTTCCAACAAGTTTTCTCGGGAGGCTTTTGAGCCAATGACGGGCTGGCCCTTTGAGCTTGAGGGGTAGGTATTTTATGGCGTGGAGATCGTCTCCTCTAGCCATGTGTATGTGTAGTATATAATCTTCTATCCAGACTCCAGGGTCTGTTGTTCCATCGTAGGCCTCTATGTTTATGGGTTTAAATCCTGCTGGGAATTCATGATCTAGCACCTCGCTGGTGAAACATAGTGGGTGTGTGGCGCCCCTGTATTTGGGTGTACCGCTGTCTTCGGATACTTGTCGTGTTGTATTGCTTCCTGGGGCCCTCTTCTTTGGCCCGTAAATGGACCTGGTTGGGCCATCTGTCCTTCCAGGGTCGTTAGTCGGTTTATATGCGGCGCCGCTTTCAGATTTTGGCCTATCATCTGGCCGTCTATCCAACCAGGCGGCCTCTTTGTTTTTTGGCTGTGGGGGCTCTATGGCCTCCTCATCAAATTCTGGCAGTAGCTTGTGCTTTGGGTAGCTCTTTGATTGATGGCCATTGCCGTATTTGTCTGCGGTTTTGAGCACTTTGCTCCACCTTATTCTGAGTGTATCTTCTGCTGTTTTGAGCTTCCGTTTTTCTTTCTTTCTTCAAGCTTCTTGCGGTGGCGATGAGTCTTTTCCGAAGGTTTTTATTCTCCGGCGGTGTGTCCGGCGTGAGGTCGTCTGGACTATTGTTTTCGCCAGGCCTCGACTGATTATCTGACTCGTCCTGTTCGGACGGTTGCTTGTCTGCGTGTTAAATGCCCCTTTGTTTGCCCTGATGTATTGCTGGGTCATTAAGAGCGCTGTTGTTGTCGAGGCGGGACTTAGGGCGGCGTCTGCGTCACTGTTTTGGTTTTTTGTCGGCGGGATTATCTTCTGCCGCGCCCCGTTGGTTCTCGTTGTCACTTCCTTTTGGGGTATCCACCATGTATACATCGTATGACGAGGTGGTCTTCACGTGCCCTGTAGGTGCTGGTTCTTGTTCGTCTCCGGCATCGTTGTCCATGCCGTCGATGTCTTCGGAGTCATAGTTTAGCATGCCGGTTAGATCGTCGACAGTGGCTACAAAGTGGGTGGTGGGTGGGCTTTGAATTTCTTCGTCTCCCGAATCCCAACCGTCCTGGCCTTAGTCCGGCCGGGCCTCTCCGGATAGCGAGAGGTGTTTAACGAATTTAGGATGTCGCCAAAGGGCGAGTGTTGGAAGATGTCCGTGGCGGTGAATTCCATAACCGGCGCCCGATCAGACTTGATTGGCAGGGGCGCGGGCGGTCCAGAGTCCGGCAGGGAGTCCGGTACCTCGGAGTCACGAGCTTCGCAAGGGACAAGGTTAATGTTCGGCTCCATCGCCGTAGAAGTTGCAGCCCCCGAGGCGGTGTCCAACCACCGGTCCTCGACCTGGGCGATCGGCTCCGAACTAAGGGCCGGAGCGGATTCTTGTGCGGCCACCAAGGCACTGTTCGGCGGCAGAGCTAGATCATGCCCATCGTAACGGTCGGGCGGCTTGCTATGGCTCGAGCCCGTCGAAGATCAAGTCCCGGGTGTCGGCCGTGAAGTTTTGGCTTCGAATCGACCGACGGCGGGCGTAGCTTCGATCTGCTCGGATGTCCAAGTGAATTAGCCCACAGTGCGAAGCCGCCGAATACGAAGATCTGTCCGGGGAGAAAAGTCTCACCCTGGACAGCGTTGTTAATTGAAGACGCCATCGAGCCTATCGGTGACGACACAGAGGAACTCTCAATGAAAGCACCAATGTCGGTGTCAAAACCAGCGGATCTCGAGTAGGGGGTCCCGAACTGTGCGTCTAGGTAGATGGTAACAGGAGACAAGGGACACGATGTTTTACCCAGGTTTGGGCCCTCTTGATGGAGGTAAAACCCTACGTCCTGCTTGATTAATATTGATGATATGGGTAGTACAAGAGTGGATCTACCACGAGATCAAGGAGGCTAAACCCTAAAGCTAGCCTATGGTATGATTGTTGTAATGTATGTTGTGTCCTACGGACTAAAGCCCTCCGGTTTATATAGACACAGGAGAAGGCTAGGGTTACACAGAGTCGGTTACAATGGTAGGAGATCTACATATCCAGACGCCAAGCTTGCCTTCCACGCCAAGGAAAGTCCCATCCGGACACGGGACGGAGTCTTCAATCTTGTATCTTCGTAGTCTTGGAGTCCGGCGGACGATGATAGTCCGGCTGTCCGGACACCCCCTAGTCCAGGACTCCCCCAGTCACTTTGAAACACTTCGGGCAAGGTTGGGTAAGAGGTTAACTGATTGGAGTGAGCAATATCTTTCTTCTGGTAATAAAGAGATTTTGATAAAGTCGGTTTCTCAAGCTATACCTACCTACATCATGAGTGTGTTCAGGTTACCGGCCTCTGTTTGTGATGATCTAACACGGATGATGAGACAGTACTGATGGGGAGTGGAGAATGGAAAGAAAAAGATGGCTTGACTAAGTTCGGAGAAAATGAAACTACCCAAAGCAATGGGAGGCATGGGTTTTGGGGATGTGCGTGCTTTTAATCAGACGTTGTTAGCAAAATAGGCCTGGCGGTTGTTGGACGGTCCTGATAGTCTATGTGCTCATTTACTGCGCGCAAAATATTTCCCTAATGGGAATTTGTTGGATACAATATTTCCTAGCAGCTCTTCGGCAGTATGAAAAGGTATTGTTCATGGACTTGAATTGTTGAAGAAGGGCATTATCAGGCGGTTTGGCGATGGTACACTAATTAGAACTTGGCGGGACCCTTGGATTCCGCGGGATTATGATCTAAGACTAGTCACGCCAAAATGGAATTGTCGGTACAATTGGGCAGTGGACTTTCTGGATGAACATGGAGCATGGGATGTGCAGAGATTAAGAGAACACTTCTGGGACATCGATGTTAATGAAATTCTGAAAATTAGGACGTTGCCAAGGAATAGACAAGATTTTCTTGCATGGTTCCCGGAGAAGTCCGGATGTTTCTCGGTCGGAAGTGCTTATCGGCTAGCTACAGCTGAACATAATAGTCTGGTGGCGGTGGGGCATCAAGTACTAATCCTAGTGGTGGACGACCCATCTGTCAATCTATTTGGGGTTTCAAGGTACCTTTTAAAATGCGAATATTGGCCTGGAAGGTCGCATCTGGTGCTCTAGCTACTAATGAGTGCAAGAAGTATAGGCACTTATCAAGACATGATACGTGTCCCCTATGTGGAAAGGAAAAAGAAACAACATTTCATGCATTGATCACATGCGATCATGCACACATGCTTTGGGATCACATGCGTATGGTCTGGGCACTCCCTGGTCAAAATTCTTTAATTGATACAGGGAAGGATTGGTTAGTAAATGTTCTTGCAAACTGTCGTCAAGATGAGCGTGATCGTATGATTATGTTAATTTGGAGGATTTGGTCGCTACGATCTGACTTGGTGCATGGCAAGAATGTGCCGTCTACTTCTATTTCTACTGATTATCTCCAGAGTTATATGTGTTCACTTGATCAGTCCAGGAGGTACAGAGGAAATTTTGAAGGGGAATATGCCGCTAATGGAGGACGGCTCAGCTACTCGTGTTGTAGTGGTTTCTAGCGCGCTTCCATGGTCACTGTTGGGGAACGTAGCAATAACTAAAAAATTTCTACACATCACCAAGATCAATCTATGGAGATTCTAGCAACAAGAGAGGGAGAGGATGAGCATATTCATACCCTTGAATATCGCAATGCGGAAGCGTTACAAGAACGCGGATGAGGGAGTCGTACTCGCGGCGATTCAAATCGCGGAAGATCCGATCTAACGCCGAACGGACGGCGCCTCCGCGTTTAACACACATACAACCCGAGAACGTCTCCTCCTTCTTGATCTAGCAAGGGGAGAGGAGAAGTTGAGGGAGAGCTCTGGCAGCACGACGGCGTGGTGGTGGAGCTTGCAGTTCTCCGGCAGGGCTTCGCCAAGCACTACTGAGGAGGTGGTGGAGTTGGAGAGGGGGAGGGCTGCGCCAGGGGCAAGGGGTGAAGCTCCCATGCGCTTCCCCACTATATATAGGGGTGGAGGGGGCTGGTTTCTTGCCCTCCAAGTCTATTGGGGCGTTGGCAAAGGTGGGAGGCAAGAAATCCCATCATTTCCTTCCCCATCGATTGTTATCCCCCTTTTTAGGGATCTTGATCTTATCCCTTCGGGATATGATCTTATTCCTTCTAGGGGGGGGGGGGATCTTGGTGCGCCTTGACCAGGGGTGTGGGGCCTTTCCCCCACTACCTACGTTCATGTGGGCCCCCCATGCAGGTGGGCCCCACTCTGGAACCTTCTAGAACCTTCCCGGTACAATACCGAAAAATCCCAAACATTTTCCGGTGGCGAAAATAGGACTTCCCATATATAAATCTTTACCTCCGGACCATTCCGGAACTCCTCGTGACGTCCGAGATCTCATCCGGGACTCCGAACAACATTCGATAACTGCACACTAATTCCCATAACAACTCTAGCGTCACCGAACCTTAAGTGTGTAGACCCTACGAGTTCGGGAATCATGCAGACATGACCGAGACAGCTCTCTGGCCAATAACGAACAGCGGGATCTGGATACCCATGTTGGCTCCCACATGTTCCACGATGATCTCATCGGATGAACCACAATGTCAAGGATTCAAGCAATCCCGTATACAATTCCCTTTGTCAATCGGTACGTTACTTGCCCGAGATTCGATCGTCGGTATCCTAATACCTCGTTCAATCTTGTTACCGGCAAGTCACTTTACTCGTTCCGTAATGCATGATCCCATGACTAACTACTTAGTCACATTGAGCTCATTATGATGATGCATTACTGAGTGGGCCCAGAGATACCTCTCCGTCACACGGAGTGACAAATCCCAGTCTCGATTCGTGCCAACCCAACAAACACTTTCGGAGATACCCGTAGTGCACCTTTATAGCCACCCAGTTACGTTGTGACGTTTGGCACAACCAAAGCATTCCTACGGTATCCGGGAGTTGCACAATCTCATGGTCTAAAGAAATGATACTTGACATTAGAAAACCTTTTAGTAAACGAACTACATGATTTTGTGCTATGCTTAGGATTGGGTCTTGTCCATCACATCATTCTCCTAATGATGTGATACCGTTATCAATCACATCCAATGTCCATAGTCAGGAAACCATAACCATCTATTGATTAATGAGCTAGTCAACTAGAGGCTCACTAGGGACATGTTGTGGTCTATGTATTCACACATTTATTATGGTTTCCCGTTAATACAATTATAGCATGAACAATAGACAATTATCATGAACAAGGAAATATAATAATAACCATTTTATTATTGCCTCTAGGGCATATTTCCATCAGTCTCCCACTTGCACTAGAGTCAATAATCTAGTTCACATCAATATGTGATTGTAATGAATCCAACACCCATTGGGTTTGATCATATCTCGCTTGTGAGAGAGGTTATTAGTCAATGGGTCTGAATCTGTCAGATCCGTGTGTGCTTTACAAATCTCTATGTCATCTCCTAGATGCAGCTACCACGCGCTATTTGGAACTATTCCAAATAACTGCTCTACTATATGAATCCGGTCTACTACTCAGAGTCATCCAGATTAGTGTCAAAGTTTGCATCGGCGTAACCCTTTACGACGAACTCTTTTACCACCTCCATAATCGAGAAAATTCCTTAGTCCACTAGTTACTAAGGATAACGTTGACCGCTGTCATGTGATCCATTCCTGGATCACACTTGTACCCCTTGACTGACTCATGGCAAGGCACACTTTAGGTGCGGTACACAAGATAGCATCTTGTGGAGCCTATGTCTAAAGCATAGGGGCGACCTTCGTCCTTTCTCTCTCTTCTCGTGGTGGTCGTCTTGAGTCTTACTCAATACTCACACCTTATAACACAGCCAAGAACTCCTTCTTTGCCGATCTATTTTGAACTCCTTCAAAATCATGTCACAGTCGCGTACTCATTTGAAAGTACTATCAGCGATTTTGATCTATCCTTATAGATCTTGATGCTCAATGTTCAAGTAGCTTAATCCAGGTTTTCCATTGAAAACACTTTTCAAATAACCCTATATGCTTTCCAGAAATTCTACATCATTTCCGATCAACAATATGTCAACAACATATACTCATCAGAAATGCTATAGTGCTCCCACTCACTTCTTTGGAAATACAAGTTTCTCATAAACTTTGTATAAACCCAAAATCTTTGATCATCTCATCAAAGCGTATATTCCAACACCGAGATGCTTACTCTAGTCCTTAGAAGGATTGCCGGAGCTTTGCATACTTGTTAGCATCTTGTAGGATTGACAAAACCTTCTGGTTGTATCACATACAACCTTTCCTCAAGAAAATCATTGAGGAAACAATGTTTTGACATCCTATCTGCAAGATTTCATAAACAATGCAGGAACTGCTAATATAATTTCAACAGACTCTTAGCATCACTACGAGTGAGAAAGTCTCATCGTAGTCAGCTCCTTGAACTTGTCGGAAAACATCTTAGCGACAAGTTGAGCTTTCTTAATGGTGACACTTACCATCATTGTTCGTCCTCCCTTTTAAAATCCATCTGTACCCAACAGCCTTATGACCATCAAGTAGTTCTTCCAAAGTCTACACTTTGTTTTATACATGGACCCTCTCTCGGATTTTATGGCCTCGAGCCATTTGTCAGAATCCGGGCCCACCATTGCTTCTCCACAGCTCGTTGGTTCATTGTTGTCTAGCAACATTACCTCCAAGACAGGATTACCGTACCACTCAGAAGCAGTACGTGTCCTTGTCGACCTACGAGGTTTGGTAGTGACTTGATCCGAAGTTTCATGATCACTATCATCAGCTTCCACTTCAACTGGTGTAGGCGCCACAGGAACAACTTCCTATGCCCTGCTACAGATTGGTTGAAGTGATGGTTCAATAACCTCATCAAGTCTCCACCATCCTCCCACTCAATTCTTTCAAGAGAAACTTTTCCTCGAGAAAGGACCCGTTTCTAGAAACAATCACTTTTGCTTCCGGATCTGAAATAGGAGGTATACCCAACTGTTTTGGTTGTCCTATGAAGATGCATTTATCCACTTTGGGTTTGAGCTTATCAGGCTAAAACTTTTCCACATAAGCTTCGCAGTCCCAAACTTTTTAAAAATGACAGCTTAGATTTCTCTAAACCATAGTTCATATGCTATCATCTCAATGGAATTACGTGGTGCCCTATTTGAAGTGAGTGCGGTTGTCTCTAATGCCTAACCCATAAATGATAGTGGTAATTCGATAAGAGACATCATGGTATGCACCATATCTGAGGGAGTCCTGGACTAGGGGGTGTCTGGATAGCCGAACTATCATCTTTGGCCGGACTCCAAGACTATGAAGATACAGGATTGAAGACTCTGTCCCGTGTCCGGATGGGACTTTCCTTGGCGTGGAAGGCAAGCTTGGCGATACGGATATGTAGATATCCTACCATTGTAACCGACTCTGTGTAACCCTAGCCCTCTCCGGTGTCTATATAAACTGGAGGGTTTTAGTCCGTAGGACGAACAACAATCATACCATAGGCTAGCTTATAGGGTTTAGCCTCCTTGATCTCGTGGTAGATCTACTCTTGTACTACCCATATCATCAATATTAATCTAGCAGGAATAGGGTTTTACCTCCACCGAGAGGGCCCAAACCTGGGTAAAAACATCGTGTCCCTTGTCTCCTGTTACCATCTGCCTAGACGCACAGTTCGGGGCCCCCTACCTGAGATCCGCTGATTTTGACACCGACATTGGTGCTTTCATTGAGAGTTCCTCTGTGTCGTCACCTATAGGCCCGATGGCTCCTTCGATCATCAACAACAACATGGTCCAGGGTGAGACTTTTCTCCCCGGACAGATCTTCAGATTCGGCGGCTTTGCATCATGGCAATTCACTTGGCCATCCGAGTAGATCGAAGCTACGCCCGCCATCGTGTCGATTTGGAAGTTTGAACTATACGGTGACATCCATGGAGACTTGATCTTCGACGATTCGAGCCACAGCCGAGCGCTACCGCCTTGTCATGATGGATAAAGGCCTTGAGGTCGCACAAGAGTCCGCTCGACCCTTAGCTCGGGCCGATCATACTGACGAGGATGGGTGGTGGACACCGCCTCGGGGCTGCTACCTCTACGGCGATAGAGCCGAATACCGACCCTGTCCCTTGTGAAGCTCGTGACTCCAAGGTGCCGGACTCCTCTCCGGACCCCGCACCTTCCGCGCCCCTGCCAATCGAATCCGATTGGGAGCCGATCATGGAGTTCACTACTGCAGACATCTTTCAGCACTCGCCTTTTGGCGACATCCTGAATTCGCTAAAGTGTCTCTCTTTATCAGGAGAGCCCTGGCCGGATTATGGTCAGGACTGTTGGCATGTAGACGACGAAGAAATTCAAAGCCCACCCACCACCCACTTCAGAGCCATCGCCGATGACTTAACCGACATGCTAGACTTCAACTCAAGACATCGACGCGGTATGGGCGGCGATGCCGGAGACGACCAAGAACCAGCACCTACAGGGGCAATTGGAAGGCCACCTCGTCATACGACATATACATGGTGGACATCCCAAAGGATGGGAATGGCGATGGAACAACGGAGGATGACCCTCCAAGAAACAGCCCAAGCGCCAAGGCGTCGTGGCGCGCTCTAAATCCCGCCACAAGAAAATGGAGATTCCAGACCGAGACAATAACACCCCGACGGTGCCAAAGACAACCCCTCCAAAAGATTCAGCACAGAGGATGGAGAAACCAGCCCTCATGAGAGAGCGGCAGACAGAGAGGTAGAGGACGATAATTATATGCCTCCCTCCGGAGACGAGGCAAGCCTCGACGACGACGAATTTGTCGTGCCTGAGGATCCCGTCGAACAAGAGCGTTTCAAACGCAGGCTTATGGCCACGGCAAGCAGCCTCAAGAAAAAGCAGCAACAACTTAGAGCTGACCAAGACTTGCTAGCCGATAGATGGACTGAAGTCCTTGCGGCCGAAGAGCATGAACTCGAACGCCCCTCCAAAAGCTACCCAAAACGCATGCTGCTACCCTGATTAGAGGAGGAAGCACATAAACCTACATCACCAGCGCACAATACGGCTGATCGGCCACCTCGTGGCCGCGACAGAGAGGCCTCTAGGCCCTCCACTAAAGCCGCACCCCGGCGTCGTTCGAAAAGTACAAAGCCACGGGGGAATGCGCCGGACTTATGAGACATATTGGAGCATAAGGCAAGACAAACAAGATCGATCTACGGATCGTGTGGGCGCCCCACGATACGTGATGACAACCGTCACGCCGGATACAGCAATGCCGGCCGGGCCGAACACAGTAGACAAAGCTCGTTTGAGCTGCGTTGTGATATTGCCCAATATAGAGGCGCCACACACCCAATATGCTTCACAGACGAAGTAATGGATCATCAAATCCCTGAGGGTTTCAAACCCATAAACATTTAATCATACGACGGCACAACAGATCATGCGGTTTGGATCGAGGACTATCTCCTTCACATCCACATGGCCCGCGGTGATGATCTACACGCCATCAAATACCTCCCACTCAAGCTTAAAGGACCAGCTCGACATTGGCTCAACAGCTTGCCAGCAGAAACAATTGGGTGTTGGGAAGACCTGGAAGCCGCATTCCTTGATAACTTCCAGGGCACATATGTGCGACCACCAGACGCCGATGACCTAAGCCACATAATTCAGCAGCCAGACGAATCAGCCAGACAATTCTGGACACGGTTCTTAACCAAGAAAAATCAAATCGTTGACTGTCTGGATGCAGAGGCCCTTGCAGCCTTCAAACATAACATCCGCGACGAGTGGCTTGCCCGGCACCTAGGACAGGAAAAGACGAAATCCATGGCAGCCCTCACATCACTCATGACCCGCTTCTGCGCGGGAGAGGACAGCTGGCTAGCTCACAGTAACAGCCTGACCAAAAACTCTGGTAGTCCGGATACCAAGGATAGCAATGGCAGGTCGCGTCGCAATAAGCACAAGCGCCACATCAACGGCGATAATAGTGAAGATAGGGCAGTCAACGCCGGATTCAGAGGCTCTAAACCCGGTCAGCGGAAAAAGCCATTCAAAAGAACTAATCCGGGCCCATCCAATTTGGACCGGATACTCGATCGCTTGTGCCAGATACACGGCACCCCCGAAAAGCCAGCCAATCACACCAACAGGGATTGTTAGGTGTTCAAGTAGGCAGACAAGTTAATTGCCTAAAACAATGACAAGGGGCTGCATAGCAATGACGAGGAAGAGACCCGGCCGCCGAACAATAGAGGATGTAAGGTTTCCCCACAAGTGCGAGCGGTGAACATGATATACGCAACCCACATACCCAAAAGGGAGCAGAAGCATGCACTCAGGGACATATACGCGATGGATCCAGTCGCCCCAAAGTTCAATCCGTGGTCCTCCTGCCCGATCATTTTTGATCGAAGGGACCACCCCACTAGTATCCGCCATGGAGGATTCGCCGCATTGGTTTTAGACCCAATCGCCGACGGATTTCAGCTCACTAGAGTCCTGATGGGCGGCGGCGGCAACTTTGAACTTGCTTTATCGGATACGATCGCAAGATGGGCATAGACCCTCAAGGATTAAACCCACAAAGACGACCTTCAAAGGCGTCATACCAGTGTAGAGGCCAACTGCAGGCTCGATTACACTTGAAGCGGTCTTGGATCTCCGGATAACTTCCGAAGCGAGGAGTTAATCTTTGACATAGTCCCGTTCCGCAGCGGCTATCATGCACTGCTCGGACGAACCGCATTTGCAAAGTTCAATGCGGTGCCGCACTATGCGTACCTCAAACTCAAGATGCCAGGCCCTCGAGGAGTCATTACGGTCAACGAAAACACCGAACGCCCTCTCCGAACGGAGGAGCATACAGCGGCTCTCGCGGCGGAAGTACAAAGCAGCCTCTTAAGGCAATTTCTCGAGTCCGGGTGTTAAGCGGCCAGACACCGTCAAGCGCGCCCGGAGTAACATACAACAAGACCACATGGCATGTTCCGAGCACGCGTAGAAATGCGGCCCCAACCCCAGCCCTCGCGAAATCGCGAAACCAGTACCACGCGTACATAACTACGCTCTGGAGATACCATGGGCACAGGGGGAGGGGCACGACCACGGAATGCCCAGAGTGCGGCTCAACCACACCAGGGGCTCCCAATTGTGTCATTTTTTCTTTCTTCTTATTTTCAGGACTCCGTTTTCCAGAAGCCCTGTCCGGCAGTAGACTTGCTGAACTCACGATGCAACAGCCAGGGAAGCAGAAAAGCTACGTCGAGTATCCAGGTGGTCTCCATTACGAGCATTATACCTGTTTTGCATACCATTCCGCAGCCTACCCCTGGAGGGGGACATGTTAAATAGTCCCATCCCTCACTTATCGCACTATTTGTATCATTCTGCTTTCATTGCAGTATTTTTTGAATAAACAATGCATCGCTTTTTGCCTATCATTGCATTCCTTTTTCTATCTATATATGTTCACTTATGACATGTTGCACCCGTACGCTTTGGTACAGCCAAATACACCAGGAGCTTAAGTTCCCCAAAGTATGGTGTGATACGTCCGAGCACTTTCACAAGTGCGGCACCCCGAACTTATAGCATTATATGCATCGGCTCCGAATCATGTCTTGGGTCAATAGTTGGGTTTGCCCGGCTCCCATGTTTTGGTACCTTACGTTCCGCTATATCGGCTAAGGTAGCGCTGGGAGAACCACTGTGATTGTGCCCCAGTTGAGCTGGGTTGAGCACCTCGGTGGAAAGCTAAAACTGACCGTCATGATGGGGCGAGAGCCGATCGCTGTTCGAGAGGTTTTTGAGTCCCTAAAGACTTATGCCGCTTAGAGCGAGGAGCCGGCTTTGTCGGCCCAGCGTGATAGCGCCCAATTTGGCCTTCAAACACTAGGGCTTCACGAAATTTAAAATTATAGAATTCTATGGCTAAGTGGGAGTGTTCAAGCATTATAAGTCCGGTTGCCTCGTTCGTTGTGTTGGCGCCTCCTCGAAGGACCCAAAATGGGAAAAAAGCGCTCAAGTTTATCCCGAACACCCCAGCACTCGTGGCATGGGGGCTGAAGCCAACGACTTGCCATCTCTCAAATTTGATAAATAGCCGCACAGAAGGTAATATTTTAAATTAACAAGCATTGCTTAGCGCATATGAACAAAGTTTCCAGCGCACAGGATAACAAAATGCGAGTCTACTCAAAAATTACATCTTTGGAACATTCACCCGCTATAAGGCGGGCACCCTTCAGGACACCCTTATAGTACATCTCGGGCGTGCGATACTCCTTGCCTGGCGGTGGCGCGTCCGTCACAAGCTTCTCAGCGTCCATCTTGCCCCAGTGCACTTTAGCACGGGCGAGGGCCCGATGGGCACCTGCAATGCAGACGGAGTGCTTGATGACTTCAACCCATGGACAAGCGTCCACCAGCCGCCGCAGCAGACCGAAGTAGCTCCCAGGCATGGCTTCTTTGGGCCATAGCCGAACTATGAGGCCCTTCATGGCCTGTTCGGCCACCTTGTGGAGCTCGACCAGCTGCTTCAGCTGGTCGCTAAGGGGCACCGGATGTCCAGCCTCAGCATACTGAGACTAGAATACCTTCTCCGTCGAGCATCCTTCCTCGGCCCGGTAGAATGCGGCAGCATCGGACACACTGTGGGGCAGATCTGCGAATGCTCCTGGAGAGCTCCGGATTCGGGTAAGTAACAAGTAATTCACTTTCACGTGCTTGCTTTGCATGAAGAATGCCTTACCCGCCGCTATCTTCTTTATTGCCTCAATTTCTTGGAGGGATTTTTGGGCTTCGGCCTTGGCGGCTTTGGCACTCTCAAGAGCCGAGGCGAGCTCGGACTCTCGAGTCTTCGAGTCACGCTCTAAACTCTCGTGTTTTTCCACGAGAGCCTGGAGCTCTTGCCGCACCTCTACCACCCACGCCTCCTGCTTCTCTCGCTCGGTGCGTTCCGCGGCCGCATTGTGTTCGGCCTCGGACACCGCTTCCTTTAGGGTCGACACCTCGTTCGTGGCCCCTGCAATACCCATGTTATTCCTGTCATTTTTTGCAACCAAATCCTTTCTATAAGGTACTACTTTAATAAGGTATTACTTACCTTCCTTGTCCTCGAGCTGCTTCTTGGCACGGCCGAGCTCGTTCTCGGATCGCTCGAGGCTTTGCTTCAATGCATTGACCTCCGCAGTCCGTGCGGCAGAGGTAAGCAGCGCAACCTGCATTCCCATATTGACATATTTGCGTTAGACTCCTGCGTATATCTTTTTAGATCCTCAGTTCGGCTTTTCTTTTCGAACACCAAACTGAGCATCAGGGGCTACTGTCTATGCGGTACTATTTTTACATATCTTAAATTACTTACCTCAAAGCCTGTTAGAAGGCTGGTACAGGCTTCAGTTAGCCCGCTCTTGGCGGACTGAGCTTTCTGGATCACCGCACTCATAACAGTGCGGTGCTCCTCGTTGATGGAAGCGCTGTTGAGCGCCTCCAGCAACTCATCTGGCGCCTCCGGTTGGACGGAGGCCACCGGCGTCGCAGTCTCGCCCTTCTTACGAAGGGGCCGCCCGCCAGACTTCGGAACCACTGCAGGTTCCGTTACGGAGTCCGGCACAGGGCCGGACTTGGAACCCTCGGGGGTTCCGCCCTCTTTTCGCCCAAAGTCTGGAAGGTCGCCTTGCGGCGCCTCCAGGACCACCTCCTCTTGGCTGGGCCCCTTCTGGGACCCCACCTCGGCGTCGTCTGCGTCATGAGGGGAGGAGGCGGTCGGAAGTGAAGTGCTATTCACATCCAACGAACCCAGGGACCCGCTCGACGAAGCGGGGAGATCGTCCTTGGGTGGGCTACAGGGTTGTATTTGGCGTTAGAAGACACTATGCGACAAAAGAGAAATCATGAGTTATTATGGAATCCGGACACTTACGATCTCGCCAGGGGCTTGGCCCTCGAGGGCCACTCCTCTTCACTGTCGTCGGCGTTGGTGGAACAGTCTGGAAGAAGGGTCCTTCCCTTCTTGGACCCTTCGGCCTCCCTCGTTGGGGAAGCCTTCCTCTTCTTCTCTCCCCCCGCTGGGGGAGAGGCCTCTTTTTTCTCCTCCTCTTCTTCGCGGGAGGAGTCCGCCTCGGAGTCATCTGATGATGAGTCTGATAACACCTGGCGCTGGGAACTCCTCCGAGTTCCCGTGGCCTTCTTCCTGGCCTTCTTCTCCGCCATCACGTAAGGCGCCGGAACCAGCAGCCCCGTTAATCGGGCGTCCGCTGGGTCTTCTGGCAAGGGAGCCGGACAACGAACCTGCCCCGACTTCTTCTGCCAGGCCTATCAAAGGCAACGGAGTTTAGATCCCGCATAGAGTCAAAACTATGAAAAAAAGTGTCCCGTAAAGGGTACAATAGCTTACCTCGCTGGCATGACGCTGCGAGCTGAATTCGCGATCTTCGGTAGCGGATGCGGGAGCCTCGGTGCCCTTGAATAGCACCCTCTAGGCGTCTTTGTACGTAGTGTCAAAGAGCCTGCTCAAAGTCTGGTGCTGTGCCGGATCAAACTCCCACAATTTGAAAACCCGTTGTTGGCACGGGAGGATCCGGCGGATGAGCATGACCTGGACTGCGTTGACGAGCTTGATCTTCTCGTTCACAAGATTTTGGACGCAGGTTTGGAGTTCGGTCAGCTCTTCCAAATCACCCCATTTCAGGCCCTTCTCTTTCCAGGAGGTGAGCCGTGTGGGGATGCCAGATCTGAATTCGGGGGCCGCTGCCCATTCAGGGTCACGCGGCTCAGTGATGTAGAACCACCCTAATTGCCACCCTTTGATGGTTTCCACTAAGGCGCCCTCGAGCCATGTGACGTTGGGCATCTTGCCCACCATGGCGCCTCCGCACTCCGCCTGCTGGCCGCCCACTACCTTCGGCTTGACATTGAAGGTCTTCAGCCATAAGCCGAAGTGGGGTGTGATGCGGAGGAAGGCCTCGCACACGACGATAAACGCCGAGATGTTGAGGATGAAATTCGGGGCCAGATCATGGAAATCCAGGCCATAGTAGAACATGAGCCCCCGGAAAAATGGGTGGAGTGGGAAGCCGAGTCCGCGGAGGAAATGGGGAAGGAACACCACCCTCTCATGGGGCCTGGGGGTGGGTATAAGCTGCCCCTCATCGGGGAGCCGATGCGCAATGTCGCTGGACAAGGATCTGGCCTTGCACAGCCTTTTGATGTGCCCCTCGGTGATGGAGGAGGCCATCCACTTGCCTCCCGCTCCGGACATGGTTGGAGAAGGTCGAGGCGAGATGTGCGGGCTTGGGCGCTGGAGCTCGAGTACGCGGGAATGGATAAGCAAAGGAGGAAGAAGGCGTAGGTAAAAAGGTGGATCCTTATCCCCTTATATGGACGGACGAAAACTGTGCGTCCCCACCAGCCTGGTAAAACTCGCTTATCTCCCAAGCGCCGTAATCAATGGCGCGGTTGGGTTACCCACACCCGTATTGATGAGAATCCCGGAATAAGGGGACACAATCTCTGCTTCGACAAGACGTGCCAAGGAAACCGCTTCGCTAAAACGCGCTGAGGTGGAACAGTAAAAACAATTTGAATAAAGGTTTGGCCGTGGTGTGACGTCATGCCATGAAATACGTCAGCAGATTGAACTTGTGTAAATATTATTCTCTCTACGGTGGTATGTGGAACTTATTTTGCAGAGCCGGACACTATCCTGGTGTTCAAAATCTTCTATGAATTATTCGGAGGAGGAACCCGCCTTGCAATGTGGAAGACAATATGCGCGCCGGACTCGTCGTCATTGAAGCCTGGTTTAGGGGCTACTGAGGGAGTCCTGGACTAGGGGGTGTCCGGATAGCCGAACTATCATCTTTGGCCGGACTCCAAGACTATGAAGATATAAGATTGAAGACTCCGTCCCGTGTCCGAATGGGACTTTCCTTGGCGTGGAAGGCAAGCTTGGCGATAAGGATATGTAGATCTCCTACCATTGTAACCGACTCTGTGTAACCCTAGCCCTCTCCGGTGTCTATATAAACCGGAGGGTTTTGGTTCGTAGGACGAACAACAATCATACCATAGGCTAGCTTCTAGGGTTTAGCCTCCTTGATCTCGTGGTAGATCTACTCTTGTACTACCCATAGCATCAATATTAATCAAGCAGGAGTAGGGTTTTACCTCCACCGAGAGGGCCCGAACCTGGGTAAAAACATCGTGTCCCTTGTCTCTTGTTACCATCCGCCTAGACGCACAGTTCAGGACCCCCTACCCGAGATCCGCCGGTTTTGATACCGACAATATCCAATAGGGTGCAGCTATGATGTTCGGTCACACCATCACACTATGGTGTTCCAGGCGGTATTAGTTGTGAAACAATTTCCACAATGTCTTAATTGTATACCAAACTCATAACTCAGATACTCATCTCTATGATCATATCATAGACATGTTATCCTCTTGTCACGACAATCTTCAACTTCACTCTGAAATTACTTGAACCTTTCAATAATTTAGACTTGTGTTTCATCAAGTAAATATACTCAGCATCTACTCAAATCATCTGTGAAGTAGGAACATAACAATATCCACTGCGTGCCTCAGCACTCATTGGACTGCATACATCAAAATGTATTACTTCCAATAAGTTGTTTTCTTGTTCCATCTTACTGAAAACGAGGCTTTTCAGTCATCTTGCCCATGTGGTATGATTTGTATGTCTCAAGTGATTCAAAATCAAGTGAGTCCAAATGATCCATCTGCAGGGAGTTTCTTCATACGTACATACTAATAGACATGGTTTGCATGTCTCAAACTTTTCAAAAAATGAGTGAGTCCAAAAGATCCATCAACATGAAGCTTCTTCATGCATTTTATACCAATATGACTCAAATGGTAGAGCCACAAGTAGGTGGTACTATCATTACTATCTTATATCTTTTGGCATGAACATGTGTATCACTACGATCGAGATTCAATAAACCATTCATTTTAGGTGCAAGACCATTGAAGGTATTATTCAAATAAATAGAGTAACCATTATTCTCCTTAAATGAACAACCGTAAACATAATCCAATCATGTCTATGCTCAACGCAAACACCAAATAACAATTATTTAGGTTTAACACCAATCCCGATGGTAGAGGGAGCGTGCGATGTTTGATAATATCAACCTTGGAAATACTTCCAACACATATCGTCACCTCGCCTTCAGCTAATCTCCGTTTATTCCGTAGCCTTTTATTTTGAGTTACTAACACTTAGCAACCGAACCGGTATCTATTACCCTGGTGCTACTAGGAGTACTAGTAAAGTACACATTAATATAATGTATATCCAATATATACATCGACCTTGCCAGCCTTCTCATCTACCAAGTATCTAGGGTAGTTCTGCTTCAGTGACCGTTCCCCTCATTACAGAAGCACTTAGTCTCGGGTTGGGTTCAAACTTTGGGTTTCTTCACTAGAGCAACAACTGATTTGCCGTTTCATGAAGTATCCCTTCTCGCCCTTGCCCTTCTTGAAACTAGTGGTTTCACTAACCATCAACAATTGATGCTCCTTCTTGATTTCTACTTTCGCGGTGTCAAACATCGCGAATAGCTCAAGGATCATCATATCTATCCCTGATATGTTATAGTTCATCACGAAGCTCTAGTAGCTTGGTGGCAATGACTTTGGAGAACCATCACTATCTCTTAAGGAAGATTAACTCCACTCGATTCAAGTGATTGTAGTACTCAGACAATCTGAGCACATGCTCAACGATTGAGCTTTTCTCCCATAGTTTGCAGGCTTAAGAAACTCGTTAGAGGTCTCATACCTCTTGACATGGGCACGAGCCTGAAATCCCAATTTCAGCCCTTTGAACATCTCATATATATGTTCCGCGACATTTCAAAATCGTCTTCGGCGCCTCAATTCTAAACCGTTTAACATTACTGAACTATCACGTAGTCATCAAAACGTGTATGTCAGATGTTCGCAACATCCACAGACATTCTTCGAGGTTCAGCACACCGAGTGGTGCATTAAGGACATAAGCCTTCTGCGTACAATGAGGACAATCCTCAGTTTACGGACCTGTCCGCATAAATGCTACGATCAACTTTCAACTAAATTTTCTCTAGGAACATATCTAAAATAGTAGAACTAAAGCGCAAGTTATGACATAATTTGGAAAGACCTTTTGACTATGTTCATGATAATTAAGTTCATCTAATTTAATGAACTCCCACTCAGATGGACATCCCTCTAGTCATCTAAGTGATACATGATCCGATTCAACTAGGCCGTGTCCGATCATCACGTGAGACGGACTAGTCATCATCGGTGAACATCTTCATGTTGATCGTATCTACTATACGACTCATGTTCGACCTTTTGGTCTCTTGTGTTCCGAGGCCATGTCTATACATGTTAGGCTCGTCAAGTCAACCTAAGTGTTTTGCTTGTGTAAATCTGGCTTACACCCGTTATATTCGAACGTTAGAATCTATCACACCCGATCATCACGTGGTGCTTCGAAACAACGAACATTCGCAACAGTGCACAGTTAGGGGGGACACTTTCTTGAAATTTTAGCAAAGGATCATCTTATTTATGCTACCGTCGTTCTAAGCAAATAAGATGTAAAAACATGATAAACATCACATGCAATCAAATAGTGACATGATATGGCCAATATCATTTTGCTCCTTTTGATCTCCATCATCGGGGCGCCATGATCATCATCGTCACCGGCATGACACCATGATCTCCATCATCATGATCTCCATCATCGTGTCTTCATGAAGTTGTCTCGCCAACTATTACTTCTACTACTATGGCTAACGGTTTAGCAATAAAGTAAAGTAATTACATGGCGTTATTCAATGACACGCAGGTCATATGATAAATTATGACAACTCCTATGGCTCCTGCCGGTTATCATACTCATCGACATGCAAGTCGTGATTCCTATTACAAGAACATGATCAATCTCATACATCACATATATATCATTCATCACATCCTTTTTTCCATATCACATCACACGACATATGCTGCAAGAACAAGTTAGACGTCCTCTAATTGTTGTTGCAAGTTTTTACATGGCTGCTATAGGTTTCTAGCAAGACCGTTTCTTACCTACGCCAAAACCACAACGTGATATGCCAATTGCTATTTACCCTTCATAAGGACCCTTTTCATCGAATCCGATCCGACTAAAGTGGGAGAGACAGACACCCGCTAGCCACCTTATGCAACTAGTGCATGTCAGTCGGTGGAACCTGTCTCACGTAAGCGTACGTGAAAGGTCGGTCCGGGCCGCTTCATCCCACGATGCCGCCGAATCAAGATAAGACTACTAACGGCAAGTAAATTGACAAAATGGACGCCCACAACAACTTGTGTTCAACTCGTGCATAGAATCTACGCAATAGACCTAGCTCATGATGCCACTGTTGGGGACTGTAGCAAAAATTCAAAATTTTCTACGCATCACCAAGATCAATCTATGGAGATTCTAGAAACAAGAGAGGGAGAGGATGAGCATCTTCATACCCTTGAAGATCGTGATGCGGAAGCGCTGCAAGAACGCGGATGAGGGAGTCATACTCGCGGCGATTCAAATCGCGGAAGATCCGATCTAACGCCGATCGGACGGCGCCTCTGCGTTCAACACACGTACAGCCCGGAAACGTCTCCTCCTTGTTGATCTAGCAAGGGGAGAGGAGAAATTGAGGGAGAGGTCTGGCAGCACGACGGCGTGGTGGTGGAGCTTGCAGTTCTCCGGCAGGGCTTCGCTAAGCACTACTGAGGAGGTGGTGGAGTTGGAGAGGGGGAGGGCTGCGCCAGGGGCAAGGGGTGAAGCTCCCATGTGCTTCCCCACTATATATAGGGGTGGAGGGGGCTGGTTTCTTGCCCTCCAAGTCCATTGGGGCATTGGCAAAGGTGGGAGGAAAGAAATCCCATCATTTCCTTCCCCATCGATTGTTATCCCCTTTTGGGATCTTGATCTTATCCTTGGGATATGATCTTATTCCTTCTAAGGGGGATCTTAGTGCGCCTTGACCAGGGGTGTGGGCTTTGCCCCACTACCCACGCTTCATGTGGGTTCCCCATGCAGGTGGGCCCCACTGGAACCTTCTAGAACCTTCCCGATACAATACCGAAAAATCTGGAACATTTTCCGGTGGCCAAAATAGGACTTCCCATATATAAATCTTTACCTCCAGACCATTCCAGAACTCCTCGTGACGTCCGGGATCTCATCTAGGACTCCGAACAACATTCGGTAACTGCACACTAATTCCCATAACAACTCTAGCGTCACCGAACATTAAGTGTGTAGACCCTATGGGTTCGGGAATCAGGCAGACATGACCGAGACAGCTCTCTGGCCAATAACCAACAGCGGGATCTGGATACCCATGTTGGCTCCCACATGTTCCATGATGATCTCATCGGATGAACCACTATGTCAAGGATTCAAGCAATCCCGTATACAATTCCCTTTGTCAATCGGTACGTTACTTGCCCAAGATTCGATCGTCGATATCCTAATACCTCGTTCAATCTCGTTACCGGCAAGTCACTTTACTCGTTCCATAATGCATGATCCCGTGACTAACTACTTAGTCACATTGAGCTCATTATGATGATGCATTACCGAGTGGGCCCAGAGATACCTCTCCGTCACACGGAGTGAAAAATCCCAGTCTCGATTTGTGCCAACCCAATAGACACTTTCGGAGATACCCGTAGTGCACCTTTACAGACACCCAGTTACGTTGTGACGTTGGCACACCCAAAGCATTCCTACGGTATCTGGGAGCTGCACAATCTCATGGTCTAAGGAAATGATACTTGACATTAGAAAAGCTTTTAGCAAACGAACTACACGATTTTGTGCTATGCTTAGGATTGGGTCTTGTCCATCACATCATTCTCCTAATGATGTGATCCCGTTATCAATGACATCCAATGTCCATGGTCAGGAAACCATAACCATCTATTGATCAACGAGCTAGTCAACTAGAGGCTCACTAGGGACATGTTGTGGTCTATGTATTCACACATGTATTACGGTTTCCAGTTAATACAATTATAGAATGAACAATAGACAATTATCATGAACAAGGAAATATAATAATAACCATTTTATTATTGCCTCTAGGGCATATTTCCAACAGTCACCACCGCTGACAAATCGGGTTGCACTATCTGTTGATGGGACCTTTTCTTCGGTGGATGGCTCGGCGACAGCTGGCATGTTCTTGAGGAGACATGATGGAAGTGTGGTTTTTGCTGCGTATCGCTGCCTGTTTAATTGCAATGACGCGCTAGAGGCTGAGTTGCATGCACTGATGCAAGGTATGGCTCTGGCGGCTCATTATAGTGATGTTCCTATAATAGTGCAATCGGACTCCTCGGAGGCATTGGCGTCCCTAATCAGTTATAACCTGTCTCGGTCGGCATATGGACATTTGATAGCTGAGATCAAGCATCTTATGGTACTTCATGAGTTTATTCCACAGAAAATTAAGCGTGAGCAAAATAGGGTAGCAGATCGATTGGTTTTGTATAGTCGTATTGAGAATGCGACTGCTGTATGGCTAGATCGTGGACCACCGTGCATAGAGGAACTTTTGCCTCTCGATTGTAACCCTATTCTTATGGAATAAAACTCTTTACCCTCGCAAAAAAAAACACAGTGCTTGGTGCTAATTTATTCTTACTTTCTTATTTTAGAAGTGGCACTTGGTTACGGTGTTGGTTTATCTGCAATCCATCATCTTCCTATGCATGCAAATAAAATACCTTTCTTCATCACTAGGCCTTACAAACTCATGCTAACAACCTCCCGGTACATGATGATTTCCCCGTCAGTGCGTGGAGTCATAGGAGTTGCATATTAGTTACCAGAGAGGGACAAAGCGGGAGATTGAGGTGATGTTTGTTGCTACACAGACAGTCATGTTGAGAGCCAAAATTAGTTACCAAAGAGGGGTAAAACGGGAGATTGATGTCGATGTTTGTCGTGACATGGTCGAGAACTGCATTTATGCCTCGTCTTCACGCCGAGAGGCATATGAGTTGCATATTGGTATCCAAGGATGATAATGAAGGAGACAGACATCGATGCTTGTTGTGAAACGGTTGACACCACATGATGGGTTAATGCGCTGAGAGCCAATAATGGATACCGAAGAGGGATAAAGCGAGGAACCGACGTCAATGTTTGTCATGTCACGGTCGAAAATCGCATGTGGGTTACGTTTTCAGGATGGGCGCCATAACACGGGAGACCAACATCCATGTTTGTCAGGACACGGTAGAAAGCCACACGTGGGTCACTTTTTTCGCGTCTAGAGCCATGGGAGTTGCATGGTGGTTACAAGAGATGGATAAAGCAAGGGGTTCACAATGACGTTTGTCGTTACACGGTGATTGTCGATGTTTGTCCCAAGTTGGTCACTTTTGTGGATGTTTGTCGTTACGCGGTCGGAAACCGCATGTGGGTTACGTTTCTGCTCTGGGAGCCAAAATTGGTCACTCGTGAGGCAAAATGTGGGAGACCAACGTCGATGTTTATCGCGGCACAATAGATATTTACATGTGGGCCACTTTTTCACTCCTAGAGTTATGGGAGTTGCATGTTGGTTACTTGATATGGATAGACATTGGTTGACATGGATGTTTGTTGCGATCCGGTCGAAAACCGCAGGTGGGTCGTGTTTTCACGCTGAGAGCCAATGTTGGTTATATGAGAGGGATACAAAGGGAGACTGGTGTCGATGTTTGTCACAATATTGGTTGCACGAGAGCCAATAATGGTTACACGAGATGGATAACGCGGGAGACCAATGTCGATGTTTGTTGCAACGCCGTAGGAAGCCGCACATAAGCTACTTTTCGCACCTAGGGGGGCCACGGGAGTTGGATGTTGGTTACCAGAAATGGATAAAACAAAGGTTGACATTGATGTTTGTTGCGAGTCGGTCAAAAACCACAGGTGGGTCATGTTTTCATGCTGAGCGCCAATATTAATTAGGAGATGTCCATGATTGTTACTACATGGTTGAAAATCTCGTGTTTGTCAAGTTTTCATGATGAGGGCCATAGGAACTGTATGTTAGTTACCATTGAGTGATAAAGCGTGATATTGACATTAATTGGGTTTGTCATGCGCGGTCAAAACCATGTGGGTCACGTTTTCATGGTCAATGATGAAAAATATGATGCTTGATTTATATCTTCATGTGTAATTTGGTTGGTTCCTAACAATGCACGTGGCACTTAGTTATTATGTGTTGTGGTGAGGCCGAGCCATGACCTGCCCAGAGGAAGATACACCATGGCTCGCAGCGGCACCGCCGATGGAGAAGAGGAAGGGAAGAGGTTGACGGTTGTGGAAGAACGAGGCCTAGAGAGGAGGTTGCGGCGGTCGCAACACAACAGAGGTGGTGGCGAGGGTAGAATATAGCAACAAGGCGCCCGGGAAGTGCCGCCGAGGTTGACTGGGGGCTTCAGGCGGCGCTGGATGGAGCTGGTCGACGAGAGTGTTGAAGGAAGAAGGCATGGTGGCCGTTGGATGAAAATCCAACGGTTTAGCCACATCGACTGATGACAAATTGGGTTTTAGAGACTTGCACCTAGTCGGTCCTTAGTTATTAACAATTTTATTGCAGGAGATCAACTAAAAGACTGAGTAATAAAAATCTGCATAATTAGTAGACTGGTAATACTCTAATCAAGGCGGCGTGTGTAGCTAGTATGGCCGTTTCATACATACCGACTAATGAATCGCTCTGCCCAATACAAAACAGCAAGTACTCTGCATATTAGTTTTGACAGAAGTAAAACTTTGCAGTTCGTAGAAAAAATACAAACGTTTCTAATACCCAATCAATATCATTACATGCATTCAATATTCTAGATGTTGACATTTATATAATATAAAGTTGATTAAAATTTGACTTAAGACAAATCTAAAATGTGGCCTAAAAGAAACGGAGGGAGTAATGACTTCCTTTGAAATCACTGACGCGGACGTGCACATTAAACCCTTTAAGAGTCGCGCAAAGAGCGGTCGCTCGCGCGTGCCACGTCTCACAGGTACGACAAAGAAAAAAGAAACTGATTTCTTTGTATCGCTGGAAAGATAAAAAGAAAAGAGGAGCGACTGGTCGGGCGCGTTCCCTTCCTCACGAAGCAACCTTCCCCTCTTCTCTCCTCGTTTCCTCTTCCCCGGGCGGACCTAGGGTTGCCGCCGCCGCCGCCGCCGCCGCCGCCTCTCCGACTCCTCACTCCGTCCTCGTCCACGGTGGCCGCCGCCGCCCTCACCTGCGCTCGTGCCCTCTTCATCTCCGGCCGCGAGCTCCACCCCGTCCAGCCTCATCTCCCCAGATCTTCTTGGTTTTGGTCCGGAAGCATATGGGTGCGGATCAAAGCGTTGATGGACAGGTTCGTGAAGGAGCTGCAGAAGGCGCTGGACGCGGACATCCAGGATCGCATCGTGAAGGAGCGGGAGATGCCAGCTACATCAGGAGTGCAAACGCGAGGTCGCCGAGAGGGAGGCCGTTTGGAAGGGGTCAATAGCTCCCATGCGACGTCGTTGGTGTGAATTGTCTCTCATGCGACATCATTGGCTGCAATAGCTCTCATGCGACATCTGTGTTGGAAAAAATAGCTCCCATGCGACACTGCTGCCTAATCCAAAGACACATGTTTAAAACTCGAATCAGGTGGCGGGACCCACAGCATGGGACCCACTAACTTATCCAACTCAGCATTTGGTCAAGTGAGCAGGACCCACAGCGTGGGACCCAGTCAACATTGGTACAAGAGGACACCGAGCCGTGGACCGAAAGCGGTGCAAAGACCGAGCCCATCCTCCCCCTTCCCCCCCCCGACCGTTGTTGTTCTTCTTCTCCGGCGACGACGCTGCAGCAACGCTGTTCCGGCCGCTGCCTAGCAATGTCGAGCTCCGCTTCAGCCTCCGCCGCTCATGGCGCTATGGCGCAGCGCCCATGACAAGGTGCCTGCATGCCCACGATCGCACCCATGAAGCGGCTAGTCACAACGATCGACAAGAATGGCAACCTTGGGCGGAATTCGTGAAATGCGAGAGCAAACCAGAGCGAGGAAAGGTGAGATTTTACTTCTCAATATGCCAATTTTGGTTTTGTCTCCCAATTTCATATTTGCCCAATTTTTCCCCATTTTTCATCGGATTAGGGATTTAGGGTTCATCTTTCCCAATTTCAGAAATTGAAGCAATGCACCCATTTTGAGTGGCTAGATGAGTACATAGAGCGGATTCAACCGGAGGGTGCATCGGGAGCTCGATTTACCGTTGGAGGCGGAGAAGTTGGGCAAGTTTGGATCGGGCTATTCTGCATCTGGGCGCTGGATCTGCCCATTCCATTGGGGCTACTGTGGGGATGCAGAGGACGGCAGAGTGAAGAAGCTGAACAAGCGGATGAAGAAACTCATCGAATTGCGAAGCGTGGCAATTTGATGGGGCTGATGGCGGACTTTTTATGTTTGTGTAATTGCTCTCGCATTTGTTTATGTGATGATAATTAGTCGTAAGTGAATATATTGGGCATCATTTGTAATCGTAATGATGTATATTTGAATAAAAAGTGTTGCGCTCTCTGAATTCAGCATGTCCTCTCCACTGCTTTGGCTCTGCTTTGAGTTCATCGGTTCGTCATCGGTTTCAGTTTGAGTGGTAGAGGAGAAAAGGAAAAAAAGTTCGTCCACAGCCCGTTGCCCAAAAAAGGCCAGGCCCATATAGAAGTTAGGCGGGGCGAATAGAACATATCTAGGCCCATTGATAAAAGAAGTGTAGCTAGTGCAAAAAAAAGTGCACACGGTCATTGACATCGATATATGTTTTCGGCTTTAGGTTATTTCACAAATTTTAAGTTTCCTGCAGTCACCTTTTTTGACATAACTCATCTGATGATTATTTGAGCTATTTTTATGCATAAGCTATCGTGTGAACCATAAAAGTTGCAATTGTTTGGTTCTAGTTTATTTCAACCAAGCACCATTTTTTAATATTTTTCCTGACTTGTGCTATGGTGTTTTCAGAGTTTTTACTCGTGTGTTTCAACCGAAAAAGATTGTGCCCCTCTCAAAAAAAGAAGACATCTAGTGTGCCCTAGTAGCATCTCCTTACAACATAGAGGGCATCCCTTACAACATATAGTGCATAAAACATAAAAGGAAGATAATTAACTATACATGTGCTAACAACAACTTATATGATTGGATCATGTTTTAGTGCATTTTTAGTACACATGGCCACATAAATAAAATGCAATGGAGAAACTTTAGGACCGAAAAAACATATAGATAGATAGAGGGCATCGGGTACCCTAGTAGCATAGATAGATAGAACATATAGAGGGCATCCCTCCACTACATATAGTTCATAAAACATGAAAGTAAAATAATTAAAAGCGAAGACACGGGCACACACGCCCAACCAACACAAACACAAACTAGATAGATAGAAGACTAGACTTGAACAACTCCTTGACCCTCCTCCTTGCCACCCCTTGGCCCCTCCTCCTTGGGCCCCTCACTCGTCGTTCTCCGGCATCCGGTAGGGAGGGTGTGCATGCCGTTGGGGTGAGGGAAGATGTGGTGGAAGTTGGTGAAGATGTTGTAGGTCGTGAACGCGATAAACTCAGATCCACACGAAACACCTCCCGAGGAGGTGGTGGCGTCGTGGGGTTGGTGAAGGTGGCGTAGAGGCCGATGTGACGCCGTTGGGCCCGGCGTTGCCATCGTCTCGCTGTGGAGGTGGAACATGGGCGGAGTGCCCGGAGGAAGGTGGCGGTAGCGGCTTGGAGGAAGAAGCGAGCCAACTCTCTAGGGCCCCTCCACCTAGAGATGGCCCACACCTCGAGCTATTCTCGGCGCACGACTCCGGCCGGGTACGCCTCTCCCAAGACGCGGTCTGAGGGCGACGGTAGGTAGGGCCGTTGAACTGCATGGTGGCTCGGGCGCCCGGTGGCTCGAGTGGTGGATTTGGCTCGAAAAGAAGGGAGGAGGCTTGAGAGATGAGTGTGAGAGGATGAGGAAATGGTGCCCTTTATAGCCGCCGGGTCAATGTGTACACGTGCATTCCCGATCGTTTCTCTTCTCCGTTCGCCGGCATAAGTAATTGCGGGCATTAACTCAAAAACGGTAGCGAGCATCCAAAGAGGCACGGGCGGCACAAAGCGAGATGCATCGTTGTGCACTTGCATCGGCGGTGACGCTGCGTGGGAAACAGAGCCTTGCCATCCGCGTGACCTTTGAAAAGGAGCTGCACCACCGACGCGTCCGTCTCGTTCAAACGGGTATGCATTAAACATGCATTTGTTAAAATAGCTTAGATGCGACGTACCCATACGCTGCGCCCTGCCGTGCTTTCTTTCGTCGATCGTGCATGCAATCCTGCATGAAAAAGGCTAGGTGTTCACGAGCAAAGAATAGCTAGGCTGCGACGTTGCATGGCATGCATGGGACATGGATGGCCCACATGTCATTGACCCTCTCGCATGCAGCCCATCCCCCCTCTCGAGCCGTGCGCACGCACGCCATGCCCGATCCGCTCGGCCCAACGGTAACTTAGATGCTCCCCCCGCTCAACGTTATCTGTTCGTTAGAGAGAAAAAACGGTGGCCAATCAGATTGGAGCCCACGGATCGCCCCCGCGGAATCCTTCTAGAAGGCCTATTCGACGGCCATAGTTTGGCGTTAGGGTTAGATCGACGATGGACGTTTGGCGCTAGGGTTACATGGGGTTTGGAGGCGGTCAACGGGGTTTTGAAAGGTTTGACCGAACATTCAAATGTGTATAACTAATTCAAAAAAATCTAAAAAATGAAAAACCTACGCATATAGCCTTTCTATGTTACATAGTTATGATATAAAATGATAAACTTGATCTAATGATCTTTGCATGAAAAAACCTTCACAAATTGGACTATCTCGACTGAGGTTGTACAGAGTTCAAAGGAGTGAGAAGAGGGTTTGAGGTTTTGAAAATGCAAATAAATCAAAAACATCACCTTAGCTTCATTTTAGAGTGACTAAGGAGGATCTGAAGTTATTTTTGCATTTAAATTTTTTTAACTTGTTTTATTGCTGACTTTGTATTAAAGGGTGTTTTTTCAAAAATAAATTAAATAATATTAATACTTATTCAAAAAAAGGTGAGACTTCGTATTGATCCTATATAGGTATAATATAAGCTAAGAAAATCTTTTTGGGTGATTTTGAGAAGGTCGAAAAAACTTGCTTAGAAATGGGGCCGTTTTCCCTTACTTTGGAGCCTGTTTGGACAACATTTTCAAAGTGACTATGAGTTGGACTTCAAAAATGGGTTGGATTTATGAACTAAAGTGCATAGTAGTACATAAAACGATGCAACATCACGTAACAAACAAATGAACTCAAAAATATTGGAGATAGGTTCAAATTTGAATGTCGGTTCAAATTTGAATTTTATTTCAAGTCAAATCAACATCATAGCACATAAGTTTTCACATGAAAGAACATAAGTTTTCACATCAAATGACAACAAACTTAAGTTTTCACATCAAATTTGAATGATTTCGACTCTATTTCTTTTGCTTCTTTCTACCACTCGATTTCTTCTGATTTTTCCACCCTTTGGTTCCACGCCGCATAGTTTGTTGATCTTGATGCTCTTGCTTTTTGGCCCTTGCAAACTCCACTAGGCCCCTCAACTTTTGCACCTGACCATGTCCCACTTCTTCACTTGCACTTCTGCAGATTGAGTAGATGGCACACATTGTTCAACTACTTCAGTTTGCAACTCAACACTTGGCAGCACAACCTCCAAACATGGCAACATAGTTGTCAAAGCAGATTCGCATGGCAGACAACAAGTTGCTTCATCTGCAACAGTTTCAGATTGCCCTAAGCGTCGCAAAACAGATTCATATGCATCACATCGTCCAAAACAGAAACACTTAGCTCATGTCCAGCGATAGAATAGCTTTGATTAGCTCCATATCTTTGTCACCAAACATTATCTCGCTTAGTGCTCTTCCTTCTATAGCCATTGAGTCTTGCTTTTTCATCGGCCAGCATTGTTCAACAACAAGAGGTGGGGCTTTTTCTGCACGCTTCCTCCTAAAAAATAAAGCATTTGACTTGGTTAGATACTAGAACAAGTAGCAAAATCAAAAACTTGCAAAAACAGTAACATAAACATACTTTGGCCTCTGAGGAGTGTAGATGCACTTGGATGAACCAACTCTGTGCCCAAGTACCTCACACAACTTGCACCTATTTTTGTTACCTTTTTGAGCCCTTTTGGGCTTATCATTCTTTTCCTTTTCATTTTTCCCCTTCTTACTACAACCACCTTTCTAGTGACAGGGGGACACAAGGTAAATTCTATTTCCACCTCAGGCCACTGAGATTGGTCAGTCAGTGCAGGAATTGGACTTGCATATGCAGCTTTGAATTTTTGTACTGAATAATACTCATGCAAATACGGGTGCATATTTAACCTGGGTTTAGATGCCAAAAAAAGTATGGAATGCTCACATGGTTTTCTAGTGTGTTGCCACTCTTGGCAAGTGCACTCATGCAACTCAGTATTTACCACATGCCTCTTGACACTCTTTGTATCTCTAACTTCAGCACCCCACAAGGAAGATTTCTCAACAGATAGATGTGAAAGATTTCTACTCCTGTTGACCACTGTTGTACCACTCTTTGGAAGCTTGTCCCTTCCAAAATATTAGCAATTTTTCCTCTCCACTCCCACAAACGCATGATCATGATCCTTATTTGGTCCACCATGTCATGCACAGCAAGTCTTTCAAATCCTTCACTTTGTTGTTAAAACTTTCGCCAAGTTGTTATTGATATGATCACATTTTATGGCGTATTAAAACCTGATCTATACCACAACAGAGAATGGTGGGTGTTCAACCATGAAGCAAATTCATTATCACTACATGATGCCAATATCTTACCAAGGTGATAGGAATGTGTGCATGCTGTGTAGGATCTTCTTCTTGCCACATGCGCCCAAATTCATCTCCTCTGAATTTTTTATCGATTCATCCACATATGTCCAAAGCACTCCCTCTGCTCAAAGATGGGGAAAACATTTTTACTGCATTTTCCAACCCTTTACATGCATCTGTGGATGGCCAAAGGAGAAACTGCCCTATGCATCTTTTCAGTTGCATCATGAACCATATCCATGATGCCTCTGTCTCTCGATCAAACATTCCTATTACAATTGGGAACATCCAGTTGTGTCCATCTAGAGCATTGCATGCAGCCAACTGACCATTCCACTTTCCAACAAAAAGATGAGTCTATGCTCAAATATGGACGACAACCTGCTTTGAATCCATCTATGCAAGGCTTCAAACACATAAAAACTTGCTGAATAAAACCACTGCCATCCTCTGTTACCTCTGTATCTATCTCCACCACACTCCCGGTGACCTCTTCTCCACCTCTGCTTTAAAACTATACAACATCCTAAATGTATTTGCCCAGTCACCATACAATGATTTCATGGCCCTTTGTTTTGCTTTCCACACTGTGGTATATGGCAGTGGATGGGGTACAGCTTCTCCAAGTCAACTTTAAGCCTCTTTGCAGTAGTGTTTGGAGTCTTGGCTAAAATAGGAGTAATCTTCTCTGTAACCCAAAGCTGTGATGTCATCTTTGAAACTCTCTGTGAAGTGGTCATACATGTATGCTGATGTGGTATTTGATTTACCCATCTTGTACTTCCATCAGGTTGTAGTCTGGCGGACAAGTACCATTTGCAAGGATTGCCACCACCATCATAACCTTTGCACCGAGCATAAAATTTCTTTCGATCAATCGACATAGTCTTGGCATCAAACTCTTTTTTCCTTGCATAGGTCCCGAAAGACATCCTAAACTCCTTCATGCTTGGCCACAACTTTCCCACCTCAATAACGGGTTCTCTTTGTCATACAAACAAACCAGCTCATTATCATCTGCATCATCCACATCATCTACAGCCTCTCTCATCAGCTGTTCTTCATCCTCATTTGCATTTCTAGGGCCTGTGTTACCTTCAAGCAGCAAAGAACTGTCATCCTTCTCCTTATCTTTGTCATCAACTTGAATGCCAAACATTTCGCCATATCAATGTCGATATTGGTGCAATGACCAAATCTGTTTTTTCATTCAACTCTACTACATTCCAGTCAACAACAATCTTCCTAGCACCATGGGTTCCCTCCTCTCCATCTGCATCAATCCCTGTATCTTCAGCTACTACAGTCGGTTCAGTCAACAAAGGCAACATCTTCTTTTGTGAAACCCACTCATCATCTTCCATATGTGCAGCCATCTTTGATGGCACATAACCAACTCTGAAATGAGTTTGCAGATCAATTAGCTCTGCATAAAATGTTACTTGTTTGCTTGCCCACCCTTCTTGCTGATCAATTTCAGCAACCATGGATTCTCCATCTTCAATTCTCACATATTCACCATTATAGTTATCGAAACGTTGTAGAGATACCTCTTGTTCTGGACCCCAAACAATACTCTCCCCAATTCTCTCCACCAAATTGCCCACGGCCTTCTCCTTCATGCTCTCCAATTCCTGGGGATCAACATCTGCAAATTCGACATCCAACCTCACGGTGGTATCTCTATCAATGTCTTGGACACTGCCATCACTGAGCTTGGCTTTACAGGAAAAAAATTCCACTATAATTGCGAATGTGGTGGCGAACCTGAACCTCCCTGTTTTGTCAATGGCGAGGCAGCGGCGGCAGTCACTACCAAATCGACTTCGATTCTAAATCGCCAAGAAAAGAGGGTGGCATTACCGATTTGAAGCACTGTCTCCTCGCTCCATCTCATCCAGCCCTCGCTCCATCTCCTATCCAATCGAGATTCTAAAATGCCAAGCAACAGGGGCAGCATGAGGCCACAGATTTATCCAAAATTCAGTGGAATGGGAGTGGTGTTTGGAAAATACTCACTCGCAATAGCCGCTGCAGAGATAGGCGCTCCACCACCGGGCCGTGGAGAAGAAACAACCCCCGGATCCAATGGAGCCCGATTCTAAATCGCCAAGAAACAGAGGGCAGCATGAGGCCACAGATCCCTCAAAATTCTCGGGAGTGGGACTAGGGTTTCGGGCTCACCTCGCAATAGCTCTGTCGCTGCCGAGAAATGCGCTCCACCACCGCGGAGAAGAACCCGCTGCCGGAGAAGATGCTTACGGCGGCGCCGCTCGCCCAGTCCAGCACGGGCAAGTCGAGCACGGTCACACAGTCACCGGTCGAGTCGTGGACGGTTGACTCTTGACTACGTGGCCATAGGTGGACCCCACCAGTCAGAGCACATAACCCCCAGTGTCCTAACCAAATCTCAGCCTAACGGACAACCAACTAGCCGCGTAAATGGTGTGTCGCATGGGAGCTATTTTTTCCAATGCAGATGTCGCATGAGAGCTATTACAGCCAACGACGTCGCATGAGAGACAGTTCACACCAACGACGTCGCATGGGAGCTATTGACCCATTTGGAAGGCCGAGCTCTCCTGCCGCGAGGTAGTAATCGAAACCCGTCCATGTCTTACTGCCGTCTCCTTTTCTGTCAGACCGATTCATCTGCGTGTTTATACCCTGGTGTTGATTCATTTGATGGTGTCGATGGCATGATGCCTTCAGTAAGGGATCAGTTGCTGAATTCTGGTGCATTCCAAAGTATATATATTAAATTTACATTTCCACCAGCAGTAAACCATGTTGTCGTCAATCTCTGATGTGTAGAGTTGACAGAGAAGATTCAGTGTTGTGATGGTCACACTCTCCTTGAATAATGTTTGTGCTGCACGGTCCTACTCCTTCTGGTGAAAGCATTTTTAGGACCTTCAATGAGTTCTTCACTTTTTCTGTTAGCAGTGCTGAGATTTAGTGGGTTTAACTGATATTTGAAAAATGATCTTGATATAGTGAGTTTAACTGGTATTTGAAAAGTTTGAAGGGTTGACGGCTTCAGGCACAACATGCATTTTCTTGCTGTGGTACAACCTGGGCTCAAAACATCATTTTCTGTCTAATGCTTCAATTAAACCTCTTTTTTTAGTCTACTCTCTTAACCTCATTTCTTTAAACTCTCTTTTGAAATAGTTTCGAACTAATGATTCAAGTAAATTTCAAAACCTATTGCACTTGTTCAGTCCATAGATCAAACTTCACGGAACATAGACCTGAGACTAATCAACTCATAAGTTGCACGCTATCCTGCCTCCCCTCCCCTCGAGACCGCTGGCCACACAGCCTAATCGCCGGCCCTAACCAGTCCATAGATCAAACTTCACAAAACCTCTAGGACGTTCCGGCGGGGTCGGATCCAGTGATTGTGTGGCCTAGATGGCTTCGACGCAGAGTTCATTAGTCGTACAGAGTTCATTACTCGTTTAGCATGCACACACATATACATGCTGCAGCTAGCTGCACTCTCCGCTTCCCACTTCACACACCAAGGAGCAGCCACTGATGCCTAGTGAGGGCTGAACCTGAAAGGCAAGATACTTAGCATGCACATGAAAAGTGAGAGCTGGAGTACACAATCAAAAAGTAAAAATAATTTCTAGAATCAAGAAATAAACCAAAGAACTAAACTGACAAGCATAATGTTTGTACATCAGATTCTTAACTGCCCATGCTTGTTGATCTCTTGTCGTCCTCAGCGGGAAGGTGCTTGAGGGCACCAACGTCCTCACCGAGGCCTTCGCCATCACCAACAACCTCCTCATCCAGGCCAAGCAGCACCCGGTAAGGCGCACTTTCCCCCTGCCTCGATCTGCTATTTATGGCTCTCTGGGCATACGAGTATATAGATGCATCGACCATAGTATCTGGTTCCATTGACAACTCGTTGAAGCTTTGGGACTTGTCTATAGTAATTGACAATCCAATTCAGACCTTTATTAGGCATACAAATACAAAGGTTAGGTATCCTACATCAGTTTTTTGTTCTAGTTGTACTTGCACATACTTGTTCTCTTCTCAGGATATTGTTCCAGAAATGATTATAATCAAGTACTCCATACAACCATTATCAATTATTAATTTGATTTCTGTGCCCTTGAATCATGGCATGTTTACCTTTTGTCCTGCATATTCAGTTACAGTTGTAGCATAGCGTTCTGTCACCATATCCGTATCTTCTTTCAATTAGTTCTCTTGCACTGACCCATAAGTTAGTTGGGTTAGGCGGGAACATTATTACTGCCTCCACTAAAAGTTTCAGCATACCCACAATTAGGCCTTTGCATCAAACATTGTTGGTTAATCGAGCCGAGACTTTGGCACTGACTTCCTTCTCATGTTTGATTCGGTTCTAGATTTCAGATTATTGATAGATATTTCTGTGTACTGTCTGCCCAGACACTTAAAAGTATGATGAATCTGAAAGGTGAAGAGAAATGGCCAAGAACTCCCTCGAGAGATACACACATTATTATGGACGATGGGCAGCTAATCAGTCAGTAAGTTATTCATTGTGAAAAAGCAGCATGTACAGATTATTGTTAGGATTCAGATTTCAGAGTGATAATTTGTACTTTTTGAAATGGACAATTATTCTGTTATAGACAAAGATTGAGCTGATGTGCTTAACACAATCTCGCATCATGGCGGAGTTTGGTGCTCTTTGCGATAGTGGCATTGCTAGTGGCCAGAGAGAAAGCTCTCTTATACATGTGCATTGTCCGTTATGCATTTCTGTTATACTGTCTTATTTTTTCCAGCAGTAAGATGCATTTATGTATGTGCACTGTTTCTAACGGATTTCTGTTGCCATATCATTTGGGTTGTCTGCCTTCTCGCTAAACTAAGCTTACTGTCACACAATCGCGTTAACAAGTGCGACAGCTTGATTAGCGCGCACAATTTTGCCTTAAGAGGCGCCACCAGGTGGCGCCCCAGCCACTAGTAAAGGCTGAATGTGTCACGGAGTGTGACGGCATGGAGTGACCGACCGGCCACCGGCAGGGAGAAGAATAATGGATAGATGTCATGCGTACATGTCGAATTGACATGCACACACGCACGCACGTTAGTCAGTTACGGGTGACGCGATCATACAAATAGAAAAAAGTTACGGGTGACACGGCGGCAAGCGAGCGAGAGAGGACGCATCATGCTCACGAGGATGGGACGGCGAGGGCTGCCTGGTGCTTGGTGCGTGCGTCGAGCGCACGCACCAAGCACCAGGCGGACAATGCTTCGGTGCCTTAAGGCACCTACCTTTGTGTCTATGACATGTGGGTCCAACAGGTGGCTGGCCCACATGTCAGTGACCCAAAGGCATGTGCCTTTAAGGCACCGAAGCTGTGTCCACATGGTTAGCACAATTTTTTTACTTTGTACTGGTTATACTATCTTGACAGTTGATGAATAGATCAACACTCTTTTTTCGTAATAAAGATTAGGCCGAGCGGTGAGGTATGCCATAATCCAAGACGCCGACCAAGAAAATAAGAGCAACTCCAACGCGTGGACCCATTTTGTTCACGCGGACAAAAATCATTGCCCAACAATTGAGCCATTCCTGTCCGCCTTTTATTCGCATGGACACATTTCAGTCTCAAATTTGGGTTGGAGACGGAAAGAAAGCAGATGCTTTGCGTGTCCTCTTCATCTGCTGCATGCGAGGCTGGCTCACCTGTCACAGTCCCACCACCTCCCACCTCACTCTCTTCCTTTTTCTCTGGGCAGCCGAGGCCACTATGCACCAACGCCGGTAGCCGGCCTAGCCCCGCCTCACCCGTCGTAGTTGCTGGAGCCGGAGTGCCGCCGCCACCCTCGCGCCTGACCGCGCTCGCCTAGCCTCATCGAGCTCGGGCACTTTTCGCCTGCCGTTCTTCTGGGCGGAGCCCCCCCCGGCGTGCGCTCTGAGCCGCCGCAGTGCTCAAGCTCCGTCGCAGAGTCAGGTGGCGGCTGCGCGCTCATGGAGTGCATGCTCTGGCGACAGGATGCACGACCGGGAGCGGGCGCGAGTCCGAGCACAAGCGGGGGCGGGCGTGGGCGTGCAAGGCGGGCACGGGCGGGGGCGGGCGTGAGCGCGAAGCTCGAGGCACGCACGAGCGGGCGCGGGCGCGAGCACATGCATTGTGACACCCTGGTTTTTACCATCATGACTTTCATTTGCCCTTTTGCTTTCAAAATGGTTTTGAGTTAATTCATTTGGACTTATCACTTGGGCATTGTTTTGATTTTCACCCAAGTGACTCCCCTCACCTTTCACAACCTCTCTTGACCTCTCATTCATCATCATATTGCTTTGGAATATTTTTTTTATGGAAAATATTCATTTTCACCCTGAAGAATATATTCATTTTCACCCTAAAAATGGAATATTTTCACTTTCACTCCAAAGCAACCCTTCTGTTTCTTGCCTTCAAAAATCTGAGAAAATTCCCACACACCCTTTGGACAGTGCCTCATCACCCTATGCAAAAATATCATGTGGTCATGTGACCTAATTTTGCTAGGGAAAAACATTTGCATTCTGACCAGAAAATACTCTTTGTAAAGGAAGTGTATTATTCTTTGATCTTTGGAGCTGAATTTTCTTGAGCATCATTACCTTAGTAAGTTAACACTAAACCCCAAAGATCAGCTCCTAACTCTTCCTGGTTTGATCACAAATTTGGCCACAAGTTTCTGTCCAGAAACTTTCAGTGAGTGTTGTGATCTATCTACTCACCCTGGCAGTGTGCTCTCAACTTTCCTAAACTAAACACTACACGGTCGACAGCCTAGACATGGTTTGGCATCACCTGGGCACCGCGTTAGCACAGTGCACGCGGTGACCGCGTGAGGACACAGGCTCTGGCATGCCGTCGATGCGCTCTGCGCTGCGCCCGAGCCTCTGTTCCATGCGTGCCCGTCTCAGCGCCGCGCTCAGCCTGCCGCACCGCGCCACCAACTTCGCCTCATCACCGAAACCCCTCACTGTTGCTCGCCAATGTCGGAGCCACCACAGCAATCACGAGCACTCCGCGCCAGAGAGCACAGTGCCCCCGTGCTCAAGTCAGCCCCCCTCCCGTGTGCCCTGTGCTCGGCCTCGAGCTCGCAAAGTGGCGGCGTGAGCCCTGGCGCCTTCTCCCCCTCTCACTGACGCCCCGCGTCGCCGTGCGCCGCTTCCAGAGCTCTCCGGCGGAGCCCGAGACTGATACGTCTCCAACGTATCTATAATTTTTGATTGTTCCATGATGTTTTATTATCAACCTTGGATGTTTTATAATCATTTCATAGTCATTTTATATCATTTTTTGGTACTAACCTATTGACATAGTGCCAAGTGCCAGTTGCTGTTTTTTGCATGTTTTTTACATCGTAGGAAATCAATATCAGACGGAGTCCAAATGCCACGAAACTTTACAATGATTTTTTATGGACCAAAAAGAAGAAGTTGGGCCCTGGTTGCACCTGGGGGGGAGTCCCGAGGAGGGGACAACCCACCAGGGCGCGCCAGGAGGCCCAGGTGCGCCCTGGTGGGTTGTGCCCACCTCGAGTGCCCCCGGACCGCCTCTTTGCTCTATAAAATCCCCAATATTCCAGAAACCCTAAAAGCGTCGATGAAATATTCATCCAGCCGCCGTAGAGTCCAGAACCACCAGATCCAATCTAGACACCATCACGGAGGGGTTCACCACTTCCATTGGTGCCTCTCCGATGATGCGTGAGTAGTTCTTTGTAGACCTTCGGGTCCGTAGTTAGTAGCTAGATGGCTTTCTCTCTCTCGCTGAATTCTCAATACAATGGTCTCTTGGAGATCCAAATGATGTAACTCTTTTTGCGGTGTGTTTGTTGGGATTTGATGAACTTCGAGTTTATGATCAGTTATATCTTTTTATATCCATGAAAGTTATTTGAGTTTCTTTGATCTCTTATATGCATGATCTCTTATAGCCTCGTATTTGTTTTCTGATATTTGGGTTTTGTTTGTCCAACTTGATCTATTTATGTTGCAATGGGAAGAGGTGCCCGGTAGTGGGTTCGATCTTACGGTGCTTGACTCCAGTGACAGAAAGGGAAATAACACGTATGTTTCGTTGCTACTAAGGATAAAAAGATGGGACCTATATCTACGCAATAGATAAACGGATCTTGTCTACATCATGTCATCGTTCTTATTGCATTACTCCGTTTTTCCATGAACTTAATACACTAGATGCATGTTGGATAGCGGTCGATGTGTGGAGTAATAGTAGTAGATGCAGACAGGAGTCAGTCTACTAATTTTGGACGTGATGCCTATGTAATGATCATTGCCTGGATATCGTCATAATTATTTGAAGTTCTATCAATTGCCCAACAGTAATTTGTTTACTCACCATTTGCTATTTTTCTCTAGAGAAGCCACTGGTGAAACCTACGCCCCCGCGTCTTCTTTCTTATATATTTGCCTTTGCGATATACTTTTTCCTTGCATTTATTTTCAGATCTATTAAACCAAAAATACAAAAATATTTTGCTGCACTTTATTTTATTTGTGATCTATTATTCAATCTATTACAACTTTCTCCCGTCCATGCACCGTTTCTGGCGCCGTTACCCGAAAGGGATTGACAACCCCTTTAACACATCGGGTTGCGAGGTGTTGTTATTTGTGTGCAGGGCTTTTTACGTTGTGTTGCTTGGTTCTTCTACTGGTTCAATAACCTTGGTTTCATTTCTGATGGAAATACCTACCGCCACTATGCTGCATCATCCCTTCCTCTTTAGGGAAATACCGGCGTAGCTTCAAGCGACATCAAAAGGAATTTCTGATGCCGTTGCCGGGGAGGATCTTCAATATAACCAGGTTCCTAATCTTAAATCTCATCTCCTCGTAATTTACATTATTTGCCATTTGCCTCTCCCCCACTTCACAAAAATTTGCCGTTTTATTCGCCTCCCTTTTTCTCTCGCCGTTTTCTTGCCGGATCTGTTTTTTAGTGCAATCTTGTTGTGTTGTCATCATGACTCAAGAGAACACCAAGTTATGTGATTTCTCAAATACCAACAACAATGATTTTATTGGCACTCCGCTTGCTCCTCCCGCCACTAGTGCGGAGTCTTGTGATATTAATACTGCTTTGCTGAATCTTGTTATGAAAGATCAATTTTTCAGTACTCCTACTGAGGATGTCGCGTCCCATCTTAATACCTTCGTGGAATTATGCGATATGCAAAAGAAAAAAGATGTGGACAATGATGTGGTCAAGATGAAATTATTTCCGTTTTCTTTCCGTGATTCTGCAAAATTTTGGTTTTCTTCTTTGCCTCGTAATAGTATCGATTCTTGGAATAAGTGCAAAGACGCTTTTATCACTAAGTATTTTCCGCCCGCAAAAATTATTTCCCTTAGAAACTAGATCATGAATTTTAAGCAACTTGAACATGAGCATGTTGCACAATCTTGGGAAAGGATGAAAATGATGCTAAGGAATTGCCCAACTCATGGGTTAAATCTTTGGATGATCATACAAATTTTTTATGCGGGGTTGAATTTTGCTTCTCATAATCTTTTAGATTCCGCCGCGGGTGGTACTTTTATGAAAATTACTTTGGGTGAAGCCACCAAATTGCTTGATAAAATCATGACAAATTATTCGCAATGGCATACCGAATGGGCGCCTACTAGTAGAAAAGTTAACTCGGCTGAAGAAATTTTTTCTTTGAGTGATAAAGTTGATGCTCTTAAGAAATTGGTTGCTAGTAAAAGTGCTCCTATTGATTTTAATGATATGCCTTTGTCTACTTTGATTGAGCAAAATAGTGATGCCATTGATGTGAATTTTATTTCTCGCAACAATTTCGACAACAATGCTTATAGAGGAAATTTTAATCCTAGACCTTTTCCTAGTAATTCCTCTAATAATTATGGTAATTCCTATGGAAATCAATCCTACAATAATAATAGGAATACCTCTTATCTTGAGAATAATACTAAGGAATTTATCAAGACGCAAAAGTTTTCAACACTTCCATAGAAAAAAAGTTGAACAAGATTGATGATTTGTCTAGAAGTGTTGATAGAATTGCTCATGATGTGGAAAATCTCAAGTTGAAATTTTTTGTGCCTAAAGTTGATGAATCAATTAAAGCTCTTTATGTTTCTATGGATGAAAGTAAGAAAATAACTGTTGTGCTTAGAGCTAAAAGAGAATTTTTAGAAAAAGCGTTCTCTAGTGATTTCTTTCGCAAAAGTGATGAAGATCTTAAAACGATTGGTGTTTATTCTATGACTCCTTGTTTAGTAAAGTTAAGGTTGATGAAAAATGGACTAGAGAAGAGTCAACTTTAGGTAGAAGGCATCCCAATATTTTGGAGGGTGAAAATCTTGTTGACAAAATTGATGAAAGTGGGTTTGGAGAGGTCAAGACTTTAGGTAGTGATGTGCCCACTCTTTTGGATTAAAAAGACTTTAATTATGATAGTTGCTCTTTGACTAATTATATTTCTTTGTTGCAATCCATGCTAAATTCACCCCATGCTTATGAAAAAAACAAAGCTTTTACTAAACGTATTGTTGATGCTATGATGAAAGCTTTGGAAGAAAAGTTGGAATTAGAAGTTCCAATTCCTAGAAAATTGCATGATGAATGGGAACCTACTATCAGAGTCAAGATTAAAAATTATGAGTGTTTTACTTTATGTGACTTGGCTGCTAGTGTTTCTACAATTCCAAAATCTTTATGTGACGTGCTTGGTCTTACCAATCTTGAAAAATGTTCCTTGAATTTGCACTTGGATGATTCTACTATTAAAAGGCAATCCATCTTGTCCAATTATTCTTGGTAGACCGTTTTAACGTACTATCGGTGCTGTGATTGATATGAAAGAAGGCAATATTCAGTTCCAATTTCCTTTGAGGAAGGGTATGGAACACTTTCCTAGAACAAAAGTCAGGCCACCTTATGAATCAATCATGAGGGCATCTTATGGATCTCGAACCAAAGATGACAAAACTTAGATCCTTGCCTTACGCCTAGCTAAGGGCGTAAAACTATAGCGCTTGTTGGGAGGCAACCCAATGAATAAAATTTATTTTTGCTTTTTAATTTCTATTCTTGTGTGTTTACACAATTATTCTACTGGCATGATTGTGTTTTTTGTGTTTTAGTTAGTGTTTGTGCCAAGTAAAGCCTTTAGGATCTTCTTGGGTGATAGTTGTTTGATCTTGCTGAAAAAGACAGAAACTTTATGCTCACAAAAATAATTTTCATAAATCACAGAAAGCTGCTTTTACCCTTATTCTCTTTTCAGAATATTAATATACAAATTACCCTGGTCATCCTAATTTTTCAGAATTTTTTGAGTTACAAAAGTATTCGAGACTTCCAGAAAGATTCTGTTTTCTTTGTGTTGTGTGCTTATTTTGATGGCTCTATGGTTTTCTTTGATGAGTTTTTGCCATAGAAAAGTTGGAATATAGTAGATATAATACAAAAACAAAATAGGAATTGGTTTGATACAGAACTTATAGTAGTGGTTTGCTTTCTTTTACTATCGGATGTCACAAAGGTTTTGTTGAGTTTTGTGTGATTGAAGTTTTCAAGTTTTGGGTTATCTTATGATGGATGAAAGGAGGATAGAAGAGCCTAAGCTTGGGGATGACCCGGCTTCCCAAGCTATTATCCAAGAATGAGCAACCAACTAAGCTTGGGGATGCCCCCGAGTGGCATCCCCTCTTTCTTCTAACGACCATCGGTATTTTACTTGAGGCTATATTTTTATTCTCACATGATATGTGTTTTGCTTGGAGCGTCTTGTATGATATGTGTATTTGCTTGTTTTATTTTGTGTGTTAAGTCATCAATCCTTGCTGGACACACCTATTTGAGAGAGCCAAAATTATATCATGACTTGTTAGAATTGCTCTCTGTGCTTCACTTAAATCTTTTATCAGCTAGGACTTGCTCTAGTGCTTCACTTATATCTTTTTGAGCACGATGTGCTTAGTATTTTTGAAGAAATGCTCTCTTGCTTCACTTAGATTTATTTGAGAGTTAGTAAATTTTTTAAGAAATTCTCTCTTGCTTCACTTAAATTATTTTGAGATAAAGCAAAAATTTATGCTCATGATCTTCACTTATATTTGTTTGAGCTTATGAAAAGCAACACATGAAAATTAGTCCCAAAGTGATAGATATCCAAGGAGGATAAAGTAAAATATGTCATGAAGATCATAGGAAAAAAAAACTTGGTTCTTAGTATTAGTTTTGAGATATGATGATGTGATATGTGAGTTATGCTGATGAATAATTGTGCTCTAGTTAGAATATTGGTGTTAAGGTTTTGTTGGGGAACGTTGCATAAAATAAAAAAATTTCTACGTTCACCAAGATCAATCTATGAGTTCATCCAGCAACGAGAGAGAGGAGTGCGTCTACATACCCTTGTAGATCGCGAGCGGAAGCGTTCAAGAGAACGGGGTTGAGGTAGTCGTACACGTCGTGATCCAATCACCGGAGATCCTAGCGCCGAACGAACGGCACCTCCGCGTTCAACACACGTACGGTCAACGTGACGTCTCCTCCTTCTTGATCCAGCAAGGGGGAAGGAGAGGTTGATGAAGATCCAGCAGCACGGCGGCGTGGTGGTGGATGCAGCAGGGATCCGGCAGGGCTTCGCCAAGCGTCTGCGGGAGGAGGAGGTGTAGCAAGGGGGAAGGGAGGTGCCAAGATGCAGGGTACGGCTGCCCTCCCTCCCCCCTCTTTATATAGGGTCTTCAGGGGGCGCCGGCCCTAGGAGATGGGATCTCCTTGGGGGGGTGATGGCCAAGGGGGGAGCCTTGCCCCCCAAGGCAAGTGGAGGCACCCCCTCCCCTAGGGTTCCCAACCCTAGGCGCAGAGGGGCCCAAGGGGGGCGCACCAGCCCACCAGGGGCTGGTCCCCTCCCCACTTCAGCCCACGGGGCCCTCCGGGATAGGTGGCCCCACCCGGTGGACCCCCGGGACCATTCCGGTGGTCCCGGTACAATACCGGTGACCCCCGAAATTCTCCCGATGGACGAAACAACACTTCCTATATATAATTCTTCACCTCCGGACCATTCCGGAACTCCTCTTGATGTCCGAGATCTCATCCGGGACTCCGAACAACTTTTGGTTTGCTGCATACTAATATCTCTACAACCCTAGCGTCACCGAACCTTAAGTGTGTAGACCCTACGGGTTCGGGAGATATGCAGACATGACCGAGACGCCTCTCCGGTCAATAACTAACAGTGGGATCTGGATACCCATGTTGGCTCCCACATAATCCTCGATGATCTCATCGGATGAACCACGACGTCGAGGATTCAATTAACCCCGTATTCAATTCCCTTTGTCAATCGGTATGTTACTTGCCCGAGACTCGATCGTCGGTATCCCAATACCTCGTTTAGTCTCGTTACCGGCAAGTCACCTTACTCGTACCGTAATGCATGATCCCGTGACCAGACACTTGGTCACATTCAGCTCATTGTGATGTTGCATTACCGAGTGGGCCCAGAGATACCTCTCCGTCATACGGAGTGACAAATCCCAGTCTCGATTCGTGCCAACCCAACAGACACTTTCGGAGATACCTGTAGTGTACCTTTATAGTCACCCAGTTACGTTGTGACGTTTGGCACACCCAAAGCACTCCTACGGTATCCGGGAGTTGCACAATCTCATGGTCTAAGGAAATGATACTCGATAATTGGAAAAGCTCTAGCTAAACGAACTACACGATCTTTGAGCTATGCTTAGGATTGGGTCTTGTCCATCACATCATTCTCCTAATGATGTGATCCCGTTATCAATGACATCCAATGCCCATAGTCAGGAAACTATGACTATCTGTTGATCAACGAGCTAGTCAACTAGAGGCTCACTAGGGACTTGTTGTGGTCTATGTATTCACACGTGTATTACGATTTCCGGATAACACAGTTATAGCATGAATAATAGGCAATTATCATGAACACAGAAATATAATAATAACCATTTAGTGCCTCTAGGGCATATTTCCAACAGTCTCCCACTTGCACTAGACTCAATAATCTAGTTACATTGTCATGTATCGAACACCCATTGCGTCCTGGTGTTGATCATGTTTTGCTCTAGGGAGAGGTTTAGTCAACGGATCTGCTACATTCAGGTCCGTATGTAGTTTACAAATATCTATGTCTCCATCTTTAACATTTTCACGGATGGAGTTGAAGCGACGCTTCATGTGCTGCCTCCGAGGCTGCCATGTACTCCGCTTCACATGTAGATCCCGCCACGACGCTCTGCTTGCAACTGCACCAGCTTACTGCCCACCATTCAAAATATTCACGTATCCGGTTTGTGACTTCGAGTCATCCAGATCTGTAACCCTTTGCGACGAGCTCTTCGTCACCTCCATATACGAGAAACATGTCCTTTGTCCTTTTCAGGTACTTAAGGATGTTCTTGACCGCTGTCCAGTGTTCCTTGCCGGGATTACTTTGGTACCTTCCTACCAAACTTACGACAAGGTTTATATCATGTCTGGTACAGGTCCTGGCATACATGATAGACCCTATGGCTGAGGCATAGGGGATGACACTCATCTCTTCTTTATCTTCTGCCGTGGTCGGGCATTGAGCCGAGCTCAATTTCACACCTTGCAACATAGGCAAGAACCCCTTCTTGGACTGATCCATATTGAACTTTTTCAATATCTTATCAAGGTATGTGCTTTGTGAAAGACCTATGAGGCGTCTCGATCTATCTCTATAGATTTTGATGCCTAATATGTAAGCAGCTTCTCCAAGGTCCTTCATTGAAAAACACTTATTCAAGTAGGCCTTTATGCTGTCCAAAAGTTCTATATCATTTCCCATCAAAAGTATGTCATCCACATATAATATGAGAAATGCTACAGAGCTCCCACTCACCTTCTTGTAAACGCAGGCTTCTCCATAAGTCTGCATAAACCCAAACGCTTTAATCATCTCATTAAAACGAATGTTCCAACTCCGAGATGCTTGCACCAGCCCCTAAATGGATCGCTGGAGCTTGCATACCTTGTTAGCATTCTTAGGATCGACAAAACCTTCCGGCTGCATCATATACAGTTCTTCCTTAAGGTGACCATTAAGGAAAGCCGTTTTGACGTCCATTTGCCATATCTCATAATCATAGTATGCGACAATTGCTAACATGATTCGGACGGACTTCAGCTTTGCTACGGGAGAGAATGTCTCATCGTAGTCAATCCGTTGAACTTGTCGATAACCCTTAGCAACAAGTCGAGCTTTATATATGGTGACATTACCATCTGCGTCCGTCTTCTTCTTAAAGATCCATTTGTTTTCTATCGCTCGTCGATCATCGGGCAAGTCTGTCAAAGTCCACACTTTGTTTTCATACATGGATCCTATCTCGGATTGCATGGCTTCAAGCCATTTGTTGGAATATGGGCCCGCCATTGCTTCTTCATAGTTCGAAGGTTCACCGTTGTCCAACAACATGATTTCCAAGACAGGATTGCCATACCACTCTAGTGCGGAACGTGTCCTTGTGGACCTTCGAAGTTCAGTAGGAGCTTGATCCGAAGTATCTTGATCATCATCATTAACTTCCTCTCTTGTCGGTGCTGGCACCACAGGAACATTTTCCTGAGTTGCGCTACTCACCGTTTCAAGAGGTAGTACTTCATCAAGCTCTACTTTCCTCCCACTTAATTCTTTCGAGAGAAACTCTTTCTCCAGAAAGGACCCGTTCTTGGCAACAAAGATCTTGCCTTCGGATCTTAAGTAGAAAGTATACCCTATGGTTTCCTTAGGGTATCCTATGAATACACATTTTTCCGACTTGGGTTCGAGCTTCTCAGGTTGAAGTTTCTTGACATAAGCATCGCATCCCCAAACTTTTAGAAATGACAGCTTAGGTTTCTTCCCAAACCATAATTCATACGGTGTCGTCTCAACGGATTTAGACGGTGCCCTATTTAAAGTGAATGTAGCTGTCTCTAGAGCGTATCCCCAAAATGATAACGTAAATCAGTAAGTGACATCATAGATCGCACCATATCCAATAGAGTGCAATTACGACGTTCGGACACACCATTTCGCTGAGGTGTTCCAGGCAGCGTGAGTTGTGAAACGATTCCACATTTTCTTAAGTGTGTACCAAATTCGTGACTTAAATATTCACCCCCACGATCTGATCATAAGAACTTTATCTTTCGGTCATGTTGATTCTCTACCTCATTCTGAAATTCCTTGAACTTTTCAAAGGTCTCAGACTTGTGTTTCATTAAGTAGACATACCCATATCTACTCAAGTCATCAGTGAGAGTGAGAACATAACGATATCCTCCGCGAGCCTCAACGCTCACTGGACCGCACACATCAGTATGTATGATTTCCAATAAGTTGTTGCTCACTCCATTGTTCCGGAGAACGGAGTCTTGGTCATCTTGCCCATGAGGCATGGCTCGCATGTGTCAAATGATTCATAATCTAGAGACTCTAAAAGTCCATCAACATGGAGCTTCTTCATGCGCTTGACACCAATGTGCCCAAGGCGGCAGTGCCACAAGTATGTGGGACTATCGTTATCAACTTTACATCTTTTGGTATTCACACTATGAATATGTGTAACATTACGCTCGAGATTCATTAAGAATAAACCATTCACCAGCGGGGCATGACCATAAAACATAGGACTCATATAAATAGAACAACCATTATTCTTGGATTTAAATGAGTAGCCATCTCGAATTAAACGAGATCCCGATACAATGTTCATGCTCAAAGCTGGTACTAAATAACAATTATTGAGGTTTAAAACTAATCCCGTAGGTAAATGTAGAGGTAGCGTGCGACGGCGATCACATCGACCTTGGAACCATTCCCGACGCCAGATCGTCACCTCGTCCCTTCGCCAGCCTCCGCTTATTCCGCAGCTCTGCTTTGTGTTACAAATATGAGCAACCGCACCAGATCAAATACCGGGAGCTACTACGAGCATCGTAAGGTACACATCAATTACATGTATATCACATATACCTTTGGTTTTGCCGGCCTTCTTGTCCGCTAAGTACTTGGGGCAGTTCCGCTTCCAAAGGACCACTTCCCTTGCAATAAAAGCACTCGGTCTCGTGCTTGGGTCCATTGCTTGACTTCTTCTTGGCAACTGGCTTACCAGGCGCGGCAACTTCCTTGCCGTCCTTCTTGAAGTTCTTCTTACCCTTGCCCTTCTTGAACTTAGTGGTTTTATTCACCATCAACACTTGATGTTCCTTTTTGATCTCCACCTCCGCTGATTTCAGCATTGAATATACCTCGGAATGGTCTTTTCCATCCCCGCATATTGAAGTTCATCACAAAGCTCTTGTAGCTTGGTGGGAGCGATCGGAGGATTCTCAATGACCGCATCATCCGGAGATTAACTCCCAGTGAGTCAAGCGGTTGTGCAACCTGACATCTTGAGTATGTGCTCACTAACAGAACTGTTTTCCTCCATCTTACAGCTAAAGAACTTGTCGGAGACTTCATATCTCTCGACCCGGGCATGAGCTTGGAAAACCATTTTCAGCTCCTCGAACATCTCATATGCTCCGTGTTGCTCAAAACGCTTTTGGAGCCCCGGTTCTAAGCTGTAAAGCATGCCACACTGAACGAGGGAGTAATCATCAGCACGAGACTGCCAAGCGTTCATAACGTCTTGGTTCTCTGGGATTGGTGCTTCACCTAGCGGTGCTTCTAGGACATAGTCTTTCTTGGCAGCTATGAGGATGATCCTCAGGTTTCGGACCTAGTCCGTATAGTTGCTGCCATCGTCTTTCAGCTTGGTTTTCTCTAGGAACGCGTTGAAGTTCAGGTGGACATGAGCGTTGGCCATTTGATCTACAAGACATATTGTAAAGATTTTAGACTAAGTTCACGATAATTAAGTTCATCTAATCAAATTATTGAATTAACTCCCACTTAGACAGACATCCCTCTAGTCATCTAAGTGAAACATGATCCGAGTTAACTAGGCCGTGTCCGATCATCACGTGAGACGGACTAGCTAACATCGGTGAACATCTTCATGTTGATCGTATCTACTATACGACTCATGCTCGACCTTTCGGTCTTCCGTGTTCCGAGGCCATGTCTGTACATGCTAGGCTTGTCAAGTCAACCTAAGTGTATTGCGTGTGTAAATCTGGCTTACACCCGTTGTATTCGAACATTAGGATCTATCACACCCAATCATCACGTGGTGCTTCGAAACAACGAACCTTCGCAACGGTGCACAGTTAGAGGGAACACTTTTCTTGAAATTATTATGAGGGATCATCTTACTTACTACCGTCGTTCTAAGTAAACAAGATGAAAAACATGATAAACATCACATGCAATCATAATAGTGACATGATATGGCCAATATCATATAGCTCCTTTGATCTCCATCTTCGGGGCTCCATGATCATCTTCGTCACCGGCATGACACCATGATCTCCATCATCATGATCTCCATCATCGTGTCTCCATGAAGTTGCTCGCCAACTATTACTTCTACTTCTATGGCTAACGCGTTTAGCAATAAAGTAAAGTAATTTACATGGCGTTTCTCAATGACACGCAGGTCATACAAAAATAAAGATAACTCCTATGGCTCCTGCCGGTTGTCATATTCAACGACATGCAAGTCGTGATTCCTATTACAAGAACATGATCTCATACATCACATATATATCATTCATCATTCATCACAACTTTGGCCATATCACATCACAAGACACTTGCTGCAAAAACAAGTTAGACGTCCTCTAATTGTTGTTGCAAGTTTTTTACGTGGCTTCTATAGGTGATCTAGCAAGAACATTTTCTTACCTACGTTAAAGCCACAACGTGATTTGCCAACTTGTATTTACCCTTCATAAGGACCCTTTTCATCGAATCCGCTCCAACTAAAGTGGGAGAGACAGACACCCGCTAGCCACCTTATGCAACTAGTGCATGTGAGTCGGTGGAACCTGTCTCACGTAAGCGTACATGTAAGGTCGGTCTGGGCTGCTTCATCCCACAATACCGCTGAAGCAAAATATGACTAGTAGTGGCAAGAAAGTTGACAACATCTACGCCCACAACAAATTGTGTTCTACTCGTGCGAAGAGAACTACGCATAGACCTAGCTCATGATGCCACTATTGGGGAACGTTGCATAAAATAAAATTTTTCCTACGTTCACCAAGATCAATCTATGAGTTCATCCAGCAACAAGAGAGAGGAGTGCATTACATACCCTTGTAGATCGTGAGCGGAAGCATTCAAGAGAACGGGGTTGAGGTAGTCGTACACGTCGTGATCCAATCACCGGAGATCCTAGCGCCGAACGGACGGCACCTCCGCGTGAAACACACGTACGGTCAGCGTGACGTCTCCTCCTTCTTGATCCATCAAGGGGGAAGGAGAGGTTGATGAAGATCCAGCAGCACGACGGCGTGGTGGTGGATGCAGCAGGGATCCGGCAGGACTTCGCCAAGCGTCTGCGGGAGGAGGAGGTGTAGCAAGGGGGAAGGGAGGCGCCAAGATGCAGGGTACGGCTGTCCTCTCTCTCCCCCCTCTTTATATAGGGTCCCCAGGGGGGGTGCCGGCCCTAGGAGATGGGATCTCCTAGGGGGGCGACGGCCAAGGGGGGAGCCTTGCCCCCCAAGGCAAGTGGAGACGCCCCCTCCCGTAGGGTTCCCAACCCTAGGCGCAGGAGGGCCCAAGGGGGGGCGCACCAGCCCACCAGGGGCTGATCCCCTCCCTACTTCAGCCCACGGGGCCCTCCTGGATAGGTGGCCCCACCCGGTGGACCCTCGGGACCCTTCCGGTGGTCCCGGTACAATACCGGTGACCCCCGAAATTCTCCCGATGGCCGAAACAACACTACCTATATATAATTCTTCACCTCCGGAGCATTCCGGAACTCCTCGTGACATCCGGGATCTCATCCGCGACTCCGAACAACTTTCGGTTTGCTGCATACTAATATCTCTACAACCCTAGCGTCACCGAACCTTAAGTGTGTAGACCCTACGGGTTCGGGAGATATGCAGACATGACCGAGATGCCTCTCCGGTCAATAACCAACAACGGGATGTGGATACCCATGTTGGCTCCCACATACTCCTCGATGATCTCATCGAATGAACCACGATGTCGAGGATTCAATTAACCCCGTATTCAATTCCCTTTATCAATCGGTACGTTACTTTCCCGAGACTCGATCGTCGGTATCCCAATACCTCGTTTAGTCTCATTACCGGCAAGTCACCTTACTCGTACCATAATGCATGATCCCGTGGCCAGACACTTGGTCACATTGAGCTCATTATGATGATGCATTACCGAGTGGGCCCAGAGATACCTCTCTGTCTTATGGAGTGAAAAATCCCAGTCTTGATTCGTGCCAACCCAACAGACACTTTCGGAGATACCCGTAGTGTACCTTTATAGTCACCCAGTTACGTTGTGAGGTTTGGCACACCCAAAGCACTCCTGCGGTATCCGGGAGTTGCACAATCTCGTGGTCTAAGGAAATGATACTCGATAATTGGAAAAGCTCTAGCTAAACGAACTACACGATCTTTGAGCTATGCTTAGGATTGGGTCTTGTCCATCACATCATTCTCCTAATGATGTGATCCCGTTATCAATGACATCCAATGCCCATAGTCAGGAAACCATGACTATCTGTTGATCAACGAGCTAGTCAACTAGAGGCTCACTAGGGACTTGTTGTGGTCTATGTATTCACACGTGTATTACGATTTCCGGATAACACAGTTATAGCATGAATAATAGACAATTATCATGAACACAGAAATATAATAATAACCATTTATTATTGCCTCTAGGGCATATTTCCAACAGGTTTGTGATTCCCTATGCATGCACGAAAGTCAATAATCATGCAATGAAAATTATATCCTACTCGTGGTGCATTATTCAGTGTTAATTACGCTGAATGCTTGCTTATGAGATTATCCGTTTCTTGGCTGGTCGCTTCTCAATCTTTTTGCTAGCCTTCATTTTGCACCAAGTATGACCTCTACTTGTGCATCCAAAATCCTTCAAACCAGTTTTGCCACATGAGCCTACTATATCTACCTATATGCGGTATTCCTTTTCCGTTCTAAGCAAATTTACATGTGCCATCTCTAATTTTCAAAATAAACTTCTCTTTTGTGTATTTGTTTCGCTCGCGGAACGGTAACGGGTGGCTAATATTTTCCATGCTGGATGTGTTATTCTCATGATGAGTGTCTATTCACTTGTCATTGCACGAGAGTAAGACAAAGGTTTTAGGGATGCCCAGTCCTGAAATGCAAAAATGAATTTACTTTATGTTGTCAAATAATAAATTCCTTGGAAAGTGTTGGTATGGAGGGCAAACGTGGATACGGCTAGCCATGGAAAGTGAAAGTATGGTGGAAAAAGGAATAAACTTTATTTTCTATTTGGGAACCGCCTATGGCATATCTAGCATGGAAAGTGTTTGGAACTCTAAGTCGTTTTTGTTGGTGGGATGGACACACCTCCCAAAATGTTTTTATCTCTAATTTTTCGCTCTGAGCTCTGGCACCTCTACAAATCCCTACTTCCCTCTGCGAAGGGCCTTTCTTTTACTTTATGCAATTTTTTATTTTTAAATTTGAGTCTCCATCTTCTCTTATAAAAGCACCAACTAAGAGGCAATATGATCATGCTTAAGTATTGGGTGTAGCTAATATTTGAGTGTGTTTCACGAATGGATCAATGTTTGAGCATGATGGGCTAGGGATAACTTATTTTAGCGTTGATCTTTTGAAAGACATGGTTGCTTGTTGATATGCTTGAGTATCTAAATTATTATGTCAGAACTAGACTATTGCTTTGAATCACATAAAAGTCCAATTGTCCATGCTATAAAGAAAAGAATATGATATGACTTGATAAACAACACTCCACATCAAAAATTCTATTTTTATCACTTACCTACTCGAGGACGAGCAGTAGTTAAGCTTGGGGATGCTGATATGTCTCCAACGTATCTATAATTTTTGATTTTTCCATGCTATTTTATTATCAATCTTGGATGTTTCATAATCATTTTATATAATTTTTTGGCACTAACCTATTGACATAGTGCCAAGTGCCAGTTGCTGTTTTTTGCATTTTTTTACATCGCAGGAAATCAATATCAAACGGAGTCCAAATGCCACGAAACTTTACGATGATTTTTTATGGACCAAAAGGAAGAAGTTGGCCCTGGTTGCACCTGGGGGGAGTCCCGAGGAGGGGAGAACCCACTAGGGCATGCCAGGAGGCCCAGGCGCGCCCTGGTGGGTTGTGCCCACCTCGGGTGCCCCCCGGACCGCCTCTTTGCTCTATAAATACCCCAATATTCCAGAAACCCTAAAAGTGTCGACGAAATATTCATCCAGCCGCCGCAGAGTTCAGAAGCACCAGATCCAATCTAGACACTATCACGGAGGGGTTCACCACTTTCATTGGTGCCTCTCCGATGATGCGTGAGTAGTTCTTTGTTGACCTTCGGGACCATAGTTCGTAGCTAGATGGCTTTCTCTTTCTCGCTAAATTCTCAATACAATGGTCTCTTGGAGATCCATATGATGTAACTCTTTTTGCGGTGTGTTTGTTGGGATCTGATGAACTTCGAGTTTATGATCAGTTATATCTTTTTATATCCATGAAAGTTATTTGAGTTTCTTTGATCTCTTATATGCATGATCTCTTATAGCCTCGTATTTCTTCTCCGATATTTGGGTTTTGTTTGGCCAACTTGATCTATTTATCTTGTAATGGGAAGAGGTGCCCGGTAGTGGGTTTGATCTTACGGTGCTTGATCCCAGTGACAGAAAGGGAAACAACACATATGTATCATTGCTACTAAGGATAAAAAGATGGGATCTATATCTACACAATAGATAAACGGATCTTGTATACATCATGTCATTGTTCTTATTGCATTACTCTGTTATTCATGAACTTAATACACTAGATGCATGTTGGATAGAGGTCGATGTGTGGAGTAATAGTAGTATATGCAGGCAGGAGTCGGTCTACTAATCTTGGACGTGATGCCTATGTAATGATCATTGCCTGGATATCGTCATAATTATTTGAAGTTCTATCAATTGCCCAATAGTAATTTGTTTACCCATCGTTTGCTATTTTTCTCGAGAGAAGCCACTAGTGAAACCTATGGCCCCAGGTCTTCTTTCTTATATATTTGCCTTTGCGATATACTTTTTCCTTGCATTTCTTTTAAGATCTATTAAACCAAAAATACAAAAATATTTTGCTGCACTTTATTTTATTTGCGATCTATTATTCAATCTATTACAACTTTCTCCCGTCCATGCACCGTTTCTGGCACCGTTACCCGAAAGGGATTGACAACCCCTTTAACACGTCGAGTTGCGATGTGTTGTTATTTGTGTGCAGGGGCTGTTTACGTTGTGTTGCTTGGTTCTCCCACTGGTTCGATAACCTTGGTTTCATTTCTGAGGGAAATACCTACGCCGCTGTGCTGCATCATGCCTTCCTCTTTGGGGAAATACCGACGTAGCTTCATGCGACATCATAGACTGTCCGAGCCTCTCCGAGCATCCCACCACACTCGCTCTACCTCCACAAACATCGTAGATAGCCGCAGCCTGACAGGGCAGGCCTTTGGCCTCCGTTCCCTTCCTGAGCTCACCAGTGATCCCCTCCTGTCGCCCCACCTCTCAAGTGCCCTCGAGCTCGACCCTCTTCTCCGGCGACTCCCTCGTGACTCAATGGTGCTAGCCGACCCCTCTAGAGCCCTTGGAGTCGCTAGCCCTCGCCGTCTTCTTCATCTTTGGTGAACCGCACCCGCAGATGCCGCTGGAGACTTTGTTCCGAGCGACTCCGACCACCTGTTGCCTTGCTACAGGTATGAGCAGGTGCGCCTTAGTCTCCTCCATCCATACCTCCCTCTCAAATCGGCCGCCGAGCCCTCCTCGCCGGCGTGCCCATCGGCGACTGTCGCCCCTCCTCTGTTTCTCTCCCTCCTCTCTAAAAACCTAACGGGCAGGGCCCGCTGTTAGCCTCTCCACTCGCGCGCGAAGCGGTATGTGTGGAGGCGTATTCTCTGAAATACGCCTTCGACGTTACCCCCCGAGATTTATTTAAATCTGATTTAAATCATATTTGACCAGGAACATTGACCAGCTCTAACTCCTAATCTACAAGTCCAATTGAGTTGATTCTTTTTGCATTGGTTTTGTATTAAAATATTCTACGAGCACACCAAATTTGAGATTTTTCCTTGCTGTCTAGAATTTCTGGTGAATTTCAGAATGGTTCTTGATATTTTCTTTTGCTGTTTCTAATTATTTTCAGAGGAAGAAACTTGCCTTGAGGAGAACCAGGAGGAGTGTAACCCTACTCTGTGCTAAGGCAAGCCACCACAAATATTTGCATGGTGTCATTTCAATAACTATGATTTTCCAGCTTGAATATGGCTTATTTCATGCATTAAATCATTTAGATAATATTGCTTATGTTATTTAATTTGTTATGGTTGAATTGCTTAGCTTTCTGTAGTACTTGAGTGCATGGACTAGTTTGATGCAATAGTGTATTTTGATAGCATGACTATGGTTTGGTAATGATCAGTGTTATTTCATATAATGGTTTATTATTTTCACCAGGTAATGTCATAACTAAAGATGATTGAGTTAAAACCAGTGTCTCTAAATGATTAGTAGTGCATGTATAATGATCCTATGATGTTGATCTGTTTCATTTCAGTGACATGTGGGTATAGTTGCATGTCATATAGCTGCATGTTCATGGCATATTATAACTCGAGTCTGTTATTTCAAGTTAAACATGATGATAACTCAACTTGAACATAATGTTGATCGAGTCATGGTGCCACCGAATCGAGCTTCCCAATGCAACCACTTTTGCCTTTATGGGAAGGCCCTTATTCGGTCCGTTGTCATGCCTCTGGTCGGTGCCTCCAATGAGGGAAGGTTATGGGCATGCGGTACCCTGGCCCGGTAACCAGACATAACTTTGTGTGCCCGTTGTTGTTATGGTACCTTGTCCCCGTCTGGGACCGTTTATGTTTTGCCACGACGGTGGATGTTGGATGTCACGAGTTGACATCGGGACCTCCCAGGACTTAGGCCAAAGGGGAGTTGGTCGGAGTGGCCGGAAGAGTGTCACGGCAATGGGTTGGTTCTGTCAGAATGCCGTTGTCCACCCGAATGGGAGTCCGAGGCCATGGATTCCGTGGTGTGGGTACAATGTGCTAACCTCTGCAGAGTGGATGCTAAATCAATCGATAGCCGCGTCCTTGGTTATGGACACAGTTCATAGTAGGTCACACCATGGATCAACATAAATAATTTAATCTTGCACACTAAAGTTATATGGTTGGCACTGGTTATATGATGAGATTGTTGAAACCATGAAGATGGTTGTTGTTGGAACCATAGAGTTGTTTCCTTTGTGATCCGAGGGTGATCACCGTATTGATGATGTTGGTTACAAGGTAACCCATATGGTAAGGGAGTCCGAGGGACTCGGTGCACAAACATGTTCACTTCATGAGTAGTATGTTGTAGCCTTGCATTTAACCTGCTTAATTGTCATGTTATTGTTTGTCATTATGCTTTTACTTGTTCTGAGCTTGCAAGTACATTCAATGTACTGACCTGGCGTGTCATGCCAGCTTTCAGGAAAGTCTTACCGGATTGGAGTGCTTCCCGTGTCTAGGCCGTGTCCACATTGGTGTCCCTGTGCTATGGAGTTCCGCTTCGTCATCGTTCCGCCGCCGCGTAGTTGTCGTGATCGAGGCCCCCTTCATGTTCATTAAATAATGTACATACTGTTCAGCCGCACCATCTGTGCCGCTTGGCCTTGCTATCTGATGTAATATCGAACCTTTGTTTCCGCTAGCATCAATAAAGAAGTTGTTTTATGTACCAAGTTGTTGTGTGTTACCAGAAGACTAGATCTCTGGGCTAGCAATGCAAGGTAAACCGGTTGCTCTGAGTCGGGGTGACACAATACTTGGTATCAGAGCCGCGCTGACTATAGGACATGCTAGACCGCCGATGCGTTAGTTGAATGATAGCTAGTTTAGCCTTGAGTGCCAGTAGTGTTTGCATCTAGTTGCTGCATTGCATGCATTTGATTTATTGTTATTGCTAACCGACTAATAGTTGTGAGTGTAGATGGCTCCAATTCCATAAACGTACCAGCCTGAGCCAGCACGTACACCTCACCGTATCTTCTTCAGAACATGTGGCGTCGACTCTACCTGATAGTGATGATCCAGTGTACCAGGTGTATCGGGAGCATCTGGCGGACTTAGTATACGAGTACTACGCGGAGGTCACTATCTATGACAGTTCTCCTTCCAGTGCTTACACTCGTTCCTCTAAAGGTGGTTTTACTTCCATGCCAGCTCTGGCTATCCAGTTTGCTGCATTCGAGGCTCTTGTAGACTTGCGCTACAGTGAGGTTTGCATGCAGACCCACCCAGGTTTCTACTTCTACCCGTCTCTGCACGAGAAAGGGTGTATCCATTTCCCTCTTATTGATCCGGTGTGCGATCGTTCTTCCAACCACCTTTCTCGCAATATCATTGCCAGTTATCTTTTGATCTTTGAGTTGGCCTGAGAGTTGGCCCGTACCGTACAACTCTTGCCACCGGTCGATTTGGTTCCACCCCACCTACTATCGGATTTACCCCATTTGTCCCCCTAGCCTTTGTTCCTCCTACTACTTCGGTTACCCCTCAGAGTACCTCGTCCACCTGGACAGTGAACCCTCGTGAGTCTCCTGCCGAGTGGGCTTTGCTTCTCTCTACTCCCGCAGCTCCTATGCTTCGCCCTGGACCTGCCCCTAAGGGAGAGTCCTCGAGGCAGTGTCACGGTGTTTCCTTTAACCCGAAGGTCTCCGCTAACATCATCAGTTCAGGATCCGAGCCCGAGGAGGACTCTTCTGCAGCAGTGGAGCCATAGCTCGTTTGCTCACAGACGATGTTGTTGCTATGTTGGGTGTAGTCGTACTTGTCATAATGTTTTAGTTCATGTATGAGTGTATGTATAATTATGTTGGAACTTTCTTTATTTGCCTTGGTTTTTATCGCTTCTCTTCGGATTTGTCGTTCACTTTTCTTCCCTATTTATGGATGTTGCTTGTCACGGTTGCTTCATATTGGGAAAAACAAACAAATAGGATAACAAGGGGAGGCAGCAGCAGTCACGTCCGCCATTCCCCCGAGCCTTATCCACAACCACCGCCTCCACCGCCACATCCGCCAACCACTGAATAGATCATGCACATATTCGAAGAAAGAAGAAACAACGATTTGTTTGAACTATTGAAAAGTGTGCAGGCTATGGTTGGGCAGAATGGAAATCAATATGGCAATCACTCCAAGCTCTAAGAGTTTCAAAGGATTAAGCCACCCAGTTTTACTCAAGTTGCTGACCCTATGGAAGCCGACGACTGGCTAAGGACCATTGAAAAGAAATTGGACACTGCTCACACCGAAGAAGGTGATAAGGTTCAATTTGTGACCCACTATCTGGAAGCAGCCGCAACTGTTTGGTGGGACAACACTAAAGCTATGTGGCCAGTAGATGAAGAAATCACATGGGATAAGTTCAAGGATCAGTTCCGCAAATATCACATCCCTACAGGTATCACGAAAGTCAAGCAGGGTGAGTTCCTAGCCCTCACGCAAGGTAACTTATCAGTCACCGAGTATTTGAACAAGTTCAATCATTTGGCCCGCTATTCCCTGTATGATGTGGCCACCAAAGAGAGAAAGATCAACAGATTCCTTGGAGGACTAAATCAACACCTCAGATGCACTCTCAGTATGCTTGATTTTCCAGATTTCTAGACTCTGGTCAACAAAGCCCTGATTTCAAAAAGGGCACACAAGCTTATTCAGTACAGTAGGCCCGCTCCTGATGACCACAAGCGGAAGTTCGGGCAACAGTCACAGGTTGAGTTTAAGCCCAATTGGCAGCAAAATGTTAACAAGACCACTACCCAAGTCAAGAATATCGTGACCAGCCCAGTATGCGAAGATTGTCAGCGTAGCAATGCGTGTTTTTCTTGTGGGCAAACCAGACACTACGCCAGACAACGCCCCAAGAACGACAAGTCAAATGCTCCATTCAAGCCGCAAGTTAATCACATGGGGCCCTACCCTGGTCACAAGACCATCCAAGGGCAAGTTCATCACCTCTCTGCAGAAGAAGCCCAAGAGAACCCGGAAGTTGTCATTGATATGTTTTCTGTTAATAGCTCACCTGCAACAATTTTGTTTGAGTCTGGGGCTTCCCACTCTTTTATTTCGTGGAGTTTTGTTGCCCAAAACAAGTTTTCTTACTCGATTTTGGAAAAGAGTATGATGGTACAATCCCCGGGATCCTTGCTCAAAAGCAATTTGGCTGCCGCAATTTGGAGATTGATATCCAGGGAGTCATGTTCCCAGCCTCTTTGATAGTCATCGAATCTGCCAAGTTGGATATTATTTTGGGAATGAACTGGTTAACCAAACATCAAGTATGCATGAACTGTGCGACCAGAGAAGTCACGTTGACAAGCCAGGAAGGCCAAACTACAAAATTCTTTGCTTGAAGAAGCATGCCCAAGAAAGAAATGGTCTTCACAGTTCTAGCTGAAGGATTGGATCTAATTCCTGTGGTCAGTGAGTTTCCAGATGTATTTCCTGAGGAACTACCAGGAATGCCGCCAGTTCCGTGAGCTTGAGTTTGCAATTGACCTTGTGCCTGGGACCGCACCTATATACAAGAAGTACTACCGGATGCCTTCATCCGAGTTAGTGGAATTAAAGAAACAACTTGATCAGATGCTTCAGAAAGGATGCATTCGTCCAAGCTCTTCACCATGGGGATCACCCGCAATCTTCGTGGACAAGAAAGACGACAGTCTTCAGATGTGTGTGGATTACCGTCAGTTGAATGATGTCACTATCAAGAACAAATACCTGCTTCCGAGGATTGATGATTTGTTCGACCAACTCAGTGGGGCACAAGTATTCTCTAAGATCGATTTGAGAACAGGATATCACCAGCTCAAAATCAAGAAGAAGGATATTCCCAAGACCGCGTTCACCACTCAATATGGTCTTTATGAATATACGGTCATGTCTTTCGGCCTCAGCAATGCCCCTGCTTTCTTAATGCACATGATGAGTAAAGTATTCATGGACTTCTTGGATAAATTTGTGGTGGTCTTCATGATGACATCCTCATATACTCAAAAGATGAAGAAGAGCACAAGGGACATCTTAGAGCAGTCTTGCAAAGACTCCGTGACCATCAGCTATATGCGAAATTCAGCAAATGTGAATTTTGGCTCAAACAAGTCGGATTTTTGGGGCATGTTCTTTCAGCAGAAGGTATAGCCGTGGATCCAAGGAAAGTGAAGGGCGTGCTTAAGTGGCCAGCACCCACGATAGTGAGTGAGATCTAGAGTTTTCTTGGATTAGCCGGATATTACCGTCGATTCATTGAGGGCTTCTCTAAGATTGCCAAGCCCATGACAGAACTCCTCAAGAAGGATCAGAAGTTTGTATGGTTTCAGGACTGTGAGAAGAGTTTCAATGAGTTGGAGACCCGATTAACGTCAGCACCTGTGTTGACCCTCCCAGACATCTATCGCAGCTTTGATGTATACTGTGACACATCTAGGAGAGGTATTGGATGTGTGCTCCTGCAAGATGGCAAGGTTGTAGCCTACGCATCTAGACAGCTACGACCCCATGAAGGGAACTACCCAATGCATGATTTGGAATTGGCTGCAGTTGTGCATGCCTTGAAAATTTGGAGGCACTACCTCATTGGCAAAAGATGTTAGATATTTACCGACCACAAGAGTCTCAAGTATATATTCACCAAAATAGACTCAAATCTCCGACAACGAAGATGGCTCGAATTGGTCAAGGATTATGATCTTGGAATAAATTACCATCCCGGTAAGGCCAATGTGGTTGCCGATGCCCATAGTCGCAAGCCTGCCAACTTGAACGCCCTGATGAAGTCCTTGCCTCCCGAACTCCAAGAAGAGATCGCTCAGCTTAACCTGGTTATTGCTAGGGCTGACCTCGTCAATATGTTGGAAGTCACCCCTAACCTCGAGGAAGAAATCTGCATGGCCCAACTAGATGACTCCGTTTTGCAACACCATGTCAAGCATATGCAAGAAGGTAAGACCCATGATTTCTCGAAGGATGAGCAAGGTACTCTAAGGTTTGAAGGTCGGGTTTGTTGGAAATATGCCCTAGAGACAATAATAAATTAGTTATTATTATATTTCCTTGTTCATTATAATCGTTTATTATCCATGCTATAATTGTATTGATAGGAAACTCAGATACATGTGTGGGTACATAGACAACACCATGTCCCTAGTAAGCCTCTAGTTGACTAGCTCGTTGATCAACAGATGGTTACGGTTTCACGACCATGGACATTAGATGTCGTTGATAACGGGATCACATCATTAGCGTAATGATGTGATGGACAAGACCCATTCTAAGCCTAGCACAAAGATCGTAGTTCGTATGCTAAAGCTTTTCTAATGTCAAGTATCATTTCCTTAGACCATGAGATCGCAACTCCGGATACCGTAGGAATGCTTTGGGTGTACCAAACATCACAACGTAACTGGGTGGCTATAAAGGTGCACTACAGGTATCTCCGAAAGTATCTATTGGGTTGGAACGAATCGAGACTGCGATTTGTCACTCCGTGTAAACGGAGAGGTATCTCTGGGCCCACTCGGTAGGACATCATCATAATGTGCACAATGTGACCAAGGGGTTGATCACGGGATGATGTGTTACGGAACGAGTAAAGAGACTTGCCAGTAACGATATTGAAGAAGGTATCGGTATACCGACGATCGAATCTCGGGCAAGTACAATACCGTTAGACAAAGGGAATTGTATACGGGATCGAATGAGTCCTTGACATTGTGGTTCATTCGATGAGATCATCGTGGAACATGTGGGAGCCAACATGGGTATCCAGATCCCGCTGTTGGTTATTGACCAGAGAACGTCTCGGTCATGTCTACATGTCTCCCGAACCCATAGGGTCTACACACTTAAGGTTCGATGACGCTAGGGTTATAAAGGAAGTTTGTATGTGGTTATTGAATGTTGTTCGGAGTCCCAGATGAGATCCTGGACGTCACGAGGAGTTCCGGAATGGTCCGGGGGTAAAGATTTATATATGGAAAGTTGTTGTTCGGGTTCCGGGAAAAGTTCGGTTTTTTCGGTATTGTACCGGGAAGCTTCCAGAAGGTTCCGGAGGATTCCGGAGGGGTCCAGAGGTCCGGAAATTTTTCCACCACGTCCAATACAGTAGCATGGGCTGTAGGGGGGCGCCCTAGCCTTATTGGGCTAGGGGCACCAGCCCCCCCCAAGGCCCATGCGCATGGGAAGGGGAAGACCCTAAGGGGGAGGGCCTCCACTTGACTTGGGAGGCACTCCTCCCCCCTTGGCCGCCGCCCCCAACCCTAGATGGGATCTAGGGGGGCCGACCCCCTCTTCCCCCCCACCTATAAATAGTGGAGGGGTGGGAGGGCAGCCGCACCCCAAGTTCTGGCGTAGCCCTCCCCCTCTCCCAAGTCCTTTCTCCTCATATCTTGCGGTGCTTGGCGAAGCCCTGCTGGATCACCACGCTCCTCCACCGTCACCACGCCGTTGTGCTGCTGCTGGATGGAGTCTTCCTCAACCTCTCCCTCTCTCCTTGCTGGATCAAGGCATGGGAGACGTCACCAGGCTGTACGTGTGTTGAACGCGGAGGTGCCGTCCGTTCGGCACTAGGTTCTCCGGTGATTTGGATCACGACGAGTACGACTCCTTCAACCCCGTTCTCTTGAACGCTTCTGCTTAGCAATCTACAAGGGTATGTAGATGCACTCTCCTTCCCCTCATTGCTGGTTTCTCCTTAGACAGATCTTGGTGACACGTAGGAAAATTTTGAATTTCTGCTACGTTCCCCAATAGTGGTATCAGAGCTAGGTCTATTGCGTAGATTCTTTGCACGAGTAGAACACAAAGTAGTTGTGGGTGTTGATTTTGTTCAATATGCTTACCGTAGTCCAATCTTGTTTCAACGGTATTGTGGGATGAAGCGGCCCAGACCGACCTTACACGTACACTTATGTGAGACAGGTTCCACCGATTGACATGCACTTGGTGCATAAGGTGGCTAGTGGGTGCCAGTCTCTCCCACTTTAGTCGGAACGGATTCGGGTCATTTGAAGGGTAAATAGCAATTGGCATATCACGTTGTGGTCTTGCGTAGGTAAGAAATGTTCTTGCTAGTAACCCATAGCAGCCATGTAAAACATGCAAACAACAATTAGAGGACGTCTAACTTGTTTTTGCAGGGTATGCTATGTGATGTGATATGGCCAAGAAGAATGTGATGAATGATATGTGATGTATGAGATTGATCATGTTCTTGTAATAGGAATCACGACTTGCATGTCGATGAGTATGACAACCGGCAGGAGCCATAGGAGTTGTCTTTATTTTTGTATGACCTGCGTGTCATTGAAGAACGCCATGTAAATTACTTTACTTTATTTCTAAATGCGTTAGCCATAGAAGTAGAAGTAGTCGTTGGCGTGACAACTTCATGAAGACACGATGATGGAGATCATGATGATGGAGATCATGGTGTCGTGCCGGTGACGATGATGATCATGGAGCCCCGAAGATGGAGATCAAAAGGAGCAATATGATATTGGCCATATCATGTCACTATTTCATTGCATGTGATGTTTATCATGTTTATACATCTTATTTGCTTAGAACGACGGTAGTAAATAAGATGATCCCTCATTAAAATTTCAAGAAAGTGTTCCCCTAACGTGCACCGCTATGAAAGTTCGTCATTTCAAGCACCACGTGATGATCGGGTGTGATAGATTCTTACGCTCACATACAACGGGTGTAAGCCAGATTTACACACGCCAAACACTTAGGTTAACTTGACGAGCCTAGCATGTACGACATGGCCTCGGAACACAAGAGACCGAAAGGTCGAGCATGAGTCGATAGTAGATACGATCAACATGAAGATGTTCACCGATGATGACTAGTCCGTCTCACATGATGATCGGACACGGCCTAGTTGACTCGGATCATGTAATCACTTAGATGACTAGAGGGATGTCTATCGTAGTGGGAGTTCATAAGATGAACTTAATTATCCTGAACATAGTCAAAAGATCTTTGCAAATTATGTCGTAAGCTCGCGCTTTAGTTCCACTGTTTAGATATGTTCCTAGAGAAAATACAGTTGAAAGTTGACAGTAGCGATTATGCGGACAATAGAAAGCTTATGTCCTTAATGCACCGCTCAGTGTGCTGAACCCCAAACGTCGTCTGTGGATGTTGCGAACATCAGACATACACGTTTTGATAACTACGTGATAGTTCAGTTAAACGGTTTAGAGTTAAGGCACCAAAGACGTTTTAGAAACGTCGCGGAACATATGAGATGTTTCGGGGGCTGAAATTGGGAGTTCAGGCTCGTGCCCACGTCAAGAGGTATGAGACCTCCGATGATTTTCTTAGCCTACAAACTAAGGGAAAAAAGCTCAATCGTTGAGCTTGTGCTCAGATTTTCTGAGTGCGACAATCACTTGAATCGAGTGGGAGTTGATCTTCCAGAAATAGTGATGTTTCTCCAAAGTCATTGCCACCAAGCTGCTAGAGCTTCGTGATGATTTATAACATATCAGGGATAGATATGATGATCCTTGAGGTATTCGCGATGTTTGACACCGCGAAAGTAGAAATCAAGAAGGAGCATCAATTGTTGATGGTTGGTGAAACCACTAGTTTCAAGAAGGGCAAGGGCAAGAAGGGATACTTCATGAAACGGCAAATCAGCTGCTGCTCTACTGAAGAAACCCAAGGTTGAACCCAAACAAGAGACTAAGTGCTTTTGTAATAAGGGGAACAACCACTGGAGCAGAATTACCCTAGATACTTGGTAGATGAGAAGGCTGGCGAGGTCGATAGAAGTATATTCGATATACATTATGTTAATATGTACTTTACTAGTACTCCTAGTAGCACCAGGGTATTAAGATACCGGTTCGGTTGCTAAGTGTTAGTAACTCGAAATAAAAGAGCTACGGAATAAACAGAGACTAGCTAAAGGTGAGCTGACGATATGTGTTGGAAGTGTTTCCAAGTTTGATGTGATCAAACATCGCACGCTCCCTCTACCATCAAGATTAGTATTAAACCTGAATAATTGTCATTTGGTTTTTGCGTTGAGCATAGACATGATTGGATTATGTCTATCTTGTCTGGTTATTCATTTAAGGAGAATAATGGTTACTCTATTTATTTGAATAATACCTTCAATGGTCTTGCACCTAAAGGAATGGTTTATTGAATCTGATCGTAGTGATACACATTTTCATGCCAAAAGATATAAGATAGTAATGATAGTTCCACTTACTTGTGGCACTGGCATATAAGTCATATTGGTATAAAACGCACGAAGAAGCTCCATGTTGATGGATCTTTGGACTGACTCGTTTTTGAAAAGTTTGAGACATGCGAACCATGTCTATTGGTGTATACGCATGAAGAAACTCCATGCAAATGGATCGTTTGGACTCACTTGATTTTGAATCAGTTGAGATATGCAAATCATACCACATGGGCAAGATGACTGAAAAGCCTCGTTTTCAGTAAGATGGAACAAGATAGCAACTTGTTGGAAGTAACACATTTTGATGTGTGCAGTCCAATGAGTGCTGAGGCATGCACTGAATATCGTTATGTTCTTACTTCACAGATGATTCGAGTAGATGTTGAGTATATTTACTTGATGAAACACAAGTCTGAATTATTGAATGATTCAAGTAATTTCAGAGTGAAGTTGAAGATCATCGTGACAAGAGGATAAAATGTCTATGATATGATCATAGAGATGAGTATCTGAGTTACGAGCTTTGGCACGCAATTAAGACATTGTGGAAATTGTTTCACAATTAATACCGCCTGGAACACCATAGTGTGAGGGTGTGTCCGAACATCATAGTTGCAACCTATTGGATATGGTGCGTACCATGATGTCTCTTATCGAATTACCACTATCGTTCATGGGTTAGGCATTAGAGACAACCGCACTCACTTTAATAGGGCACCACGTAATTCCGTTGAGATGACACCGTTTGAACTATGGTTTGGAGAAACCTAAGTTGTCGTTTCTTAAAAGTTTGGGGCTGCGACGCTTATGTGAAAAGGTTTCAGGTTGATAAGCTCGAACCCAAAGCGGATAAAATGCATCTTCACAGGACACCCAAAATAGTTGGGTATACCTCCTAATTTAGATCCGAAAGCAATAGGGATTGTTTCTTGAATCGGGTCCTTTCTCGAGGAAAAGTTTGTCTCGAAAAGTTGAGTGGGAGGATGGTGGAGACTTGATGAGGTTATTGAACCGTCACTTCAACTAGTGTGTAGCAGGGCACAGGAAGTTGTTCCTGTGGCGCCTACACCAATTGAAGTAGAAGCTTATGATAGTGATCATGAAGTTTTGGATAAAGTCACTACCGTACCTCGTAGGGTGACAAGGATGCGTACTACTTCAGAGTGGTACAGTAATCCGGTCTTGAAGGTCATGTTGCTAGACAACAATGAACCTACGAGCTATGGAGAAGCGATGGTGGGCGCAAATTCCGACAAGTGGTTAGAAGCCATGAAATCCGAGATAGGATCCATGTATCAGAACAAAGCATGGACTTTGGTGGACTTGCCCGATGATCGGCAAGCCATTGAGATAAATGGATTTTTAAGAAGAAGACGGACGTGGACGGTAATGTCACCGTCTATGAAGCTCAACTTGTGGCGGAGTTTTCACAAGTTCAAGGAAGTTGACTACGATGAGATTTTCTCATCCGTAGCAATGCTTAAGTCCGTCGGAATCATGTTAGCATTAGCTGCATTTATGAAATCTGGCAGATGGATGTCGAAACTAGTTTCCTTACCAGTTTTCATAAGGAAAGGTTGTATGCGATACAATCAGAAAGGTTCTGTCGATCCTAAGGATGCTAAAAGGTATGCTAGCTCCAGCGATCCTTCCATGGACTGGATTAAGCATCTCGGAGTTGGAATATGCACTTTGATAAGATGATCAAAGATTTTGGGTTTATACAAAGTTTATGAGAAACTTGTATTTCCAAAGAAGTGAGTGGGAGCACTATAGAATTTCTGATGAGTATATGTTGTTGATATATTGTTGATCGGAAATGATGTAGAATATCTGGAAAGCATATAGGGTTATTTGAAAAGTTTTTTTTCCAATAGAAAACCTGGATTAAGCTACTTGAACATTGAGCATCAATATCTATGAGGATAGATCAAAACCGCTTAATGGTACTTTCAAATGAGCATATACCTTGACATGATCTTGAAGGTGTTCAAGATGGATCAGTCAAAGAAGGAGTTCTTGCCTGAGATGTAAGGTACGAAGTTAAAGACTTAAAGCTCGACCACGGCAGAATAGAGAGAAAGGACGAAGGTCGTCCCCTATGCTTCAGACGTAGGCTCTATAGTATGCTATGCTGTGTACCGCATCGGAAGTGTGCCTTGCCATGAGTCAGTCAAGGGGTACAAGAATGATCCAGGAATGGATCATTGGACAGCGGTCAAAATTTTCCTTGGAGTAAATAAGGACATGTTTCTCGATTATGGAGGTGATAAAGAGTTCGGCGTAAAGGGTTATGTCGACGCAAGCTTTAACACCTATCCGAGTGACTCTGAGTAGCAAACCGGATACGTATAGTGGAGCAACCATTTGGAATAGCTCCAAGTGGAGCATGGAAGCAGCATTTACAGAATGACCTAGAGATTTGCGAAGTACATACAGATCTGAAAGTTGCAGACCCATTGACTAAAACCTCTCTCACAAGCAAAACATGATCAAACCCCAGAACTCATTGTGTCTTAATCACATGATGATGTGAACTAGTAAACTCTTTGGATGTTGGTCACATGGCGATGTGACGTGTGAATGTTAATCACATGACGATGTGAACTAGATTATTGACTCTAGTGCAAGTGGGAGACTGTTGGAAATATGCCCTAGAGACAATAATAAATTAGTTATTGTTATATTTCCTTGTTCATGATAATCGTTTATTATCCATGTTATAATTGTATTGATAGGAAACTCAGATACATGTGTGGGTACATAGACAACACCATGTCCCTAGTAAGCCTCTAGTTGACTAGCTCATTGATCAACAGATGGTTATGGTTTCCTGACCATGGACATTAGATGTCACTGATAACGGGATCACATCATTAGCAGAATGATGTGATGGACAAGACCCAATCCTAAGCCTAGCACAAAGATCGTAGTTCGTATGCTAAAGCTTTTCTAATGTCAAGTATCATTTCCTTAGACCATGAGACTGTGCAACTCCGGATACCGTAGGAATGCTTTGGGTGTACCAAACGTCCACAACGTAATCGGGTGGCTATAAAGGTGCACTACTGGTATCTCCGAAAGTATCTGTTGGGTTGGCACGAATCGGTCGATTTGTCACTCCGTGTAAACGGAGAGGTATCTCTGGGCCCACTCGGTAGGACATCATCATAATGTGCACAATGTGACCAAGGGGTTGATCACGGATGATGTGTTATGGAACAGTAAAGAGACTTGCCGATAACGAGATTGAACAAGGTATCGGTATACCGACGATCGAATCTCGGGCAAGTACAATACCGTTAGACAAAGGGAATTGTATATGGGATCGAATGAGTCCTTGACATCGTGGTTCATCCGATGAGATCATCGTGTAACATGTGGGAGCCAACATGGGTATCCAGATCCCGCTGTTGGTTATTGACTGGAGAACGTCTCGGTCATGTCTACATGTCTCTCGAACCGTAGGGTCTACACACTTAAGGTTCGATGATGCTAGGGTTATAAAGGAAGTTTGTATGTGGTTACTGAATGTTGTTCGGAGTCCCGGATGAGATCCCGGACGTCACGAGGAGTTCCGGAATGGTCCGGAGGTAAAGATTTATATATGGAAAGTTGTTGTTCGGGTTCCGGGAAAAGTTCGGGTTTTCCCAGTATTGTACCGGAAGCTTCGAGAAGGTTCCAGAGGATTCCGGAGGGGTCCGGAGGTCCGGAAATTGTTCCACCACGTCCAATACAGTAGCATGGGCTGTAGCGGGGCGCCCTAGCCTTAATGGGCCAGGGGCACCAGCCCCCCAAGGCCCATGCACATGGGAAGGGGGAAACCCTAAGGGGGAGGGCCTCCACTTGACTTGGGAGGCACTCCTCCCCCCTTGGACGCCGCCCCCAACCCTAGATGGGATCTAGGGGGGGACGGCCCCCTCTTCCCCCCCACCTATAAATAGTGGAGGGGTGGGAGGGCAGCCGCACCCCAAGTTCTGGCGCAACCCTCCCCTTCTCCCAAGTCCTTTCTCCTCATATCTCGCGGTGCTTGGCGAAGCCCTGCTGGATCACCACGCTCCTCCACCGTCACCACGCCGTTGTGCTGCTGTTGGATGGAGTCTTCCTCAACCTCTCCCTCTCTCCTTGCTGGATCAAGGCATGGGAGACGTCACCGGGTTGTACGTGTGTTGAACGCGGAGGTGCCGTCCGTTCGGCACTAGGATCTCCGATGATTTGGATCACGACGAGTACGACTCCTTCAACCCCGTTCTCTTGAACGCTTCCGCTTAGCGATCTAAAAGGGTATGTAGATGCACTCTCCTTCCCCTCGTTGCTGGTTTCTCCTTCGATAAATCTTGGTGACACATAGGAAAATTTTGAATTTCTGCTACGTTCCCCAACAGGATTTGTGTACCAGAACAAGCAGACCTGAGAAGGAAGATCTTGGCAGAAGTGCACGAATCTTCGTACTCGATTCACCCAGGAGGTACCAAGATGTACGAAGACCTTCGACAAATATTCTGGTGGGATGGAATGAAGAAGGACATTTCCTATTTTGTCGCTTGTTGCGACATATGTAACAAGGTGAAGGCGGAACATCAGAAACCCGCCGGACTTCTCCAACCTTTACCCGTTCCACAATGGAAGTGGGACAATGTCAGCATGGATTTCATCACAGGCCTACCAAAGACTCACCTAGGCAATGATGCAGTATGGCTTGTGGTGGACATGCTAATGAAGGTAGCTCACTTCATTCCCATCCGAACCACCTACCGAGCCGATCAACTCACATAGCTATATGTGTCCAGAATCATCAGTTTACATGGAGTACCAAGAACTATCACTTCCGATCGAGGTTGTGTCTTAGCATTCTGGTCACGTCTCCATCAAGCTTTGGGGACCGCATTAAAGTACAACACCACCAATCACCCTCAGACAGACGAGCATACTAAGCGAGTAAATCAAATACTTGAAGATATGCTCTGAGCACGTGCTTTGGCCCAAGGACCCAAGTGGGAAGATTGTCTACCTTATGCAGAGTTCTCCTACAACAACAATTTCGCACCAGCTGAAGATGTCACCCTATGAAGCTCAGATGGCCATAAGTGCCGCACTCTGCTAAACTTTTCTCAAACGGAGATAGCCACATTTTCGAACCGACTTAACGATGGAGGCTGAAAAACAAGTCAAAGAGATCTGGGATAGACTACAAGTGGCAAAGTCCCGACAAAAGAGCTACTATGACTCCAAGCACCAACGATCAGTTTTGAACCCAGAGAGTATGTTTACTACTAGGGAAAAGCCTAGCAGCAGCGCGGGTTTGGGCACCCTCAGTAGCGCGGGTACCGGCGCTACTAATAAGGCGCTACAGCTAACGTGTAGCAGTAGCGCGTGTTGACACACGCCATCGCTACATACAATTGCTGCAGCGCGGTTTTGGTAAGGGCGCTACTGGTATTAGCTGCAGCGCTGTTTGGTTGTAAGCACTACTTTGGTAAGCCGCGCCATCGCTAAATCCCCCCCTCGCTACTACTAGTTTTATTAGTTTTTTTCCCTGCAGATTTGTTTTTTATTTGTTTTGCATTTTAATAGGCTTTATACAATAATCTTTAGCATATCATCCACATACAAATGATAGCATATACATACAATTAGTCTCATCAAATCATGTCATCATCATAATCATCATCCAACACAAAGTGGTCTCGATCTCGCCATCAATCTCGAAAATAGCGATACATGTCTCGATTACTGCAAATACATCGTCATCCATCTAAACAATGATATACATGAGAATAGCTATCACTTTGAGTACATGAGTTCAGTATCCTCTCTCGCATTAGCGTGAACCTAAACTAAGTCTCATGTCGCTCGGAAACCGAAAACCGTACACCTAGGCCTTTCACTCCGGCCACTTGTCGATATATACTCTGGCGTAGCACTTCTTCGCCATTTATGATCTATGCACCTGCATCGTCACATGAGTCGATGATATGCAACATATATAGTTGAGCAACACAAAGAGACAGACTTGGCAAAAATAGAAACAACATATCATAAGCATAAATAACAAAGTTCATCGCACCCAAATGACCTAACTAGAGTGATTTTCGCTAGTCGAGGAGGACGGTTTAATTACATCACAAATAAAGTTTCACCATGCATAACTCAAAGTTTTGTCATAAAAGAAACTATGGACTAAGCGGACACATTGTCATATATCGACAATCACTCCAAGCATGTCGTGCCATCCATCCAAGTCGGGGAGATAGTCATCGAGCTTTGTGAAAGGCTTCATGTCGAGACGCTGAGAGGCTATCCATGTTGGACGTCTTCCCGCGACATTTGTCCTTCGCATGGAACATCCCTGTTTTTCCGACGACCTCATTCATGATGATTTGGGCAAGTTCGCTGGATGTTATAGAACTCAGCTCAAGTCGATGATCCTCAATATCTCCTATGTCCTTTGCCCATTGCGAATATGGGCATCGCTAGATCTAGGTGCCATGTGAAGGTTACGGTGATCCCGTCGGTACTCCGGCATGTGGTGTAGGACATAGAATCCATCATTAAGAGAATCGTTCGGTTCTTTGGATGCAGCAGAAGTCGGTCTTATGGTGAAGGCGTGCTCGCCGCCCGTTTTCTTCTTGTCCCTAACATCTCCACCCCTTGCTTGGTAGTAAAACATAGCACCGTCGAGAACATCTTTGATGTGGGTGTAATCCTTTTTGTGAATGTTCTTCGACGAGTCCAAGTAAAGAGCGTGGGAGAATCGGGGGTAGAGGATGATGAGGACGTCGTCGCAATCACCAGAACCCTGTCCTTCATCGTTGCTAGCCATGTTTCCTATGATTAAATCTAGTCAATTAATTCTAGACCTAATAAAATGAATAATGACATAAAAAAGGACTATTGTTTTGAAGGAATGTTGACTCCTTCTTGGTGCGGCAAATCCCGGGCACTCGATATGTCCTAGTTTGTAGCACAAGTCATGCCGAAATTCACGGGAAATTTCGGCATGACCTTTGCTAAAAGTGGACAAATCGAGAACCTGAAATTTGCCTTAACAGAAATGAATCAACATTCGCAAAACATAGGCCACTCAAATCATCATTCCTGAAACAACAAAGCCACCACTTGGGCACAATCGAACAACTTCAATGAAAAGATATGACATGACCACTTCAATGAAAAATAAAATTTGCCTAAATTCTTTTCCTTGAAAAATAGTGGTCTTTGAAAAATCAAAACCTTTGCCAATCTACTTAACCTAGCTTCTTAATCCAACTAACCTAATTAACCTACCTATTTAACCTAGTTGGTTAATCTTGTTTACCTAGATAATTAACCCTAATTAAACTAGTTAACGCAGCTAGTTCTCTGTCAAAGCCTAAAATAAATTTCTGCACTAATTAACAGGATAATTAACCTAATTAAACTAGTTAACCTGACTAGTTCTCTGTCATAGCCCTAACTAAGTTTTTGCACTAACCTAGATAATTAACCTAATTAAACTAGTTAACCTAACTACTTCTCTGTCAATGCCCTAACTAAATTTTTGCCCTAAAACCTAGATAATTAACCTAATTAAAAACTAGCTAACCTATGCATGAGAGAGAGGAGGGTGGGGCTTCTGAGATGATGGCTCCGTGGTGGCGACGGAGGCGGTGTGGTGGCGAGGAGGCGAGGCGTCTCCGGTGACGCGAGGGAGGCAGGGCGTCTCCGAGACGGCGAGAAAGGTGGCGTCGGCGGCGGCTCGGTGGCGTTAGCGAGCGCAGCTCCGTGGCGTTAGGCGGCTCGGTGTCGTCGACGGCGCATGGCTCTGGCGGCGCGCGTCGTCGGCGGCGGCGAGGCGTGGGGCGACGAATCGGGGAGACGGCGGCGCGAGTGGTGGCCGGGGCGGGGGAAACGGTTTTTTGGCTATGTCAAACTTAGCGGTAGCGTGTTTTGCAAAACGCTATAGCTAACTTAGCTATAGCGCTTTCGCGAAACGCGCTGCTGCTATAGCTAATTTCCTATTCTCGCTTCTATAGCGGGGTCTAGGGCACGCTACGCAGCTACATTAGCTATAGCGCGTTTTGGAACAAACGCTGCTGCTATGCCTTCCTCCGATTTTTCACTTTTTCGTTTATTTTGCTTTACATTTTATTTTCCCTTTCTCCTTTTCTATTTCTTTCATTTTCATTTAAATTTCTATTTGTTTATCATCTTATTTTATTTTTGTTAGTAGTAGCGCTCTTGACGGAAACGCTTGCTAATCGTGATGTAGCGATGGCGCGTTCCTCTAAGATCGCTCATCGCTATGCGTAGCCTAGCATTCTACCAATGGGAATTTTAGTAGTAGCGCTTTTTGGTCAACGGGCGCTACTGCTAAGTCTGTGCCTGTAGCGCGGTTTCTGGTAGCTCGCTACTGCTAAATAGCACTAGCGCTGTTTTTTGAACCGCGCTGCTGCTAAGATTCTGTGTATAGCCTTTTCCCTAGTAGTGACCTTCGACAAATATTCTGGTGGGATGGAATGAATAAGGACATTTCCTATTTTGTCGCTTGTTGCGACATATGTAACAAGGTGAAGGCGGAACATCAGAAACCCGCCGGACTTCTCCAACCTTTACCCGTTCCACAATGGAAGTGGGACAATGTCAGCATGGATTTCATCACAGGCCTACCAAAGACTCACCGAGGCAATGATGCAGTATGGCTTGTGGTGGACATGCTAATGAAGGTAGCTCACTTCATTCCCATCCGAACCACCTGCCGAGCCGATCAACTCACATAGCTATATGTGTCCAGAATCATCAGTTTACATGGAGTACCAAGAACTATCACTTCCGATCGAGGTTGTGTCTTAGCATTCTGGTCACGTCTCCATCAAGCTTTGGGGACCGCATTAAAGTACAACACCACCAATCACCCTCAGACAGACGAGCATACTAAGCGAGTAAATCAAATACTTGAAGATATGCTCTGAGCACGTGCTTTGGCCCAAGGACCCAAGTGGGAAGATTGTCTACCTTATGCAGAGTTCTCCTACAACAACAATTTCCAGACCAGCCTGAAGATGTCACCCTATGAAGCTCTGTATGGCCATAAGTGCCGCACTCTGCTAAACTTTTCTCAAACTGGAGATAGCCACATTTTCGGAACCGACTTAACGATGGAGGCTGAAAAACAAGTCAAAGAGATCTGGGATAGACTACAAGTGGCAAAGTCCCGACAAAAGAGCTACTATGACTCCAAGCACCAACGATCAGTTTTGAACCCAGAGAGTATGTTTACCTCCAAGTCACACCCATGAAAGGAGTCAAGAGGTTCCAGACCCTAGGAACGCATGCAACCAGATATATCGGCCCATTCCCAGTTATGTCCAGCGTTGGTACAGTGCTTACCAGTTGGAACTACCACCGGAATTATCAGAAGTGCACAATGTGTTCCATGTCTCCCAGTTAAGAAGGTGTATCTCGCCACCCGAGAAAAGGACTGATATGGCAGAGTTAGAGATTGCTAAGGATTTAACCTATGAGGAGAAACCATTCCGAATATTGGAAGAAATGGAAAGAGTCACTCACAGTAAGGTGATTAAATTTTATAAGGTATAGTGGGAGCATCACACCGAGGAAGAAGCAACTTGGGAAAGAGAAGACTTTTTGAGAGCGTCTTATTTAGAATTGTTTTCCCAAGCAACCGAATCTCGAGGACGAGATTCATCCTAAGTGGGGGAGGTTTGTGACACCCTGGTTTTTGCCATCATGACTTTCATTTGCCCTTTTGCTTTTAAAATGGGTTTTGAGTTAATTCATTTGGTCTTAGCACTTGGGCATTGTTTTTATTTTCACCCAAGTGACTCCCCTCATCTTTCACAACCTCTCTTGACCTCTCATTCATCATCATATTGCTTTGGAATATTTTTTCTAAGGAAAATATTCATTTTCACCCTGAAAATGGAATATTTTCACTTTCACTCCAAAGCAACCCCTCTGTTTCTTGCCTCCAAAAATCTGAGAAAATTACCACACACCCTTTTGACAGTGCCTCATCACCCTATGCAAAAATATCATGTGGTCATGTGACCCAATTTTGTTAGGGAAAATCATTTGCATTCTGACCAGAAAATACTCTTTGTACAAGAAGTGTATTATTCTTTGATCTTTTGGAGCCGAATTTTCTTGAGCATCATTACCTTAGTAACTTAACACTAAACCCCAAAGATCAGCTCCTAAATCTTCCTGGTTTGATCACAAATTTGGCCACAAGTTTCTGTCCAGAAACTTTTAGTGAGTGCTGTGATCTATCTACTCACCCTGGCAGTGTGTTCTCAACTTTCCTAGACTAAACACTACACGGTCGACAGCCTAGACATGGTTTGGCATCACCTGGGCACCGCGTTGGCACAGTGCACGCGGTGACCGCGTGAGGACACACGCTCTGGCACGCCGTCGACATGCTCTGCGCTGCGCCCGAGCCTCTGTTCCGCGCGTGCCCGTCTCAGCGCCGCGCCCAGCCTGCCGCATCGCGCCACCAGCTCCGCCTCATCACCCCAGACCCCTCACCGTCACTCGCCGACGCTGGAGTCGCCACAGCGTTCACGAGAACTCTACACCAGAGAGCATAGTGCCCCCGTGCTCGAGTCAGGCCCCCTCCCGTGTGCCCTTTGCTCGTCCTCAAGCTCGCACAGTGGCCACGTGAGCCCTGGCGCCTTCTCCCTCTCTCACTGATGCCCCTTGTCGTCGTGCGCCGCTTCTAGAGCTCTTCGACGAAGCCTGAGACCCCCATCCCCTCCGCATATATAGAGCCCTCCCCCGCCTCTCCGAGCATAACACCACACTCGCTCAACCTCCACAAACACCATAGATAGCCGCAGCCCGGTAGGGTAGGCCTCTGGCCGTCGTTTCCTTCCTGAGCTCGCCGGCGATCCCCTCTTGTTGCCCCCACCTCTCTAGTGCCCCTCGAGCTCGACCCTGTTCTTCGGTGACTCCCTGGTGACTCACTTGTGCTAGCCGACCCCTCTAGAGCCCCTGGAGTTGCTAGCCCTCACCGTCTTCTTGATCTCCGGCGAACCGCACCTCCGAGTGACTCCAACCACCTCTGGCCTTGCTACGGGTACGAGCAGGTGCGCTTGAATCTCCTCCATCCACCCCCCTCAAATCGGCCGCCGAGCCCTCCTCGACGGAATGCCCACCGGCGACCGTCGCCCCTCCTCTGTTTCTCTCCCTCCTATCTAGAAACCTGACGGGCGGGGCCTGCTATCAGCCTCTCCACTCGCGCCCGAAGCGGTATGTGTGGAGGCGTATTCTCTGAAATACGCCTTCGACGTCACCCCCCCTGAGATCTCAATACAATGTTCTCCCCCTCTCTCGTGGAGATCTATTCGATGCAATCTTCTTTTTGAGGTGTGTTTGTTGAGACTGATGAATTGTGGGTTTATGATACAATATTATCTATGGAAAATATTTGATTCTTCTCTGAATTCTTTTATGTATGATTGAGTTATCTTTGCAAGTCTCTTCGAATTATCCTTTTTGGTTTGGCCAACTAGATTGGTAGTTCTTGCAATGGGAGAAGTGCTTAGCTTTGGGTTCAATCTTGCGGTGTCCTTACTCGATGTGATGTAAAGAGTTGCAAGGCACGTATTGTATTGTTGCCATCGAGGATAACAAGATGGGTTTTTTTTATCATATTGCATGAATTTATCCCTCTACATCATGTCATCTTGCTTAAGGCGTTACACTGTTTTTAACTTAATACTCTAGATGCATGCTGGATAGCGGTCGATGAGTGGAGTAATAGTAGTAGATGCAGAATCGTTTCGATCTACTTGTCTCGGACGTGATGCCTATATACATGATCATTGCCTAGATATACTCATAACTATGCTCAGTTCTGTCAATTGCTCAACATTAATTTGATCACCCACCATAGAATATCTATGCTCTTGAGAGAAGCCACTAGTGAAACCTATGGCCCCCGGTTCTATTCTCATCATATCAATCCCTATCACTTTATTTACTTGCTTTTTTTTACTTTGCCTTTTACTTTTCACTTTGCATCTAGCTATCAAAAATACCAAAAATATTATCTCTATCAGATCTCACTCTCGTAAGTGACCGTGAAGGGATTGACAACCCCTAAGCGTTGGTTGCGAGTTGCTATCGTTTTGTGTAGGTACGAGGGACTTGTGCATGGTCTCCTACTGGATTGATACCTTGGTTCTCAAAAACTGAGGGAAATACTTACGCTACTTTGCTGCGTCATCCTCTCCTCTTCGGGGAAATCCAACGCAGTGCTCAAGAGGTAGCAAGAAGAATTTCTGGCGCCGTTGCCGGGGAGGCTCACGCAAGCAAGTCAACAATACCAAGTACCCATCGCAATCCCTATCTCTCGCATTACATTATTTGCCATTTGCCTCTCGTTTTCCTCTCCCCACTTCACCCTTGCCGTTTTATTTGCCCTCTCTTTCCCAATCTCCTCCTCTTTTTCCCGTTGCCTTTTTGTTTGCTCGTGTGTTAGTTTGCTTGCTTGTCATCATGACTAGTCCCTTATCCACTCCTATGTCTCCCGAGTTTGAAGTTCTTCACTTCAAGCAAAGGCAAGGAGAAAACTTAAAAGATGCTTGGTATAGGATGATGGAATCTTATCATAAATGCACCCTAGAGGTGAACTATAGAATTCTTCTTTGGAATTTTTATGTTGGGTTAAATATGACATATAGACAACTCTTGGATTGCAAAATTTCATTGAGATTGATCCCAATATTGCGCATGAAATTATAGAGGGAATGATGGGAACACCACCCCAAAAGGGAGGATCTCATCCTACCCAGGAAGAAACCCAAGTGTTTGAGAAAATTTGCGAAGGAACAAAGATTTTACAAAAGTCTCTTGAGCCTCTTAAAAATATTAGCGGAAATCTTAACCGTATGAATATGTTGATTACTCTTTGTAATAAACGATTGGATTCTTTAGATCTAAAAATTTCCGAGTATGACGGGAAGAGGGAAGAACCCCCCCGGATTCGAACATGACTCCGCCAAAAAACTGAAAATTAAAGATGGCAACACCTAGATCTATCCTTGCTTTTATGCCTAGCTAGGGGCGTTAAACGATAGCGCTTGTTGGGAGGCAACGCAATTTTATTTTGTGTTTTTTGTTTTTGCTTCTGTTTAGGAATAAATAATCCATCTACCTTCTGTTTAGATGTGGTTTTATGTTTTAATTAGTGTTTGTGCCAAGTAGAACCTATAGGATAACCTACGAGGATAGTTGATTTGATTCTGCTGAAAAACAGAAACTTTGCATGCACGAATATAATTTTGTTAAATCACAGGAACGTGATTTTGCGTTGATTCTTTTTGCTGCTGTTCAATAAACAAATTGTACAGGACTTCTTATTTTGGTAGAATTTTTAGAGTTCCATAAGTTTGCGTTAGTTACAGATTGCTACAGACTGTTCTGTTTTTGACAGATTCTGTTTTTCGTGTGTTGTTTGCTTATTTTGATGAATCTATGGCTAGTAAAATGGTTTATAAACCATAGAGAAGTTGGAATATAGTAGGTTTAACACCAATATAAATTAATAATGAGTTCATTATAGTACCTTAAGTGGTTCTTTGTTTTCTTTCTCTAACGGAGCTCACGAGATTTCTTTGAGTTTTGTGTTGTGAAGTTTTCAAGTTTTGGGTGAATTGTTTTGATGGATTATGGAACAAGGAGTGGCAAGAGCCTAAGCTTGGGGATGCCCATGGAACCCCCAAGATAATCCAAGGACACCAAAAAGTCAAAGCTTGGGGATGCGCTGGAAAGCATCCCCTCTTTCGTCCACTTCCATCGGTAATTTACTTGGAGCTATATTTTTATTCACCAACATGATATGTGTTTTGCTTGGAGCGTCTTGTATTATTTGTGTCTTTGCTTGTTAGTTTACCACAATCATCCTTGCTGTACACATCTTTTGAGAGAGCCATATATGAATTGGAATTTGTTAGAATACTCTATGTGCTTCACTTATATCTTTTGAGCTTGATAGTTTTGCTCATAGTACTTCACTTATATCTTTTGAGCGTGATAATTTGTGCTCTAGTGCTTCACTTATATCCTTTAGAGCACGGTGGTGGATTTGTTTTAAAGAAACTATTGATCACTCATGCTTCACTTAGATTATTTTGAGAGTCGCTAATAGCATGGTAATTTGCTTAATGTTAATATACTTAGTATTCAAGATATGTGAAACTTTCTTTTGAGCGAATTGAATACTAAGATAAGTTTGATGCTTGATAATTGTTTTGAGATATGGAGGTGATAATATCAAAGTCGTGCTAGTTGATAATTGTGAATTTGAGAAATACTTGTGTTGAAGTTTGCAAGTCCCGTAGCATGCACGTATGGTTAAAGTTGTGTAACAAATTTGAAACATGAAGTGTACCTGGCTTGTGCATCCTTATGAGTGGCGTTCGGGGACGAGCGATGGCCTTTTCCTACCAATCTATCCCCCTAGGAGCATGCGCGTAGTACTTGAATTTTTGATGGCTTCTAAATTTTTGCAATAAGTATATGAGTTCTTTTGACTAATGTTGAGTCCATGGATTATATGCACTCTCACCTTTCCACCTTTGCTAGCCTCTTGATGCCGTGCATTGCCCTTTCTCACCTTGAGAGTTGGTGCAAACTTCACGGTGCATCCAAACCCCGTGATACGATCGCTCTATCACACATAAACCTCCTTATATATTCCTCAAAACAGCCACCATACCTACCTATCATGGCATTTCCATAGCCATTCCGAGATATATTGCCATGCAACTTCCATCATCATTATTATGACATACATTACTTTTGTCATATTGCCATTGCATGATCATGTAGTTGACATCGTATTTGTGGCAAAGCCACCATGCATTATTTTTCATACATGTCACTCTTGATTCATTGCACCATCCCGGTACACCGCCGGAGGCATTCATATAGAGTCATATCTTGTTCTAAGTTTCGAGTTGTAATTGTTGAGTTGTAAGAAAAATAAAAGTGTGATGATCATCATTATTAGAGCATTGTCCCAAGTGAGGAAAGGATGATGGAGACTATGATTCCCCCATAAGTCGGATGAGACTCCGGACGAAAAAAAAGAAAAGAGAAAAGAAAAAAAAAGCAAGGCCAAGAAAAAAAAGAAAGGCCCAAAAAAAATGAGAGAAAAAGAGAGAAGGGACAATGCTACTATCCTTTTACCACACTTCTGCTTCAAAGTAGCACCAAGATCTTCATGATAGAGAGTCTCTCATTTTGTCACTTTCATATACTAGTGGGAATTTTTCATTATAGAACTTGGCTTGTATATTCCAATGATGGGCTTCCTCAAAATGCCCTAGGTCTTCGTGAGCAAGCAAGTTGGATGCACACCCACTTAGTTTCTTTTGTAGAGCTTTCATATACTTATAGCTCTAGTGCATCCATTGCATGGCAATCCCTACTCCTGATGTTGACATCAATTGATGGGCATCTCCATAGCCCATTGTTAGCCTCGTCAATGTGAGACTTTCTCCTTTTTTGTCTTCTCCACACAATCCCCATCATCATATTCTATTCCACCCATAGTGCTATATCCATGGCTCGCGCTCATGTATTGCGTGAAGGTTGAAAGAGTTTGAGATTATTTGAGTATAAAACAATTGCTTGGCTTGTCATCGGGGGTATAGAAGTTGGGAACATCTTTGTGTGACGAAAATGAAGCATAGCCTAAGCTATATGATTTTGTAGGGATGAACTTTCTTTTGCCATGTTATTTTGAGTAGACATGATTGCTTGATTAGTATGCTTGAAGTATTATCATTTTTGTGTCAATATGAACTTTTGTCTTAAATCTTTCGGATCTGAATATTCATATCACAAGTAAGAAGATTTATATTGAAATTATGCCAAAGTATCACTCCGCGTCAAAAATTCTTTTTTTATCATTTACCTACTCGAGGACGAGCAGGAATTAAGCTTGGGGATGTCTGATACGTCTCCAACGTATCTATAATTTTTGATTTCTCCATGCTACTTTATCTACTTTATCCACTTTTATATTACTTTTGGGACTAACCTATTAACCGGAGGCCCAGCCCAGAATTGCTGTTTTTTGCCTATTTCAATGTTTCGAAGAAACGAAATATCAAACGGAGTCCAAACGGAATGAAACCTTTGGGATCGTGATTTTCCAACCGAACGTGATCCAGGAGACTTGGACCCTACTCCAAGAAGTGCCAGAGGCGGTCCCGAGGGTGGAGGGCGCGCCCCCCTGGCCCGTTGATATGCCTAGTTGATGTGAGACTATCTTCCCTCTTTTTGTCTTCTCCACAACCACCCTTCTATACACCTATAAGTGCTATATCCATGGCTCACTCTCATGTATTGCGTGAAGATCGAAAAAGTTTTGAGAATGTCATAAGTATGAAACAATTGCTTGGCTTGTCATCGGGGTTGTGCATGATTTAAATATTTTGTGTGGGAAAGATGGAGCATAGCCAGACTATATGATTTTGTAGGGATAACTTTCTTTGGCCATGATATTTTGAGAAGACATGATTGCTTTGATTAGTATGCTTGAAGTATTATTATTTTTATGTCAATACGAACTTTTGTCTTGAATCTTTCGGATCTGAATATTCATATCACAATTAAGAAGATTTACATTGAAATTATGCCAAAGTATCACTCCGCATCAATTTTTTTGTCATTTACCTACTCGAGGATGAGCAGAATTAAGCTTAGATGCCTCGATACGCTCCAACGTATCTATAATTTTGATTGCTCCATGCTACTTTATCTACTATTTTGGACTATATTGGGCTTTATTTTCCACTTTTATATTATTTTTGGGACTAACCTATTAACCGGAGGCCCAACCCAGAATTGTTGTTTTTTGCCTATTTCAGTGTGTCGAAGAAAAACAGAATATCAAACGGAGTCCAAACGGAATGAAACCTTCGGGAACGTGATTTTCCAACCGAACATGATCCAGGAGACTTGGACCCTACTCCAAGAAGTGCCCGAGGCGGTCACGAGGGTGGAGGGCACCCCCCTGGGCGCGCCCCCTACCTCGTGGGCCCCCTAACGCTCCACTGACGTACTCCTTCCTCCTATATATACCTACGTATCCCCGAACGATCAGAGGAGGAGCCAAAAACCTAATTCCACCATCGCAACCTTCTGTATCCACGAGATCCCATCTTGGGGCCTGTTCTGGAGCTCCGCCGGAGGGGGCATCCACCACGGAGGGCTTCTACATCATCACCATAGCCCCTCCGATGTAGTGTGAGTAGTTTACTTCAGACCTTCGGTCCATAGCTAGTAGCTAGATGGCTTCTTCTCTCTTTTGGATCTCAATACAATGTTCTCCCCTCTCTCGTGGAGATCTATTCGATGTAATCTTCTTTTTGCGGTGTGTTTGTTGAGACTGATGAATTGTGGGTTTATGATCTAGTATTATCTATGGAAAATATTTGATTCTTCTCTGAATTCTTTTATGTGTGATTGAGTTATCTTTGCAAGTCTATTTGAATTATCCTTTTTCGTTTGGCCGACTAGATTGGTAGTTCTTGCAATGGGAGAAGTGCTTAGCT
>CM038142.1:92793665-93049560 GCA_021437245.1 Aegilops speltoides | reverse complement strand
AGCTCATAAACGGTTACGCTGATGCAAGCTTTGACACCGATCCAGGACGATTCTAAATCGCAGATCGGATAATCGATTTACACTAAACGGAGGAGTCGGTTGGTGCGAGTTCTAAACAAAGCGTCAGAAGGGATCTACATGTGAAGCGGAGTACATAGCAGCCGGAAGCAGCTAATGAAGGAGTGCGGATGAAGGAGTTCATATCCGATCTAGGTGTCATACCTAGTGCATCGGGTCCAATGAAAATCTTCTATGACAATACTGGAGCAATTGCCTTAGCAAAGGAATCCAGATTTCACAATAGGACCAAGCACATCAAGAGACGCTTCAATTCCATCCGGGATTTAGTCCAGGTGGGAGACATAGAAATTTGCAAGATACATACAGATCTAAATGTAGCGAGACCGCTGACTAAGCCTCTTCCACGAAAGCAAAACATGATCAACACCAAGACTCCATGGGTGTTAGAATCATTACTATGTAATCTAGATTATTGACTCTAGTGCAAGTGGGAGACTGAAGGAAATATGTCCTAGAGGCAATAATAAAGTTATTATTTATTTCCTTATTTCATGATAAATGTTTATCATTCATGCTAGAATTGTATTAACGGAAACATGATACATGTGTGAATGCATAGACAAACAATATGTCACTAGTATGCCTCTACTAGACTAGCTTGTTAATCAAAGATGGTTATGTTTCCTAACCATGAACAAAGAGTTGTTATTTGATTAACAAGGTCACATCATTAGTTGAATGATCGATTGACATGACCCATTCCATTAGCTTAGCACCACGATCGTTTAGTATGTTGCTACTGCTTTTATCCATGACTTATACATGTTCCTATAACTATGAGATTATGCAACTCCGTTTCGGGAGGAACACTTTGGGTACTACCAAAGCGTCACAAGCGTAAGCGGGTGATTATAAAGGAGTACTACAGGTGTCTCCAAAGGTAGATGTTGGGTTGGCGTATTTGAGATTAGGTTTGTCACTCCGATTGTCGGAGAGGTATCTCTGGCCCTTCTCGGTAATACACATCACTTAAGCCTTGCAAGCATTACAACTAATGAGTTAGCTGTGAGATGATGTATTACTTGAGCGAGTAAAGAGACTTGCGATAGCGAGATTGAACTAGGTATTGGATACCGAGCGATCGAATCTCGGGCAAGTAACATACCGATGACAAAGGAACAACGTATGTTGTTATCTTGATCTGACCGATAAAGATCTTCATAGAATATGTAGGAGACCAATATGGGCATCCGGTCCCGCTATTGGTTATTGACCGAGGCGTGTCTCGGTCATGTCTACATTGTTCTCGAACCGTAGGGTCCATGCGCTTAAGGTTTCGATGACGGTTATATTATGAGTTTGTGTATTTTGATGTACCAAGAAGTTCGAGTCCGGATGTGATCACGGACATGACGAGGAGTCTCGAAATGGTTGAGACATAAAGATTGATATATTGAAGCCTATATTTGGAGTTCGAATGGTTCCGGTGAAATCGGGATTTTCTTAACACCGGGGTTACCGAACCCTCCCGGGATTATTGGGCCTTAGTGGGCCATGAGGGAGAAGAGGAAGGGCGGCCAGGGCAGGCCGCGCCTCCCCTAGTCCGAATAGGACAAGGAGAGGCGGCGCCCCCCTTCCCTCCCCCCAATCCTAATCCAACTAGGAAGGGGGGAGTCCTACTCCGGTGGGAGTAGGACTCCGACGCAACGCCTCCAAGGGCAGCCGCACCCCCTTCCTCCTTTATATCACGGGGCAGGGGGCACCCTAGAACACACAAGTTGATCTACGGATGGTTCCTTAGCCGTGTCGCGGTGCCCCCTCCACCATATTCCACCTCGGTCATATCGTCATAAAGCTTAGGCGAAGCCTGCGCCGATAGAACATCAAGATCGCCACTGCGCCGTCAGGCGTGGAACTCTTCCTCGAAGCTCTCTTTGGATTGGGCCCGAGGAGCATCATCGAGCTGTACGTGTGTCAAGAACTGGGCGCGGAGTAACGACGCTAGGATCGGTTGGATCGCGAGGAGATCGTCGACTACTTCCCTACGCCAGGTCGCTTCCGCTTCGGTCTCACGAGGGTGCGTGACAACACTCTCCCTCTCGTTGCTATGCATCACCATGATCTTGCGTGTGCGAGTAGAAATTTTTGAAATTACACGCTCCCCAACACGCACGTCTTCACGATCCGACCGATCAAGTACCGAATGTACGACACCTCCGGAGTTCAAAGACACGCTCACTCGATGACGCCCCTCGAACTCCGATCCACCCGAAGTGTTGAGGAGAGTTTCGTAAACGACGACGGTTGGGTGACGATGTTGATGTTCTACCGACGCAGGGCTTCGCCTAGGCACCGCTATAGTATTATCGAGGTGGACTGTGGTGGAGGGGGGCATCGTACACGGCTAAAAGATCAAACAAATCAATTGTTGTATCTTTGGGGTGCCCCCTGCCCCGTGATATCAAAGGAGCAAGGGGAGGCTGGCCGACCCTCTGCTGCGCGCCTTCAAGAGGGGAATCCTACTAGGACTCCAAGTCCTAGTAGGTTTCCACCTAAAGAGAGAGGGGAAGGAAGGAGAGGGAGAGAAGGGAGGCCACCTCTAGTCTCAAGAAGGGGCGCCTGGCCTGCCTAGGCGCCTCTCTCTCTCCACTAAGCCCCATCCTAGTCCTAAGGTTCCGATAACCACCTCCGGACTCAGGAACATTTCGAGGAGTTGTCCAATATATCAATCTTCATGTCTCCACTATTTTGAGACTCCTCCTGTCCCTAGGACTTCTCAAACTAAACTCTCTCCACTAAGCCCCATCGAGGCCCATTAGTTCCCCTACGGGTTTCCATCGTTGTTCCTTTGTCATCGATAACCTCCGGTATCTCACTCGTGTTTTATCTCAAACTTCTCCTAACATTTCGAGTGTCCGAATATAGTTGTCCAATATATCAATCTTCATGTCTCGACTATTTTGAGACTAAGCTCGCTAACATGTCCGTGATCATCAAATCCGCTATGACCATCAACAACCTAGTTATGTTGTCTATGTATATCAAAACATATAAACTCATAATATAATTGACATGAGGCGCGCCATAGAGGGTGCCGGCCTCAATATTGGGGCACCCAAGACACAACAATTGATCTGTTTGATCTTTTAGCGTGTCTCGGTGCCCCCTCCACCATAGACCTCGATAATCTTGTGGCGGTGCTTAGGCGAAGTTGCGTCGAGAACATCAACTTGCTCGTCACCCGCGCGTAGAAACTCTCCCCTCAACATGGATCGGAGTTCGAGGGGCGTCATCGGGCTGAGCGTGTGTTCAAATGCGTTGAGGTACTTGATCGGTCGGTTACGCGTTGTGCCACGCTTCGCTTTCGGTCCCGCAGTGCGTGGGACACTCCCCTCTTGTTGCTATGCATCACCATGATCTTAGCGCAGCGTAGGAATTTTTTGAAATTACCACGCTCCCAACACAAAGGCATCCGAGCCTGGTTTTATGCGTAGATGTCATATGCACGAGTAGAACACAAGTGAGTTGTGGGCGATATAAGTCATACCGCTTACCAAAGATGTCATACTTTGGTTCAGCGGTATTGTCGATGAAGCGCCCACACCGACATTACGGTATGCTACGCGAGACCGGTTCTACCGACGGCTTGGCACACGTGTGGTGGCGGGTGTCGCTTTCTCCAACTTTAGTTAAACCGAAAAGTGGCTACGCGCCCGGTCCTTGTGAAGGTTAAAACAACACCAACTTGACAAACTATCGCTGTGGTTTTGATGCGAGGTAAGAACGTTTTGCTAAGCCCGTAGCAGCCACGATAAATTTGCAACAACAAAGTAGAGGACGCCTAACTTGTTTTTGCAGGGCATGTTGTGATATGATATGGTCAAGATGTGATGCTATATTTTATTGTATGAGATGATCATGTTTTGTAACCGAAGTTATCGGCAATCGGCAGAGCCATATGGTTGTCGCTTATTGTATGCAATGCATCGCTTCGTAATGCTTTACTTTATCACTAAACGGTAGCGATAGTCGAGAAGCATAAGATTGGTGAGATGACAACGATGCTACGATGGATATCAAGGTGTCGCTACGGTGACGATGGTGATCATGACGGTGCCGGAGATGGAGATCACAAGCACAAGATGATGATGGCCATATCATATCACTTATATTGATTGCATGTGATGTTTATCGCTTATGCATCTTATCTTGCTTTGATTGACGGTAGCATTATAAGATGATCTCTCACTAAATTTCAAGATAAAAGTGTTCTCCCGAGTATCCACCGCTGCCAAAGTTCGTCGTGCCTGCAGACACCACGTGATGATCGGTGTGATAAGCTCTACGCCCATCTACAACGGGTGCAAGCCAGTTTTGCACACAATACGAATACTCAAAGTTAAACTTGACGAGCCTAGCATATGCAGATATGGCCTCGAACACCGAGACCGAAAGGTCGAGCGTGAATCATATAGTAGATATGATCAACATAGTGATGTTCACCATTGAAAACTACTCCATTTCACGTGATGATCAGTTATGGTTTAGTTGATTTGGATCTCGTGATCACTTAGATGATTAGAGGGATGTCTATCTAAGTGGGAGTTCTTAAGTAATATGATTAATTGAACTTAAATTTATCATGAACTTAGTCCTGGTAGTATTTTGCAAATTATGTTGTAGATCAATAGCTCATGTTGTTGCTTTCATATGTTTATTTTGATACGTTCCTAGAGAAAATTGTGTTGAAAGATGTTAGTAGCAATGATGCGTATTGGATCTGTGATCTAAGGATTGTCCTCATTGCTGCATAGAAGAATTATGCCCTTGATGCACTGCTAGGTGACGGACCTATTGCAGGAGCAGATGCAGACGTTATGAACGTTTGGCTAACTCAATATGATGACTACTTGATAATTTAGTGCACCATGCTTAACGGCTTAGAATCGGGACTTCAAAGACATTTTGAACGTCATGGGCCATATGAGATGTTCCAGGAGTTGAAGTTAATATTTCAAGCAAATACCCGAGTTGAGAGATATGAAGTCTACAACAAGTTCTATAGCTAAAAGATGGAGGAGAATTGCTCAACTAGTGAGCATGTGCTCAGATTGTCTGGGTACTACAATCGCTTGAATCAAGTGGGAGTTAATCTTCCAGATAAGATAGTGATTGAGAGAGTTCTCTAGTCACCATCACCAAGTTAGTAGAACTTTGTGATGAACTATAGTATGCAAAGGATGACGAAAATGATTCCCGAGCTCTTCGCGATGTTGAAATCAATGAAGGTAGAAATCAAGAAAGAGCATCAAGTGTTGATGATTGACAAGACCACTAGTTTCAAGAAAAGGGCAAAGGGAAAGAAAGGTAACTTCAAGTAGAATGACAAGCAAGTTGTCACTCCCGCCAAGAAGCCCAAAGCTGGACCAAAGCCCTAAACCGAAAGTGCTTATAATCGCAAAGGAAATGGTCACCGAAACGAAATGCCCCTAATATTTGGTGGATAAGAAGGATGGCAAAGTGAACAAGGGTATATTTGATATACAGGTTATTGATGTGTGCCTTACTAGTGTTTATAGTAGCCCCTGAGTATTTGATACTTGTTCGGTTGCTAAGATTAGTAACTCGAAACAGCAGTTACATAATAAACAGAGACTAGTTGAGGGGAAGTGACGATGAGTGTTGGAAGTAGTTCCAAGATTGATATGATCATCATCACACACTCCCTATACTTTCGGGATTAGTGTTAAACCTAAATAAATGTTATTTGGCGTTTGCGTTGAGCATGAATATGATTTGATCATGTTTATTGCAATACGGTTATTCATTTAAAGTCGGAGAGTAATTGTTGTTCTCTTTACATGAATAAAACCTTCCATACACCCAGTGAAAATAGTTTGTTGGATCTCGATCGTAGTGATACACATATTCATAATATTGATGCCAAAAGATGCAAAGTTGATAATGATAGTGCAACTTATTTGTGGCACTGCCATTTGGGTCATATCGGTGTAAAGCGCATGAAGAAACTCCATAAATATGGATTTTCGGAATCACTTGGCTATGAATCATTTGATGCTTGCGAACCGTGCCTTTTGGGCAAGATGACTAAAACTCCGCTTCTCGGAACAATGGAACGAAGCTATCGACTTGTTGGAAATAATACATACCGATGTATGCGCACCAATGAGTATTAAGGCTCGTGGCGGGTATCATTATTTTCTGACCTTCACAGATGATTTGAGCAGATATGGGTATATCTACTTGATGAAACATAAGTTTGAAATAGTTGAAAGGTTCAAAGAATTTCAGAGTGAAGTGGAAAATCATCGTAAAAAGAAAATAAAGTTTGTGCGGTCTGATCATGGAGATGAATATTTGAGTTACGAGTTTGGCCTTCAGTTAAAACAATATGGAATAGTTTCACAGCTCATGCCACCTGGAACACCACGGCGTAATGGTGTGTCCGAACGTCGTAACCGCACTTTATTAGATATGGTGCGATCTATGATGTATCTTACCGATTTACCACTATCATTTTGGGGTTATGCATTAGAGACAGCTGCACTCACTTTAAATAGGGCACCATCAAAATCCGTTGAGACAACGCCTTATAGACTGTGGTTTGGCAAGAAACCAAAGTTGTTGTTTCTTAGAGTTTGGGGTTGTGATGCTTATATGAAAAAGTTTCAACCTGATAAGCTCGAACCCAAATCGGAGAAGTGCGTCTTCATAGAATACCCAAAGGAAACTGTTGGGTACACCTTCTATCACAGATCCGAAGGCAAGATATTCGTTGCTAAGATGGATCCTTTCTAGAGAAGGAGTTTATCTCGAAAAAGTGAGTGGGAGGAAAGTAGAACTTGATGAGGTAACTGTACCTGCTCCCTTATTGGAAAGTAGTTCATCACAGAAATCTGTTCCTGTGACTACTACACCAATTAGTGAGGAAGTTAATGATGATGATCATGAAACTTCAGATCAAGTTGTTACTGAACCTCGTAGGTTGATACGTCCATTTTGCATCATGCTTTTATATCAATATTTATTGCATTATGGGTTGTTGTTACACATTATATCTCAATACTTATGGCTATTCTCTCTTATTTTACAAGGTTTACAATGAAGAGGGGGAATGCTGCCAGCTGGAATTCTGGCTGGAAAAGGAGCAAACGTTGGAAACCTATTCTACACAACTCCAAAAGTCTTGAAACTCCACAAAACAACTTTTTGGATTTAATAAGAATTTATGAGCGAAAGAAATAGGCCAGGGGCCCACACTGCTCAGAGACAGAGGGCGCACCTCCTATCTCCCGGGCCTCGGTGGGCCTCCTCAAGGCCCATCTTCGCTATATCATCATTTTTACCTCGAAAAAATCGTGGGCAAGCTTACGGACTAAACTCACGCCACGAGGCGGAACCTTGGCGGAATCAATCTAGGCTCTGGCGGAGCTGTTCGCCAGGGACACTTTCTCCGGAGGGGGAAATCATCACCAACGATCCTCTCCTCGAGGGGGTCAATCTCCATCAACATCTTCACCAAGACCATCTCCTCTCAAAACCCTAGTTCATCTCTTTGTATCCAATCTTGTATCAAAACCACAAATTGGTACATGTGGGTTGCTAGTAGTGTTGATTACTCCTTGTAGTTGATGCTAGTTGGTTTACTTGGTGGAAGATCATATGTTCAGATCCTTTATGCATATTATTACCCCTCTGATTATGAACATGCATATGCTTTGTGAGTAGTTACGTTTGTTCCTGAGGACATGGGTTAAGTCTTGCTATTAGTAGTCATGTGAATTTGGTATTCGTTCGATATTTTGATGAGATGTATGTTGTCTTTCCTCTTGCGGTGTTATTTGAACGTCGACTACATGACACTTCACCATTATTTGGGCCTAGAGGAAGGCATAGGGAAGTAATAAGTAGATGATGGGTTGCTAGAGTGACAGAAGCTTAAACCCTAGTTTATGCGTTGCTTCGTTAGGGGTTGATATGGACCCATATGTTTAATGTTGTGGTTAGGTTTACCTTAATACTCCTTTTTGTAGTTGCGGATGCTTGCAATAGGGGTTAATCATAAGTGGGATGCTTGTCCAAGTTAGGGCAGTACCCAAGTACCGGTCCACCCACATATCAAATTATCAAAGTACCGAACGCGAATCTTATGAACGTGATGAAAACTAGCTTGACGATAATTCTCAATGTGTCCTCGAGAGCTTCTTCTACATTATTAGAATTTGTCCAGGCTTATCCTTTGCTACATAAAGGATTGGGCCACCTTGCTGCACTTTATTTACTTTATTTACTTTTTGCTCGTTACTATTTATCTTATCACAAAACTATCTATCACCTACTATTTCAGTGCTTGCAGAGAAAACCTTACTGAAAACCTCTTATCATTTCCTTCTGCTCCTCGTTGGGTTCGACACTCTTACTTATCGAAAGGACTACGATAGATCCCCTATACTTGTGGGTCATCATAGGTCAACCAGAGTAAGATCTGCACCAGACTGGTGCGGTAATCCTGTTCTAGAAGTTATGTTACTAGACCATGACGAACCTACGAACTATGAAGAAGCGATGGTGAGCCCAGATTCCGCGAAGTGGCTTGAGGCCATGAAATCTGAGATGAGATCCATGTATGAGAACAAAGTATGGACTTTGATTGACTTGCCCAATGATCGGCGAGCCATTGAGATTAAATGGATCTTCAAGAGGAAGACGGACACTGATAGTAGTGTTACTATCTACAAAGCTAGAATTGTCGCAAAAGGTTTTCGACAAGTTCAAGGTGTTGACTATGATGAGAGTTTCTCACTCGTATATATGCTTAAGTCTGTCTGAATCATGTTAGCCATTGCCGCATTTTATGAAATCTCGCAAATAGATAAACAAAACTGCATTCCTTAATGGATTTATTAAAGAAGAGTTGTATATGATGCAACCAGAAGGTTTTGTCAATCCTAAAGGTGCTAACAAAACATGCAGGCTCCAGCAATCCATCTATGGACTGGTGCAAGCATCTCGGAGTTGGAATATACGCTTTGATAAGTTGATCAAAGGATATAGTTTTATATGCACTTCATGTGAAGCCTCAGATTTACAAGGAAGTGAGTGGGAGCACTACAACATTTCTGATAAGTATATGTGAATGACATATTGTTGATCGGAAATAATGTAGAATTATTCTGCAAAGCATAAAGGAGTGTTTGAAAGGAGTTTTTCAAAGAAAGACCTCGGTGAAGCTACTTACATATTGAGCATCAAGATCTATAGAGATAGATCAAGACGCTTGATAAGTTTTTCAATGAGTACATACCTTGACAAGATTTTGAAGTAGTTCAAAATGGAACAGTCAAAGAAAGAGTTCTTGCCTGTGTTACAAGGTGTGAAATTGAGTAAGACTCAAAGCCCGACCACGACATAAGATAGAAAGAGAATGAAAGTCATTCCCTATGCCTTGGCCATAGGTTCTATAAAGTATGCCATGCTGTGTACTAGATCTATTGTATACCCTACACTGATTTTGGCAAGGGAGTACAATAGTGATCTAGGAGTAGATCACTTGACAGCGGTCAAAATTATCCTTAGTGGAATAAGGATATGTTCTCGATTATGGAGGTGACAAAAAGGTTCGTCGTAAAGGGTTACATCGATGCAAATTTTGACACAGATCCAGATGACTCTAAATCTCAATCTGGATACATATTGAAAGTGGGAGCAATTAGCTAGAGTAGCTTCGTGCAGAGCATTGTTGACATAGAAATTTGCAAAATACATACGGATCTGAATGTGGCAGACCCGTTGACTAAACTTCTCTCACAAGCAAAACATGATCACCCCTTAGTACTCTCTGGGTGTTAATCACATAGTGATGTGAACTAGATTATTGACTCTAGTAAACCCCTTGGGTGTTGGTCACATGACGATGTGAACTATGGGCGTTAATCACATGGTGATGTGAGCTATTGGTATTAATTCACATGGTGATGTGTACTAGATTATTGACTCTAGTGCAAGTGGGAGACTGAAGGAAATATGCCCTAGAGGCAATAATAAAGTTATTATTTATTTCCTTATATCATGAGAAATGTTTATTAGTCATGCTAGAATTGTATTAAGCGGAAAGATGATACATGTGTGAATACATAGACAAACAGAGTGTCACTAGTATGCCTCTACTTCACTAGCTCGTTGATCAAAGATGGTTATGTTTCCTAGCCATTGACATGGGTTGTCATTTGATTAACGGGATCACATCATTAGGAGAATGATGTGATTGACTTGACCCATTCCTTTAGCTTAGCACACGATCGTTTAGTATGTTGCTATTGCTTTCTTCATGACTTATACATGTTCCTATGACTATGAGATTATGCAACTCCTGCCATCGGAGGAACACTTTGTGTGCTACCAAAGGTCACAACGAATCGGGTGATTATAAAGGTGCTCTACAGTGTCTCTCAAGGTACATGTTGGGTTGGTGTATTTCGAGATTAGGATTTGTCACCTCGACATCGGAGAGGTATCTCTCGGCCCTCTCAAGAATGCACATCACTTAAGCCTTAGAAGCATTGCAACTAATGAGTTAGTTATGGATGATGTATTATGGAACGAGTAAAGAGATTTGCGGTAACGAGATTGAACTAGGTATTGAGATACCGACGATCGAATCTCGGCAAGTAACATACCGATGACAAAGGGAACAACTTATGTTGTTATGCGGTCTGACCGATAAAGATCTTCGTAGAATATGTAGGAGCCAATATGAGCATCCAGGTTCCGCTGTTGGTTATTGACCAGAGACATGTCTCGGTCATGTCTACATAGTTCTCGAACCCGTAGGGTCCGCACGCTTAACGTTACGATGACAGTTATATTATGAGTTTATATGTTTTGATATTCCGAAGGTTGTTCGGAGTCCCGGATGTGATCACGGACATGACGAGGAGTCTCGAAATGGTTGAGACATTAAGATTGATATATTGGACGACTATATTCGGACACCGGAAATGTTCCGGAGAAGTGTCGGATAAAACCGGAGTGCCGGAGGGTTATCGGAAACCCCGGGGGTACTAATGGGCCTCGATGGGCCTTAGTAGAGAGAGAGGGGCGGCCTAGGGCAGGCCGCACTCCCCTCCCCCTCTGGTCCGAATTGGACTAGGAGAGGGGGGCGGCGCCCCCCTTTCCTTCTCCCTCTCCCTCTCCTTCCTCCCCCCTCTCTCCCTTTAGGTGGAAACCTACTAGGACTTGGAGTCCTAGTAGGATTCCCCTCTTGGGGGCGTGCCATAGAGGGCCAGCCGGCCTCCCCCTTGCTCCTTTATATACGGGGGCACGGGGGCACCCCAAAGACACAACAATTGATCTGTTTGATCTTTTAGCCGTGTGTGGTGCCCCCCTCCACCATAGTCCACCTCGCACATCAGAGCGGTGCTTAGGTGAAGCCCTGCGCGGTAGAACATCAACATCGCCACCACGCCGTCAGGCCGACGTAAACTCTCCTCAACACTCGGCTGGATCGGAGTTCGAGGGACGCCATCGGCTGAACGTGCTGAACTCGGAGGTGCCGACGCTCGTACTTGATCGGTCAGATTGTGAAGACGTACGACTACATCAACCGCGTTGTGCTAACGCTTCCGCTTTTGGTCTACAAGGGTACGTGGACAACACTCTCCCCTCTCATTGCTACGCATCACCATGATCTTGCGTGTGCGTAGGAAATTTTTTGAAATTACTACGTTCCCCAACAGGTGCTTCTGGCCATCATCGTACCACTTCATGTGTCGGTTCAGGTAAGCATCCCAGTCAGTCACCCTCCTCTCCGCGTCTTTCCGGTACCTCCGTTGGTTCCACTCCGTCACATGATTTTTATGAAGCTCTCCCCAATCTGTGATCGACTGATTCTTCTGCCGGCTCATCCTGCAAGGCGTTAGCAACAAGAAACATCATAACAAAGTCGAACGCAATGAATTCATGGGCTCATCCTACGGGCACTCACAAGTGGAGCGCGTGGCCGCCGGTATCAGTGGGCTGGCCCGGTGGGGCATGTTGAAAAATCCAAAACTGCGTGGCCACGCGTTGTGGCAAGTGCCACTCGACGGCGTACACACAGATCATGGGCACGATGCATCGCCAGAGACTACTGTCCTCATCGCACACCACGTTCAAATGAAAGTCCCACTCTCGGTCATGATACGGCCACCAGGTTACCTATTACATATATGGTGCTAAGTTGCCACTCTTGGTCAAAAGTGGAATCAAAGAGAAATGTGTTTAGCGAGTTCATATACCTGCGTATGCGTCAAAGCGTCCAACTCGTTGGTGTAGGTCTTGTATGAAGTCTTGTTTAGGCCCGTGTAGAGTTTGACAACGTCCCACTCGTAAGCTACGGTGGGGTGTCGAGCCTCGTCATCGTCTTTGCTATAGGCACCCCATGGGCGTCTTGGCAGCTTCTCAGGACGCCCCACCGGCAGATGCTCCCACATCCAAATGGAGAAGGCCCAGACAAAGCCACCCATATTGGACTTGTCTCCCGTCCTCTGAGTTGCGTCGTCAAGCTGCAAAAAATCAAATGAGGATCGACATACTTTCGTAGGTAGGCAATTAGATACTCTCTTACCAAACGGTGTAGGTAGGCGAGAGATGCGGTCCCCCAACTATACCCTGCATCCCAGTCGGCTAGGAAGAACAGATAGGACCAGTTTGCAGAGTTCCCGGATGCGTTTGGAAAAACGACCTTCGTGAGAATATACCACAGGTAGGCCCTCGCGTACCACTCCACAGTCGTCTCATTGGCGTCTTCGGGGCATGTCTTCCGGTGCTCCGAGAGCCAGGACAACGGCACATCGGATGTACGGTTGCCCTTAGCATCGGGGCAGCCGCCGATGAGGGTGGTAACCCTCTCCTGCCAGTTGGTCCTCTCCACTCGCCCGGTCAGTGCATGACCATCGAGCGGCATGGCAGTAATCATCGCCCAATCCTCGAGGGTCACCGTCATCTCCCCGCATGGGAGATGGAAAGAAAGGGTCTCCGGCCGCCACCGGTCAATCAGAGCTGTCAAAGCTGTGTGGACAAGCGTCGGCGGCTGACGCTTGAACTGCAACACGAAACCCAACAGCCGGGCTCTCTTGAAGAACGGCGCATAGCGCTTGTCGTAGTCCATATGCCCATGAACCCCGTGACCCCTCATGTGCAGTGGCTGGAGCATCTGTCAAAAAGTGAACGCCAAAAGTTAGGAAATTATTTTCATCAATCCAAAAACTTTGATCAATATTTCTTTCATATTACTTACCTCTCTGTTCTCTATGAAACGGGCACGATGACCCTTGTCGAATGTGTAGTCAAGCATGGAGTACCGTGGGCCGATGTTGTCCGCAAGAGGTGGCCGCCTTAATAAAATTTCATAAACAAAAGCACCATAAGCATAAAGCATACATAAACAAAAAATGAACTCACATCATATCAACATGCATCATATCAAAATAAAATTTTAAGCATATTTCTCCAACAACATCTACTACACATGATGGATCAAATCATATCAACATGCATCATATCAAAAAAAATCCTCCAACATACATCATATCATCATATTTTTAAATATTTTTTTCCAAACAACATCTTCATATCATCATATCAACATGCATCATCAAACTAGGGTTCATCTTCACACTAGATCATATCATCATATCAACATGCATCATCAAACTAGGGTTCATCCTCATATCAACATTACATCATAATTTTTTCAACAAAAAAAATTATGACTAGGGTTCATCTTCACACTAACATATGAACTATTGATTAGAGTTCATATCCAATACCACAAGTTACTAAAGAACTAAGAACTACAACTACAATCAATCTTAGTTGGAAAAAATCCAATCTAAGTTCAAAAATATGAGGGATTTCAAGCAAATAATGCATCGAATCGGAAGCAAGTTTGCAAAAACTAATTGGAGGGATTGGAGGAGCTTACGTTTCTCTCTTTGGGGCCATCTCAATCCGCAAAAAATGATCAACAAACGGTGAAGATCCGAGGGGGGAGTGGAGGAGATGAGAGAGGGAGAGATGGGCTACTTGGGGGAGAAAATGAGGAACTGTCGACGGGGGGGGGAGGGGGAGGGGTCACTACTAGGAAAAGGCCTACTAATGGCGCACCAGTTTTGCCTACTAATGGCGCACCACTGGTGCGCCATTAGTAGCACCAGTGGTGCGCCATTAGTATATGGTATACTAATGGCGCACCATGTAGTGCGCCATTAGTATGCCTCCGAGGGGGCATACGTAACCATGTGCTTTGTCATACTAATGGCGCACTCTGTAGTGATGCGCCATTAGTATCCTTTGGCATACTAATGGCGCACGTTGAGGTGATGTGCCATTAGTATGAATATTAGGTTTTATTTTATTTTTTACTTTTCTGATTTTTGCACAAGTTACAAAATATATTATTGGACGAATATAGACAGCAGCACACAAAGAACAAAGCAGATTCATCGAATACAATAGAAGATTAGTCTCCGAATACAATTCATCATATTAGTCTCCAAATTCAAAAGACCGAACAAAGATAAAACATTACAAGTCTCAAGACCGCGAGTATCAAGTTTGTCTTCACATTACAAGTTGATATCGATCATCTAAACTACCATCACATAGAAGAGAGTTACGGTCATCACGATGAGCATCATCGCGATCAAACTGGTCTTCATCCAGTTCCTCCAACGCTCCCTCCTCTCTCCCGCTAGATAGCGGGCGTATCTAGATTACACCTCCGCCCTAGTGGTGTACCCTTTGTAACTGTTACCGCTAAAACGGTGAACCTGTCTCCGACACTCCTCCTAGTCGTTGTAGACTCCGGGAACCTTACCCTTGTACACGACATATGACGGCATCTCTATGCACAAGCCAAACAACAGACAATAAATAAGCAATATGTAAGTATGCAACAAAAGGATCGGAAGAGAAAAGCAAGACATTAATAGCACGATTCATGGTCCTACTAATAAATAGCATCGGTTACATCTAAGTTGAACGACTGTCCAAACCAAAGAGACATACGAATTCATTAAAGTTTAATTACAACATGAGCCAATCAATGTTTCAGAACTACACATCACTACTTTCGACTCGACTCATGGGATAGGAGCGTGGATGAAGCCACCGTCTGTCGTGATGGTCATCAAATCGCGATCGTTGTCAGCCTGCATTTGTAGCGTTCCGTCTATCTCACTGTTGGACGGTTGATATCTAAGGAAGAACTGCCCAGAGGTATGAAGGACATCTTGATGGATGATGTCCGCAAACTCTGACTGGATGCGAAAGAATTCTTGTCTGATGTCCGCGTCCTGGATTGCCGACAAGATCGCAGCCCAATCTTTGAGATTATCCGCAGCGAAGGTGATGATGGTCCTCACGATCGCCCGCATGTGATGGAGGGCATAGTAGGCATCCTTCGATCGCCAGCGGCTGCTTGACGCAGCAGAACTTCAGATATGGGAGAACATGTGCTTGCCGTACTTACGAACTGCCCTGGTGAAGGTGCCTCCAGATTTGCCGTAGCCGGGGAGAACATCATCAAGAACTTTCTTGATATTCGTTTAGTCTATCTTGGAGTCACGGTTCGGGTCGAAATACGTGGCCATGGAATATTTCGGGCTTAACAGGATGAGTGTGCAATGTGTGTCACTGCACAGAACACGGAATGTTAGAAGAAAAAAAGAATGATCAAAATCTAAGAAATCATATGTTACGGGGCGGTTAAGGGATGACTTACTCGGGAAAGTAAGCCACAAGGAAGTTATCCTTATCTGGGTTTGCCAGAATGACGCCTTCGAGGTTGAACTCGCGACTTGGTGGTCCCCAGCGCTGCTCAAGAGCTTGGCACGCATGTAGAAGGGGTCGACTATCACGATGTCCGAGGTCTTGTCTCTAATGATCCGCATCTCCATACTCAGTGAAAACAGTCGAACGAAGGTGTAGTGCGGCGGATGAAGGTTAAACATAGCAAAGATGTCATCAAACCGCAGGACGATCGCACCCTCGGCGTCGCCATCCACAAAGCCCTTGCCCTCCGCACCATGGCCACGAAAACCGGTATGCCACATCATTCTCTCGAGACGCCGCTTCCAAAGAAAGAACACCGTCGTGCAGACTCCGATAGCACCGTTGTAGCATTGAGCATATTTGTCGGTAGCATCGCCTACCCGCCACATGCACCTCCTCGAGATATCCTTAGGTGAAGGTGGCCCTTCCGAGCACGGATCGAACTCGGTGCCGATCGCTCGCACCGGCGCCCTAGTTAGTCTTTCGCTTCGCCCTTCTTCTTGATCTGCTGTAATGGGACCGAGTTCGCTCTGCACCGCCTTCTTGAGCGTGTTGGGGCTGATAATATTTCGCACCTCAGCTATCCGAGGCTCGGTGAAGGCGGAGCCGGAGGCGTCTCTCGAGAACTGAATGCCGACGACGCTGCTGTAATTGAATTTCTCCACCGCACCAACTAGATCGCGGTCGCCTTGGTTGGGTTCTTGAGAAAGAGGCCCGCAGAACTCGTTAAGCGCACTCCATGTTCGCAAAGTACTTATCGATGTTGGTAAATGTACCGCCGCCGTTGTCGCTGCCGTCCGGATCTCGTGCCATATGCATGTCCGGATCCCGTGCCATAGGGATGTCCGCATAGGGATGTCCGCAGGTCCGTAGCATTGCGGCGTTCTTGCCATGGCTTGGCGCCGCACGACTAGCGATCTTGTCGTGGGGTGGTGTCCCCGCCTCAAACGAATCCGCTCTTCGCCAAAGCAGGGCTAGCTTACGCAGCGCCGAGGGTCATCTCATCTTCTTCGCCGCCCCAGCGGGTCGAATCGGACGTAACAGCTCGTCGCAGCCTAGCAGCACCCGAACCACTTCAACCCTATACACTGTGGGTGGCATCGGATTACCGTGGAACACGGTGTTGCCCGGTTGAACGATTCTGCCCTTGGCGACATCGACCAACTCGCCGCCCATGAAGTGCAGAAGAGTGCAAGGAACATCGTCGGCGCCCTACGAAAACATGTAGGGCATCAGGGATGCCCAGTCAAAGGCAAGGAGATGAAGTCATCGGCCGAGAGGCTTAGTTACCATGATGCCGTCGAGCTTGGCTAATGTCGAGGCACCGCCAACGACAGGCGTGCAACTGACGGAGGGGCCACTTGCTGGCGAGGTGCCGGCCGGCATACACGGGTGCATTAAGCTCCAATGCCCGTGCCGGCGCCGGAGACACGAATACCGCCTCCTCCGGAGACACCAATGGCGCCGCGCTGCAGGCGAAGTTGTTGGCCGTGGAAGCGGGAACCGGGAGGCCCCTGTTGGCCGCCCGCAATCCATGTCGTCAGCCCATGAATCAATGTAGGCACCATGGCGTTGAGCTTTGTTCCCAGTTGTTGTTCCACTTGGTCTTGGACAAGCTCCGGAATCCGCGCCACTTGTGCCTTGAGTGCTTCAACCTCGCGCGACTGGCTTTCCGAGCTGGTCGTTTTCTCCTTTCGCCGACCAGCGGTATAGTATGACGACCATTTTGTGGACAAGCCTTTTGCCGCCACACGACCAGCCGACGCCGGCCATCGAGCTTATCCTTGTTTTTCATTACGTTCAACGCCCTATTTAAAGGGGTGTCGAAAGGGGAGCTCTGAGAGGACCCCGCGCTACTGCTTTTAGTGTCCTGCGAAAGGAACGTGAACCATTTAGAAATATTGGGGATTAATTAGAATGCAACCATATGGAGTTAATTACGCGGGGGTGTATTCCTTACCAGAACAAGCTCGAGCGCCCTGATCTTCGGATCCGTGGTAAGCTCCTTTGTTACAGAGTCCTCCTTGTATCGGGCCCTGAGAAAGTTCATGGTCTGCTTGTCACGGTATTTCTCGAAGCGGGGCGGTAGGCCTTGCTCCGCGTCCTCCTTGTCCCATATAGGCTCTACCACTCTGTAACCGTCGGGACCGAGTTGGTGGACCCCTAAGTTCAACTGCCGCATTTCTTTCCCCCACTGACTTGATTTGGAGGTAGCGCTGCTCTCGCACTTGATCTTGAACTCCTTGTACTCATCTTCGATCATCAAAGGATATTTCGCCTTGATCTTGTCATAACTATCACCTTTTTCAATCATTGCCTTCACCGTGCTTCTCCAAGTAGACAGGGTCGTGCTCATCCTCGTGAGGGCGGCACTGTTCACTTTATTCCTTGAGAGGCGTGTGTTTGCAAACTCAGCGGGGAACTTGTATCATTCGTGCGGCTTCGTGAAGAGGAGGCTGCGCAAATTCCCTCGGTCCTTATGCCTTAGGTTCTCGGTGTTGATCGAGACGGTGCTCCGGAGAATGCACCCGAGCTGAACCGAAAATTCTTGACTACTTGTTTGGGCGCCGCCGGATTCCGCCGGAGTCCACTTTAGTAAATTCCTCCTCGATGGTGCCGAGCACGCCGGCGCCGGTCCTTCCGTTGCCTTCTTCGGTTGGCTGCCATCTGCGGCGACGCCGCCATCATCGGTGGTGGCATCTCGGCGGCGCCATCGCTGGTGTCATCCCCGACGCCACTAGGTGTTGTGTAGTCGGGATCGTGTCTTCCGCGCGTCCTCATAGCGGTGATGTTCTTTCTCCAACTCCTGGGACAGCTCCCAGAATTGCTTGCCGCCCGAACCGCCGGCCTCATCGTTGTGGGCCATGTTTCGCTCTAAATAGGAAAAAAGTTTGGTCAAAAAGTTGGTTATTGTCAAGGAACAAGATCATGGTCTCATCATTTAGGGTTTGTTGACACCGAGGCATCCTAAAAGCTAAGCTTTTATCATTTTGGGTTTGTCGACGCCGAGGCACCCTAAAAGCCTAAGCGTACATCATTTAGGTTCTCATTGACACCGAGGCATCCGGGGCAGCCAAGTTAAGTTTTCATCATTTAGGGTTTATCGATGCCGAGGCACCCTAGGTTGGGCCTAATCACTTGGCTCTATTGCCACCTGCTATGCTGGGTTTATCATCTAGGGTTTATCGATGCTAAGGAGAATTCTAAGTTGGGCCTAATCACTTGGCTCTATTGCCACCTATGGTTAAATGCAGCAAGAATGGCGGGGCAGTTGATCCTACTTAACTAAGTACTAAGATACCCCGGCCCATGCATTAGTCGCAGTATTTATATGTCCTATTTTTAGCAAAGTCATGCTAAAATTCACGGAAAATTTCAGCATGACCTTTGCTAAAAATAGGACATATGGAGTACCCGAATTTGCCGGAACGAAAGTTAATCGACATTCCGGCAAACTCAACGGCCTCTTGGGGTACCTGCAATATCATCACGACACAATGGTCGGAGACAAAACCCAGCAAACTAGCAAGATGATCATCATCTTTGCAAGTCATTACTTGTCAAATACAGAAGAAGGAACAATTTATTTGTGACATAGTTGGCCCATACAGAAGAAGCAACACCCTGCACTAGCCTAAAAACAAGTGAAGTTTCATCCATATAAGAACAACTTTATAAAATCAGAGAAGTTGCTATGTTTTTTCTACTGCTAGGAAAAACATCACTCATTGGAAATGAAAATCTCAGTACCAGCATTTTGAACTTTGAAATGAAATACAGTAGTAGTATTAGTAGTATATGGAGTAGTATCTTGTCTGTGTGCTATCTGAAGCAGAGCATGGAAGCAAGTTTTGCCTTAGAGACCGCAAAAGCTATGTTTTTTCTCAATTCAGATATCAAACCACAAAAACTGGATATCTTGTCAGTAAAAAAAATAAACTCAAATTGTGAGGCGAGATAAAGCTGCATAGGTATGAAAAGAATTAGTCTGCACTGTCAAAATTCAGAGACTAATTACCGTTAGACACATCAGCTATTTCGTGTCACTAGGTTCAACAAAGCAATGTCATCTTTAATCACATCACTAGATTTAACAATTCTAGAAGACTTGTCTTCCTCTTGATATCTTGGAACTAGAAACTCACAAACATCTTTAAAGCCTGTATTTTTTTCTGAATGAACTCTTCCGTTGCAGCCACAAGATTGGCAGCATGTTTAAGTTTTATGACACTCATCCTACCATAATCAGTACTAACTCCCTCCCCTTGCACCCTGTAATTTACGCTAACCAAGCACCTGCATCTATAGATGCTCCATCCACTTACGCAGAATAGAATCGATCACACAAGACACAAGGTTAAGTAGAATAGAATCGATCACACACACATACACGAGAAATTTGAACTAAAAAACAATGACTGGACAAAATACATAGTGGAGGCGTGGCCCGAGCGTAGTGGAGGCGCGGTCGCGGTGCGGTGAGCGCGCCTGGGCGGGGCCAGGGCGCAGCCAAGGGTCGAGGGGAGCACGGGGTGCGGTGGTGCGACAGTCTACGGCGACGAGATCGAAGAGGGGGAAGGGGAACCGGTGCAGCTCACCGAGAGGAAGACGATGGCGAGTTCGTGCGGGGCCGGGGTTGACGAGGTGACGTGGATCGACGGTGAGGCCGCGGTGGCCGGAGGTGGAAGAAGGTGCAGACGCCGTAGACGGTGGAGGCGTCGGTGTCGTAGAGGCGCCGGAGACCTTGCCCTGCAAGACAGAGAAGGGGCCGCCACCAGTGCGTGGGCGGGGGCAAGGGAGGAGGAGGAGGGGCAAGGGAGGAGGAGGGTCGGGGCGATGGTGTTGCGTCGCTGCTCGGCACCGACGGCGAGGAGGAAGGCGGGGTGGAGTCCGCGGGGTCGGGGGCGGGGGGGGGGCAGGGGGCTGGGGCGGCGGGGTGGAGTCCGTGAGGGTCGGGCGGCGGGGGCTGGGAGCTGGGGCGGCGGGGGTGGAGTCCGGCAAGGGTCGGGGCGGCGGCGTCGTGGGTCGGGGCAGCGCGCGGGTGGATCTGGCGAGGGAGAGAGGGACGAAGGGCATCTGGCGAGGGAGAGGGAGGAATTAGCTAGGGGGGAAGCTTACTAACGGCGCACCACCCGTCGGTGCGCCATTAGAAATCTTTTTCTAATAGCAATGGCGCACCCCCCGTCGGTGCGCCATTAGAAATCTTTTTTTTAGATAGCAATCGCGCACCACCGGGCTAGTGCGCCATTAGTATGCTTTTATTATTATTATTATTTAAAAAATGAATATGAATATGAAACAGTAATATTTTTTATAAAAACAGTAATAATTGTTGTTTAACAACAATTGTAGTCTACACTTCTTTATTATTATTTTTTAGAAAATGAATATGAATATGAAACAGTAATAATTTTTTATAAAAACAGTAATAATTTTTTTAAAAATATCATCAAACTTGTTACTTGAAAATATCATCGGCGGCAGCGGTGGAGCGGGGGAGGGTGCGGGGGGTGCTCGTTGGCGGCGGTGGAGCGGGGGAGGGTGCGGGGGGGCGAGTGCTCGTCGGCAGCGGTGGAGCGGGGGAGGGTGCGGTGGGTCGTCGACGGCGGTGGAGCTAGTGGGGAGGGTGCGGTGGGATCGAGATCGAGATGGAGGGGATAGCGACGAGATGGAGGGGGATCGAGATCGAGGTGGCGGGGGAATCGAGATCGAGATGGAGGGGGATCGAGATCGAGTGTCCTCATGAATTCAAAAAGTGCCCATGAAATTTAAAAATATTCATGATATCAAAAGTGCCCATGAAATACAATCGAGAAATGAAGACTACGATTTAAATACAATCGATCTTAGCTAGCTATCTGCTCACAATCTTCTTGCCCTTCTTTTTTCGCAAATGGAGTTCTTCTCGTGGAACAGACGCCCTTAGGTAGGGTGGTCCCGCTTCTTCTTGTGGTGTGTGCTGCTACTTCATCGTCATCGTCATGTTTGATCTTGGTCGCCAGATTTGTCAAGTCTTGCTCATTGGCTACTCCATCCATTCCGATGATCTTCCTTTTGCCTCTCCTCACAACAACACGACCGGGCTTTGATGGGTCGGTAATGAAGAAGCATTGGTCCACTTGGGAAGCCAAGACCATGGCTCATTTTTCGGTGACGCTTATGCCATGGGTCTTGATTTGGCCGGGTATAACCATGGTGGTGAAATACCGGTCTTTTTAGGACGCCTGGCCCATCCGACACGGAACATCGGGACCTTCTCTCCAACAGAGCTCAGCTCCCAGATCTCCTCGATGCTTCCGTAGCATCCGTCTTTGTCGTTACCGTGTAGGATTCCATCGTTACCCGGAGTTCGATAACCATCGCTCTTCATGTCCTTGTCCTCGTGTAGAATGTGTAGTCATGATATCGTGACGCCTCATAGGTCATCGTTGTGCTCGCGCTACGTGACAAGGCGAATATGAGTTGTTCTTCCGCGGAAGAATCCTCATGTAAAGGGTACGATGTAAGCTTCGCTTGAACCAACGCGTGAAACATGAGTTGTGCACTTTGATTATATCTCCGCCCGTCCTCTATTGGCCTCGGTCATTGTACGCCTTCTCAATAAAGGTTTTGTGCTCTACCACCCAAGGATCGACCATGTCTATGTGTTGTAGCGCGACTAGGTTTGCTCTTTAAAAGTCGGTGAGTCGACTCGAAGTCGACATGCATTTGTGGCGACCTCACGGTGACCCCATCCAGCGAGCCCGCCGAGGTGCTTGTTGACGGCGCACTCAACGGGTTCTCGATGCCTAGATAATTCGTGCAGAGGAGATGCACTCTTCGGTCGAAAAGCCCTGGCTATACTTCCTCTCGACGTGACATGTTACGAACGTATCCTTTGATGACACCATTCATCCTTTCGAACGGCATCATGCCGCATGAACGCCGCCCGAGTTGGATGATATCCTCCATGATATGGACCAGCAGATGCGCCATAACGTCAAGAATGCGGGCGGAAGTACATCTCAAGCTCGCATAGTATCACCAGATCTCTTCCTGTAGCCTTCGAGTTGCCTCACGCCAATCGACTTCCGAGATGACGTCGAAAAAAGTTGCATAGGCCAAATAGCGTTTCATAGACGCACGCCCATGATCCCACGAATCGCAATCGAAGTATTCTGCGTCATCAAGACGTGATATCGTGAGACTTCATCCCGCTGAACTTCGCTTCATTGGGTCTAGGTATCTCGCTTATCTTCCCAGCAGAATCGTAAGGAAGTTTTACTCCTATGAGGCAGGTGAAAACTGCTCGATCTCCTCCTCGACTTAGAGTGAAGCACGCGGAGGGTAGTCATTTCCGGTCTTCTTGGCCTTTTTGCCTTTGCGACGACTTTTTGTGTCCTGCTTCGCCTCATCATCATCATCATTAGCGTGAACCTCCTGCTTGATGCCCATTGATTTCAAGTCTGCCCTTGCTTTCGGCCCATCTTTGGACCTCTCTAGCATGTTGAGCAGGGTACCAAGCAGACTCTCGCACACGTTCTTCGTGATATGCATGGCATCATGGCTGTGAGGCACACGGTGGATCTTCCAGTACGGCAAGTCCCAGAAAACAGACCTCATTTTCCATACCTTCAGCAGCGGCTCTGGCGCCTTTCGATTCTTTCCCGGCTCTAGCGCCTTTTGCTTCTTTCCCGGTAGTGGGCAATCTTTCCAATTTTTTAATAGCTCGTCTATTTCTCGCCGCCTCAGACGCTGGCGCCTTCGGGTTCGGTTTCACCATCGAACAGATCCTTGCGTTTCCTCCACGGGTCATCGTCGTGAAGCCACCTTCAATGTCCCATGTGATGGAGTCAAATACCTAGGGTAGGGTCATAGACCTGATCTAAATACCCTACCCAAGGACACCCTTAGAAGAAATCACCTTCCAGTCGACCTACGAGGAACCACTCGACTGACTTGAAGGACTCGACCATGAAGACTCACTCGACCACCAGAAGGTCAAGAAGCACTCTGTACTGCAACGGTCTGTAATTAAGTAGACTTTATGGTAGTTAAGACACTTTATGTGGGCGTTACCAAGAACGCCTGCACTTAATGTACTTTAAACCCTTCATTACGTGGGCGGCAGGGGTCTGGCAAGACTCTATATAAGCCACCCTCCACAGTGTAAGGGTTCGCACCCTATAACTCATATACACATAATCCACTCGACCGCCTCCTGCCCGAGACGAGGGCTGTTACTTCCTCCGAGAAGGGCCTGAACTCAGACATCTCTTGTGTTTACAACCTCTCCATAGCTAGGACCTTGCCTCTCCATACCTACCCCCCACTCTACTGTCAGACTTAGAACCACGACAGTTGGCGCCCACCATGGGGCAGGTGTTTTAGCGATTTTGTGGAGAAGTTGCGTTTCTTCCGAGTACTTTCATCATGGTTGCTGCTGGAGTTTTGGTCGAGGGCTGCGAGATCCGTCTCGGCGCTCTCACCTTCATCGCCGACGACTCGCTTGGCTCCGGAGGCTCCACTGACGTTGATGCGCCCGTCATGATGCGGCGACGATTTTCGCGATGTGTCCGCTGGGCGTTCTGCTGCGACAACCGCCGACCCCAGATCGGTCGACTTCTATCGGCCACCCTCCCGGTCTCCCGCCAGCGCAAGCGCCTGGTCGGTCGAGGCTCCAGCGGTGGGTGAGGCACGCGTGGCTCGCCAGACGCCACCGCCTAAGTTATGAAATCGAGCCCGACGAATCTCTACGGCCTGCTCGATCTGCCGACCGGCTCAGAGATCGTGATCCGAAAGGCGATAGCAGTGATCCGGGCGGCGGAAATCTCGATGGTCAACGGACCCGCAGATCCTCCCGGCCGCCCATGAGGGCGGGGCAGCGGCGGAGGCGACCCGACGGACCACGAAGAGTACCAGCCCGAGCCACTCGACTCTCGCAGAGGGAAGAGCTTCACCGCAGAACATGGATGCCTCGCACACTCCCATCGCGGAGAAACCCCGAGGCTCGCGCTTTGGAGGAGGCACGTCGCCAATTTGGTGAACGCTTCGTCTCGAGAACCTTCAGCGAGCACTCGACGAGCTGCTGCAACGAAGTTCCCGACGCCAATCGATGTCAACTCTTCCCGCCGACTCGTATATCGAACCCCAATCCGAATTTAGCAACTGCGACCAGATAGCAGAATCCATCCAGCCCTCTCACCGAAGTCGGCAGAGGCTTGATGCGATCGTGATTTGCTCCAGAAGGGAGACCAGAATTCAGCCGTGTCGCGATCGCAACAGAATTCATAGTCGATCCATCGCTGCGAATACGGTTCGCCGGCTCACAGTCCCAGATCGCCTCCGCGGCGTGAAGGACGCGAGAATCGGCGAGACCAGTACGGAGACCGACACGACCGTGATGATAGGCGTCGAGTGCCCACTTCCCCTCCGAGGGGTGGGTCTTACGCTCCTTGGCAACAAGATGACAAAGGCCAACTCGCAGGGCGAAGAGCTCCATCGACCCCTCGAACGGGCTTCGACGCTACGATCCATTATCGTGCAAGGCTTGGTCGATCAAACAGAGCCCATCGGGCGGGCGGACAGAGATGCACCCACAAGCGATCGAGTGCATGTTTCGTCCAGAATGTTTCAAAGACGGCTATCGAGCCGCAGTGATTCCCCAATTTCAAAGGTTGGCAACAGAGTCGCAAGTTCATCGGTGAGTCTAAGCCTGAAACTTGGCTCGAGGACTACCGAGTGGCGGTTCAGATTGGTGGTGGGAATGACGAGGTGGCCATGAAGCATTTGCCCCTCATGTTGGAAGGTTCTGCTAGAGTGTGGTTGAATCAGTTACCTCATAGCAGCATTTACACTTGGGAAGATTTGTCCCGAGTGTTTGTCAAGACATTTGAAGGAACTTGCAAGTGACCAGCTGGATTGACAGAGCTGCAAGTTTGTGTGCAGAAGATGAATGAGACTCTCAGAGAGTATATTCAGAGATGGATCACTTTGCATCATACCGTGGAGAACATGTCTGACCATCAGGCAGTCTGCGCCTTCAAGGATGGTGTCAAGAACAGATAATTGAGTTTGAAATTTGGTCGAACCGGAGACATGACCCTGAGTCGGATGATGGAGATTGCTACTGGCACGCCTAACGGCGAAGAAGAAGACCGACCAAGCGCCAAGTACAAGCCGAGTCACGGAGAAGGGAAACAGAAGCGAAGGCTGAACCAAGAGCTCCGGAGAGGCTCGCCGTGACTCGTGGAAAGTTCAAAGGAAACCAAAAGGATCCCGAACCCTAAGAAGGTAAAGGATAAAGAAGGGAACGACGTGATGGATATGCCGTGTCACATCCACACGAAGAAAGATGAAGAGGGAATATTATTTACCCAAAGCATACCACTCACCAATGTCGACTCCTGATCCAGCAGTTTCAAGGAAAGTAGTCTAAGGACAAGGAAAAGGAGTCGGACAAGGCCGAAGACAAGGAGGACAGTGAGGAGGATATCCGCATGTCAACTCCACTGATGATCTTCGCAGATGTGGAAAGTAAGAGCCGACTGAAGGTCATTAATCGTGAAGTGAACATGGTTGCCCAAATAAACCAAGCTATCTCGAGATGGTCCCAAACACCCATCACATTCGACCACCGATCACCCGACTCACATTGCCACCCCCGGAGGCAAGCTTTGGTGGTCGACCCGGTTGTCGAAGGCACTCGACCGACGAAAGTGCTGATGGACAAGTGGTAGTGGACTAAACTTGTTGTATGCGACACACCGAAAGGAATGGGCATTCGATGTCCCGATCGAGCACCAAGAATATGAGCTTTCATGGAGTTATACCAGAAAGAAAGCCGAGTCACTCGCCTAATAGCTCTAGACGTGGTGTTTGGTGATTCAAAACATTTTCGCAAAGAGAAGTTGACGTTTGAGGTCGTGGATTTTCGTGAGCGCACCACGCCATTTTGGGAGGCCAGCTTATGCACGGTTCATGGCTCGACCATGTTACGTGTACCTCAAACTCAAGATGCCCGCCCCAAAGGAGTGATCATCATCACCGTGATCGGAGAAAGGCGTAAGAGTGCTTGAAGGGCTCAAAGATTGCCGATTCCGTGTGACAGCGGTCGAGTTTGAAGAATATAAGCAAAACGCAGATCCGAGTGATTTGCTGCGATCCAAGAAACCCGCCACAGAATCTGCATTTGATCGTCCGGTGAGACGAAGCCTGTCCACATTCACCCGACCGACCCCAATGCAGCCCGACCCACATCTCCACAACACTCGACCAAATAGGAAGAAGCGCCATCCAGTTCCTCCGTGAAGCGGGACATTTTGCATGGAAGCCACCGACATGCGTGTTTCAGGGATCGGCTGAGCATCGCTTTAGAGTCGACTCATCAGCAAAACCAGTTAAAGAGCATCTTGGCGGTCCGCCGCCCGTAAGAGAAAGGCTATTGGTGAGGAAGTGGCTCGATTGTTGGCGGCAGGATTTATCCGAGAGATATACCACCCGAGTGGCTCGCTAATGTCGTCATGGTTCCTAGGAAGGACAAATCACTCCAATGTGCATTGACTTCAAGCACATCAATCGGGCCTGCCTAAAAGATCATTTCCTCTCCTCGCATTGATCAAATTGTTGACTCGACCGCGGGATGCGAGATTGTCTTTTCTAGACGCCTATTCCGGTACCACCAGATCCGTCTCAGACGACCCGATGAGATAAAACAGCTTTCATCACTCCATTCGGTGCTTCGCTATATCACCATGTCATTCGCCTCAAGAATGCCGGAGCCACATTTATGCGAATGATTCGAAGTGTTTACTCACCAAATCGGTCGGAATGTGGAAGCGATATGGATGATATCGTGGTCAAGTCACGAAAAGGTTCCGACCTGCTCGCCGACCTCGCCAAACATTTGCCAACCTCGGAAGGTATGATATCAAGCTCAATCCATCAAAGTGCACATTCGAGTTCACGGTGGCAAGTTACTCGGTTTTTCGCTTCCGAGCGAGGATCGACGCTAATCCGAGAAGATCGGCACTATTCTCCGAATGAAACGCCTCGGCGAAAGTGCACGATGTCCGAAGCTTCATCGATGCTTGGCCGCATTAAGTCGATTCATCTCACGACTCGGTGAAAAGGCATTGCCTCTTTACCAACCGATGAAGAAGGCGAACAAGTTCGAGTGGACTCTGTGGTCGATGCAGCGCTTGTCGAGCTAAAAGCTTTGCTCTCCACCCAGCTGGTGCTTGCTGCTCCAATCAGCAAAGAGCCTCTGTTGCTTTATATCGCAGCCACAGGACAAGTCGTCAGTACAGTACTTATGGTCGAGTGGGAAGAAGAAGGAAAAGCCTTCAAAGTTCAGCGCCCAATGTATTATTTGTCTGAAGTTTTGACTCCATCCAAGCAGAGATACCCTCATTATCAGAAGCTTGTGTATGGAATATACATGACCACAAAGAAGGTTGCTCATTATTTCTCGGATCATTCCATCACAGTCGTCAGCGACGCTCCACTTTCAGAGATTCTGCACAACAGAGATGCAACTGGTCGAGTGGCGAAATGGGTGATTGAACTTCTTCCCCTTGATATCAAGTTTGAGGCAAAGAAAGCCATTAAGTCCCAAGCAATAGCAGATTTCCTCGCCGAGTGGATTGAACAACAGCAGCCGACTGAAGTTCACTCGCAGCATTGGACCATGTTCTTTGATGGCTGTAAAATGCTGAATGGTTCCGGTGCTGGGGTGGTCTTGGTTTCCCCTAGAGGAGATAAGCTTAAATATGTGCTCCAGATTCACTTTGATTCCTCCAACAATGAGGCAGAGTATGAGGCCCTCTTATATGGATTGCGCATGGCCATTTCACTCGGCGTCCGTCGCCTGATGGTCTATGGCGATTCGGATTTAGTGGTCAACCAAGTGATGAAGGAGTGGGACGTGAGAAGCCCAAAGCCATGATCGGATATCGCAATGCAAAGTGAGGAAGCTGGAGAAGAAGTTTGGGGGGTTAGAGCTCCATCATATACCCCGACTGAAAAATCAAGCAGCTGATGATCTAGCAAAGATAGGTTCCAAGAGAGAAGCCATTCCGAGCGGTGTGTTCTTAGAGCACATTCATACTCCGTCAGTTAAAGAAGACCCTTTCACTGAAGAAGCTCCACAACCCAAGAGTGCCACGGATCCGACTGAGGTAGAAGTTCCAGCAGTGGTCGACTTGGTTATGGAGATCTTGGTAGTCACGCCTGACTGGACAATTCCATATATCACGTATATTCTGAGAAAAGAGCTCCCAGAGGACAAGGAAGAGGCTCGACAGATTGTCCGTCGATCCAAGGCCTTTACTGTTATCAAAGGACAGTTGTATAGAGAGAGCGCGACTGGAGTTGGTCAAAAGTGCATAACGCCAGAAGAAGGTCGAATCATTCTCAATGATATCCACTCGGGGACCTGTGGTCATCATGCGTCCTCTCGGACCATCGTGGCCAAAGCATACCGAGCCGGATTTTACTGGCCAAAGGCGAATGAGATGGCAAAGGAAATAGTGGACAAGTGCGAAGGATGTCAGTTCTACTCAAATATGTCACACAAGCCTGCATCAGCTCAAGACCATTCCACTCGGTGGCCTTTCGCAGATGGGGGTTGGACATGGTCGGTCCCTTGAGAACAGGTCAAGTGGTTTCACGCATGTCTTGGTGGCGATCGACAAGTTCACCAAGTGGATTGAGGCTAAGCCAATCAAGAACCTTGACGCCGGATCGCTGTTAGCTTCATCAGGAACCGATATTCAGATATGGAGTCCCGCACAAAGCATCATTACGTATAATGGGTCGAACTTTGACTCGGAGGAATTCAGAGATTTTCGCAACTCTCAAGGCACACGAATCGACTACGCTTCATCGCCCATCCGCAATGAATGGACAAGCGAGAGCGAGCCAATGGCCCGATCCTCAAAGGATTGAAACCCGACCGATGCGTGATCTCAAGCATGCGGCCTGGAGCATGGGTCGACGAACTTCCCTCGGTGCTTTGGGGATGCGGACCACACCCAATCGGTCGACCGAAGAACTCCATTCTTTTGGTCTACGGAGTGAAGCAGTCCTGCCGAGTGACCTTCTTCACAATGCTCCTCGAGTTGAACTCTACAACGGCGAAGCTGAACAAGCGACAGACGCAATGACCTTTTAGAGGAAAAAAGGAGATGGCTCGATCCGATCGACCATCTACCAACAAGACTTGTGTCGCTTCCACGCCAGAAATGTGAGGGGTCGAGCCTTCCAGGAAGGGGATTTAGTTCTCCGAGTGGATCAGCAGAAACAACACAAGCTTGCTCCTTCTTGGGAAGGAACCTTCATCATCACCAAAGTTCTCCACAACGGGGCGTACCGTTCTTACAACGTCGAACACAATATCAACGAGCCCCGAGCTTGGAACGCGGAACTACTCCGCCCATTTTACACTTAAGTTTATCACTCGGATGAGTTGTAATAAAGTACTTCTGTAGTTCATGGATTACAAAATAATAGTGTCATAATTTCTCCATAAGTTTTGTCACTTTTTATTTGTCCAATAAAATTTTCCCCTCAGTGGGTGACTTAGCCGCGAATCCGTTTCGCCTAAGTTTGTAAAAAAAATCCTTACCGAGTGGTGAGCCAGCCTCCCACTCGGTGGCTTAGCTGCGAATCCGTTTTGCCTAAGTTCAAATAAAATCCTACCAAGTGGTGAGCTAGACTCCCACTCGGAGGCTTAGCTGCAGTCCAAGTACTCGCCTAAGTTCAAATAAAATCCTACCGAATGTTGAGCCAGACTCTCGCTCGGGGGCTTAGCTGCAGTCCAAGTACTCGCCTAAGTTCAAATAAAATCCTACCGAGTGTTGAGCCAGACTCTCGCTCAGGGGCTTAGTTGCAGTTTAAACACTCGCCTAAGTACAATGTGCGCTCGCAAGGAGGACGAGGTGCAGGTCGACTGTGACCCTCTCCTCTGAGCTACGCCACAAATACAACGTGCGCTCGCAAGGAGGACGAGATGCAGGTCGACTGCGACCCTCTCCTCTGAGCTACGCCATAAGTACAATGTGTGCTCGCAAGGAAGACGAGGTGCAGGTCGACTGCGATCCTCTCCTCTGAGCTACGCCACAAATACAACGCGCGCTCGCAAGGAGGACGAGGTGCAGGTCGACTGCGACCCTCTCCTCTGAGCTATGCCATAAGTACAATGTGCGGTCGTAAGGAGGACGAAGTGTAGTACGACTGCAACCCTCTCCTCTGAGCTACGCCACAAGTACAACGTGAAAATCCTACCGAGTGAAGAGCAAACCTCTCACTCGGGGGCTTAGCCGCAGCCCCGTGCTCACCTAAGGTATAAAAATCCTACCGAGTGAAGAGCAAACCTCTCACTTGGGGGCTTAGCTGCAGCCCCGTGCTCGCCTAAGGTATAAAAATCCTACCGGGTGAAGAGCAAACCTCTCACTCGGGGGCTTAGCTGCAGTCCCGTGCTCGCCTAAGGTATAAAAATCCTACCGAGTGAAGAGCAAACCTCTCACTCGGGGGCTTAGCTGCAGCCCAGTGCTCGCCTAAGGTATAAAAATCCTACCGAGTGAAGAGCAAACCTCTCACTCAGGGGCTTAGCTGCAGCCCAGAGCTCGCCTAAGTGAATTAAGGAATAAGTCGACTGCAGTGAGCGTCTTGCTTTAAACCTGCAAAAGACATTTCGAGCCAAAAGCAATCATATTCAAACATCAAATCCAAGTTCAGATCGATACCTAAAGGAACCGAAAGTGCTCAGGCGCTAAGCCTGTTAAGGTTTATCGGTTACAAAATCACTCGGCATACCAAGGCAAATTTAAAGTGTCGAGCTTAAAGAAGTTTTTTACCCCTCCTGTGGAGGGCTGGAAGGTGCAACGAACTCATCAAGATCAATTCTGTCTGCGATCCGAGTGGCAACGGCAATGAAGGTTTCCATGAAGGACCTGAAGTCATGCTTCTTGGTGTTGGCCACCCGAAGAGCCGCCAGCTTGTCTTCTCGCGCATCCTTGCAGTGGACACGAGCCAGACATAGAGCAACGTCGGCGCCGCACCGAGCAGAGGACTTTTTCCACTCCTGCACTCGACCAGGAACCGTGTTCAGTCGAGCCATCAGCGACTCGAGGTCATTCTGGAGTGTCTCCCTAGGCCAGAGCGTGGTGTCGATGCGAGAAGTGGCGACCTTCAGCCTTGCAAGATAGTCAACGACAGCTGCAACACGAGACTCAAGTCGGAACACATTCATGGCAACTTCATCGCTCACCGGAGAGTTGACGGGATCAAGATTTGGTTCCAGCCGACTAGTTTCCTCTTCAAAGTTTTGACAGAATTCTGCAAATACAATCACCGAGTCAAGGCAATGGTCAAATGGCAAGATCACTGTTGAAAATGATTGTTGAGCGTAAAGGATTACCTTCGAGCATAAGGAACAACTGTAACACCCCAGATGTATCATGTCCCATTTTGGCAATGTATCTACTTGACCTTCATCCAATTCTTGTGGGTTTTATCATGTTTGGCCTCATCTTGTTTGGTATGTGGTTCTATTCTTTTCTTTGTCATGCTCATCTTACCATATTGCATTTGTGCCTCTTGTCATTTTGCATTCATCCTCAGCATATAGTGCAGCTTCATCTCATGCCATCTCATGTTGCATGTTGTCATTCATGTTGTTGCCATGAGCATCATGGACATGACCTTGTTCCCCCCCCCCCTCCAACCATGGCACTCTCACTTCTCCTCCTTTTCCCTCTCTTATCAAGTGCTGTTTTTCTTTCTCTATTAATGTTCATCTTCACCCTGTAAATCTTGCTCCTTGCCCTAAACCTCTCTGCCAAAGATTTCCTTATTTGAAGTTGTTTTGGTCAGGTTAAAAAATGACACAAGTTTAAAAATATTTCAAACTTGTCTTATTTTTCTACCTTTAAAAATGCCCAATGCAATTTATTAAAATAGTGGATAATTCCAGGGGTTGGAGAATATTTTCTTTATCCTCAAACTCCTCTTCTTTTTCCCTGAGCTTTTCTGTTTTCATTTCTGTTTTTAAAAAAAAGGAAATGCAGCACCAGCAGCAGCCAACAAGCCAGCCAACCCCCGGGCCTCGGCCTCCCAGGCCGGCCCAGCTAGCGCCCCGCACAGCCAGCCAGCCCGCTCGCGCCTCGTCTTTTCTCACCCACGCAAACGCGCACCCCCGCTAGAATCTCGACACGTCGACAGGTCGGCCCCGCTCATCAGCGCCTCCCCTGTTTCCCGCACCCACCTTTTCCCTCTCCTCTCACCGTCGCCATGGGGACCGCGAGCACAAGCGCGCGTGAGCTCGCACCGCTCGCCCTAGCCCTTTTAAGCCTCAGCTCCCGTGTCCATCGCGTCGTCTAGGGTTTCCCTCGTCCGCCGCCGCCGTTTCCAGGTGAGTTTAGCCACCAGATCTGCCGCTTCCGCCCCGTCCCGAGCGCACCTGGGAGCGCGCCTCGTCGCCGGCATGCTCTCCGGCCCCTCCAAACCCCGCAGCTCGTGTCCATCTTCTTCCTCGCCGTCGTCTCCTTCCACGACGTCGACTACGGTGCCCGGACGACGAGTACATCGACGTCCCCTGCTTCCTTCTACCTCTCGGTCGAGAACGCCCACGATTGAGCTCCACGCGTCGCCCGGCAGCTCGTCTCCGTCGACTACTCAGGTCCTTGGGTGAGCTGGGTAACGCACCTCCCTCTCCCATCCGCTCCTCGCATTTAGACAACCTTAGCGTAGGCGTCCGATCCGTGACTTTCCCAAGGCTCAAAGGTGCTCGACATTTCTAAATTTGTTGGTTAGAGCAGTGCAACCGTAGCGTGTTTTGCGTGCCGCAGCTCCGGTTCCCCTCTTCGTGCTCTCGAAGGCCGCGCTCGCTTCGCTACGCAGCGCAAGCACCTGCACGCCTCCGCAGCTCCGCGAAGTCCTTGCCGCTCAACGCGACGCCATGGCCCCGAAGTCGAGCTCGCCGAGCTCGAGCGCCCCTGCTTTCCCTCGTAAGTGCGCGAGTTCTTTTTCCCTTTCCGCTCGGCCGCTGGAGGCTCTGTGCCCACTGGTTGCCGTCGTTGCCCTCGCCGGCACCGTCGTTCTCTCCGTTTGCAACGCAGTCGCACGACCTGGTGCCTTTTCTAAAGGGGCCGAAGCCCTTCCTCTGTCGTGGGCTTCGCTTAGCCCATGGTCGGTAGAAGAAGACAAACACACCGTGGAGACCCGGTTCGATCCTCACGATGCATATTTACACCCCCCCCCTTTTTAATCCCATTCTGACACTATGTGTATGACAGTGTGGCCCCACCTGTCATCCTCCCTTAGCCTCTGTTTTCTTTTTTTTTTATTCCCCAGCGAATATTCCATTTCTGGCATGTAGGACATTTCCATTTCGGGCAAGTCCATTTCTGGACGTTTCCAAATATGGAAAATGCCTTTTCTATCATATTCCAATTTAGGCAGGTTTTAACTTAATGCACTTGTGAACATTTTTCTACAGCAACCCTAACATATTATATATGTTTTTGGGGTAGAAAAATCCCACCAATTCAGTGGTGGCATTAGTTTCTGCATTTGCGCAAGTTCATGAACATGTCATTTTACATCATGATGTTGTCTTGTCATTTTTGTGTTTTTTATTTCAAGCATGCTATGAGGTTGTTTTGCTCAAGGATAGCTTCATTTTCATGCCTACTTCATGCTAGTACTTGTTCCATGCCATGATATGCCTGGTAGTGAGTTAATCAAGCTTGTAAAGATGCCATGTTGAATCTGTTTTTGCCATGTCCTGAAATTTCACCAAGTCTGGAACTGTTTATAAAAACTTGCTATGTTTACATGGGTGCCATCATATCCTCTAGTCCTTTTTGGCTTATGGTCAGTAAGGGACTTTTGATCTATGCTTTGAGTAGAATCATGTCATGCCTTGTTTTGCTATTATAAGTTCCTGTAACTTGCTGTTTGCTTGCTCTAAACATGCCTTCTGATGTTAATTCTCGCATACTAGTATTTTCACTAAGTCTGTGAACACGATATTTTTGCACTTTCACCATGCTTGTTTGAACATGTTATGATGTGATTTAGCCGTAGCTCAGTGTTCCTCTTTTGTTAAGCATCTCCTGTAGATCACTGCCATATGCTTTGCTTTTATGTTGGGGTGTTGTAGCATAGTTTCTTGTTGCTTGATAAGTGGCATCGTGCTGTTAAACGCAGTTTCGCGTCATCCTTGTTTTGCTTGTCATTTGCAAACCGTGCATCCTATTCCGGTGATCTTTATATCGATTTCAACCGAAATCATCTCATCTTTCCAGCGGCATACTTGGTTTGCCAAGTTGATGCCCGGTTCATCATATTCCTTCCGGAGCACACATATGCATTGCATATCACATCTCGCATCGCATGTCATGTATTGCATCATATTGCTTGTGCATTGATCCTTGTTTGATTGCGGTTCTGTTGCTTGTTGTTCTTGCTTTGGTTAGAGCCGGGAGACGAGTACGTGAATGAGGAACCTGTTGAGAACGCCTACGAGGATCAAGCCTTCGACAACTCTGAGAACCTTGCAGGCAAGATGACCATACCTTCGAAATCACTTCTATCTTTGCTTGCTAGATGCTCGCTCTTTTGCTATGCCTATGCTGCGATACCTACCACTTGCTATATCATGCCACCCATATTGCCATGTCAAACCTCTAACCATCCATGTCCTAGCAAACCGTTGATTGGCTATGTTACCGCTTTGCTCAGCCCCTCTTATAGCGTTGCTAGTTGCAGGTGAAGATGAAGTTTGTTCCTTGTTGGAACACGGATATTTTGGGATATCACAATATCTATTGTTTTAATTAATGCATCTATATACTTGGTAAAGGGTGGAAGGCTCGGCCTTATGCCTGGTATTTTGTTCCACTCTTGCCACCCTAGTTTCCGTCATACCGGTGTTATGTTCCTTGATTTTGCGTTCCTTACGCGGTCGGGTGATTTATGGGACCCCCGTGACAGTTCGCTTTGAATAAAACTCCTCCAGCAAGGCCCAACCTTGGTTTTACCATTTGCCACCCAAGCCTTTTTCCCTTGGGTTTTCGCGAGCCCAAGGGTCATCTTTATTTAACCCCCCGGGCCAATGCTCCTCTGAGTGTTGGTCCAAACTAGAGCCACTTGCGGTGCCGCCCTAAGGCAACTTGGGGTATCTTCGGCTGCCGTACGTAGTGTTCATCCGGTGTGCCCTGAGAACGAGATATGTGCAGCTCCTATCGGGATTTGTCGGCACAGTCGGGTGGTCTTGCTGGTTTAGTTTTACCATTGTCGAAATGTCATGCGAACCGGGATTCCGAGACTGATCGGGTCTTCCCGGGAGAAGGTTTATTCCTTCGTTGACCGTGAGAGCTTGTGATGGGCTAAGTTGGGACACCCCTGCAGGGTATTATCTTTCGAAAGTCGTGCCCGCGGTTATGAGGCGGATGGGTATTTGTTAATGTCTGGTTGTAGAAAACCCGAAGTTGACCTTAATTAAAATACATCAACCGCGTGTGTAACCGTGATGGTCCCTTCTCGGCGGAGTCCGGGAAGTGAACACGGTGTTGGAGTTATGTTTGACGCAGGTTGCTCTAGAATCACTTCTTGATCGCTTCTAGCTTCATGACCGTGCTTTGCTTCTCTTCTCGCTCTCTTTTGCGATCGTAGCCACCATATATGCTAGTCGCTTGCTGCAGCTCCACCTCATTACACCATCCTTCCCTTAAGCTTAAATAGTCTTGATCTCGCGGGTGTGAGATTGCTGAGTCCCCGTGGCTCACAGATTCTACCAAAACAGATGCAGGTACCGATGATACCGGCGCAGATGGCGCAACTGAGCTAAAGTGGGAATTTGATGAGGCCCTTGGTCGTTACTATGTTTCTTTTCCAAACGATCAGTAGCGGAGCCCAGTTGGGGCGATCGGGGATCTGTGTTGCGTTTGGGGTAGTCTTCTTTTATTTTGGTTCCGTAGCCGGACCTTGAGTGTAAACTGAATGATGGATGTTTATTTATGTATTGTGTGAAGTGGCGACTATAAGCCAACTATGTATCTCTTTTCCCTTATGTATTACATGGATTGTGCGAAGATTACCTCACTTGCGACATTGCTTTCAATGCGGTTATGCCTCTAAGTCGTGCTTCGACACGTGGGAGATATAGCCGCATCGAGGGCGTAACAAGTTGGTAATCAGAGCCATCCCCGACCTTAGGAGCCCCACTGCTTGATCGTTTTTAGCGGCCGAGTTGTGTCTAGAAAAATGTTTTGAGTCATTTAGGATTATATATATCGGAGAGTTAGGAATTCTTTTACTCCTCGGTCTCTTAAATCGCTCTGGTGAGGTCTCTGGCGTAGAGTTTTGACTTTTCTCTCCTCAAATTTCACTAAAAAATTTAGGATCACGCGGGTATCTTGGAATCGTTCGATGGTTTTATGGTGAGAACATTGTCTTGGTGCCTCTGTCGGGGTTTAGTGGAAGTGTCCCGAGGAGTTGAGCTCTGAGGTGTTGTCATCATAATTTTATCGTTGCAGTTCTGGAATACCTGAGTTTAGTACTCCGACATCGAAAATCTCTTTTATGCAGTTCATTGGTGAGATAACCCGCTAACTTGATCTTGAGGTGAGTGCAGGAGTATTGCCATGACTCGTATAATGGATGTTTTTCGAAGGTTGAGGTACACGATTTCGAAGGTTTCTTGGTTATGTGTTGAAGGATGGATCTGAGTTGGATGTAGGGATTGTTTGTTTGGGTGAGATATATTGCTTCCTGTATCCCCAACACATGATTGCATAACAGGAAAGTTTCGGAGTTTATAGGTGGGATTCAAGTAGCTCTAGCATTTCTTCCGCAGATATTTGGTTTGTGATTGGGTAATCCTTACCACATATTTGTTCCATTCATACCTTGTTTTTATTTTCATTCATCAATCTCTTATCAAGTGGCTTCTCACCTTAATGGGCGTGATGTTTACTTTGGAATTCATTCGTTCATCCTGTTGAATGTTTATTGTGAAGACTATATGTTGCAATTTCTATCCGTTGATTCAACTTGTCTATCTCATCAATCAAGATGCTAACGGATGTCACCCTCTTGAGATGGCTCCGCCAAGCGTCGTAATCCGGAGCGCAGTGATGGGAATCAGCGAACCCTCCACCTCCACCTCCGCCTCCGGAGGCATGGCAAACTTTGATGGCAACCACTAACGCATGGCGCTTCGGTTGTTGATCCGGTGATGCAAGAGCGTAACCAAGGCCAAGGCAACCAAGGAATCAAGGTCAAGGGCAGTTCTACCATCGCCTCGTTTCCTACCCTCAACCAGTTCCTTGCAAATCAGCCAAAGTCTTTCGACCATTGTGTCGAGGCCATAGACGCCGACGATTGGCTCGTGGATATCAACAAGCATTTGAATGCAGCAATGTCGGACACGAGGACTACGTCAAGTTCGCGTCTTTTCAGCTCAAGGATCGAGGCGGTGATTGGTTCCAAACAATACAAGGATTCAAGAGGAGGTCGAGTGATTACTTGGACTGACTTTGCCGGGACTTTAAAGCTCACCACATTCCTACCGGTGTTGTTGAGAGCAAGCGTGAGGAGTTCCGCAATCTCAAGCAAGGAAACATGTCGATGTATGAATACAACATACAGTTTGAAACTTGCTCGCTTCACTAAACAAGGCGTTCTGATTTAAAAGAGTATGATCTATCGATTCAGAGGTGGCCTTAGAGAGGATCTGCGATTAGCTCTCGTTCTTGTTGAGCCTACTCGGTTTGATCAATTCTACAATATGGCCCTCAAGCAAGAAGGTGCTCAGCTCAAGTGTGAGGCATCTAAGAAGAGAATCGGGATGTAGTTCAGTCTTATTCTTCCTCTCAGGTGGCAGCTAAGCAGCAGAAGTTCTACCTTCCTCCTCCTCCGTTCCGTCAGCCTTACCAACAGAAGAACTCAGGTGGTCGTGGATCTTCCCACCCACCCAACCCAAGCTACGAGAACAAGTCTCAGCCTCAAGCTCCAAAGTCAAATGCTCCTTATCACCGTCCGCTCTCGGAGGTGACTGCAACAAGTGCCCGCAGAAGGGTCACTATGCGAACAAATGCTTCAACCAAAAGCGCCTCCTCCTCCTCCCCCTGTGAGGTCTTCAAGCAATGCGGTGGTCAAGCATAATCCAAAGTATGCAAAGGTGAATATGATGAATGCAGCTCAAGCGGAGGATTCTTGAGATGTGATCATGGGTAACCTTCAGCTTAACTCTATTCTGCAAAAGTCTTATTTGATCTTGGTGCATCGCTTTCTTTCATTTCAAGACCTTTTGTTGCCAAGCATGAGTTTGTGACGGAAAAGATTCTGTCCGTTGAAGATTGTGTCCCGGGTAAGCAAATGACATCTAATAATTGTGTCCGGATGTTTCTATCAAGATGGGCGACTATAGATTTCTGGCTAAACCAATTGTTCTTGGTGACTCGGATATTGATCTAATTCTCGGGATGGTGGCTTTCTCAAAGACAAAGCTCTACTTGATTGTTTGCCAGGCAGATTCAATTGACACACCCTTCCGAGGATGTTATCATCTATGCCGCTCGTGATGAAACCATTGGTTGTTTTCTCTCAATGAGAAGGGCGAGTTGGATGCTATCTCTCAGATTCCAGTTGTTTGTGAGTACCAAGATGTCTTTCCAGAAGAGCTTCCGGGTATGCCTCCTCATCGGCCAGTCGAATTCGTTATCGATCTTGAGCCTGGCACTGAACCCGTTAGCAAGCGTCCTTACAAGCTTGGACCCAAGGAGCTAAAAGAATTGAAGAAGCAGCTCGATGAACAAGAGCGTCTGGGTTTGATCAGACCGAGTTCATCTCCATGGGGATGTGGAGTTCTTTTTGTCCAGAAGAAGGATGGCATGGACCGACTTTGTGTTGATTACCGTCCATTGAACAAGAAGACAATCAAGAACAAGTATCCACTTACCAACATCAATGAGCTATTCGAGCAACTCAAAGGTGCTAAAGTTTTCTCCAAGCTTGACCTTCGTATGGGTTATCATCAGATTCGCATTCGTGAACAAGATATTCCCAAGACAGCATTCAGAACAAGCTATGGTTCTTATGAATATACTGTCATGTCTTTCGGCCTTGTCAATGCTCCTCCAACTTTCTCTCGAATGATGAACTTTATCTTCAACCCATACACCAATGATTTCGTCTTGGTGTATCTCGATGATATTTTGGTCTTCTCCAAGAACAAGCAGGATCATGCCAAACATTTGCGATTGGTGCTCGACAAGCTCGAGAGCATCAATTCTATCTGAAGTTTTCCAAATGTGAGTTACGGCTTGATGAAGTTCTTTATCTTGGTCATATCATCTCCGCCAAAGGAATTGCTGTTAATCCGGCAAAGGTTTCTGCGGTTACGGATTGGGAACCTCCTCGAATGTCAAGCACTCCATGATTTTCTTGGTCTTGCAAGCTATTGCGAAGATTCGTTGAGAACTTCTCTAAGATTGCAAAGCCTCTTTCCAACCTCCTCCGGAGCATGTCAAGTATGTCGGGCCTTTGAGTGTGATTTCGCTTTCAACACCCTCAAAGAAAAGCTAGTCACAGCTCTGTCTTGACTCCTCTGATGAATCCAAGCCATTTGAAGTTTTACGTGATGCTTCCTTGCAAGGTCTCGGTCTTTGTGTTAATGCAAGAGAAGAAGGTTGTGGCCTATACCTCTCGCCGATTGAAGCCCAACGAAAAGAACTACCCCACTAACGATCTCGAGTTGGCGGCGATTGTCCATGCATTGATAACATGGAGACATCTCTTGTTGGGAAGGAAAGTGGACATCTTCACCGATCACAAGAGTCTCAAGTATATCTTCACTCAACCAAACCTCAACCTCGTGCAAACTCGATGGGTGAAATGATTCAAGAGTACAATCCAAGTATTGAATATACTCTGGCAAGGCGAATGTGATTGCAGATGCTCGAGAAGAAAGGCTTATCGCAGTCTAATTCTCAAGCCCTTCCAACGGATCTTTGTGAAGCTTTCCATAAGCTGAATCTTCAAGTTGTTCCTCAAGGCTTTCTTGCCAACCTCATAGTCTCTCCTTCTTTGGAAGATCAAATTCGTGAGGCACAACTCACGGATACCATGGTGAAGAAAGTGAAGCGTGGTATTGACAAGGGCATTTCAAATACAAGTGCTATCGCTCGATGACAAAGACACTCTTTTCTTTGAGGATCCTATTGTGGTTCCTAAAGGCGTCGAGAAAAGTCATCATGAATGAGGCACACAATTCCCTCCTATCCATTCATCCCGGAAATACGAAGATGTACCATGACCTCAAGCGATCGTATTGGTGGACTCGAATGAAGCGAGAGATTGCTCAATTCGTGAATGAATGTGATGTCTGCAGAAGGGTGAAAGCAGAACACCAAAGACCAGCTGGTCTCCTCCAACCTCTTGCTATTCCGGAATGGAAGTTTGATCATATCGAGATGGACTTCGTGACTGGATTTCCTAAGTCCAAGCGTGGAAATGATGCTATCTTCGTTGTCATTGACAAGCTTACTAAAGTGGCTCATTTTCTTCCCATCAAAGAATCTATCACAGCAGCTCAGCTGGCAGAGCTATACACCTCCAGAATTGTCTCCTTGCACGGTATTCCACAATTGATCTCTTCAAACCGTGGAAGCATCTTCACTTCTAAGTTCTGGGATTCTTTTCAGAAGGCCATGGGCACCAACATTCGTTTCAGCACAGCTTTCCATCCTCAAACAAGTGGCCAAGTCGAGCGAGTCAATCAAATCCTTGAAGATATGCTCAGGGCTTGTGTCATTTCCTTCAGTATCAAGTGGGAAGATTGTCTCCCATATGCCGAGTTCTCCTACAACAACAGCTTCCAAGCAAGTTCGGGCAAGGCCCCATTCGAAATTCTCTATGGCAGAAAGTGTCGTACTCCTCTCAATTGGTCCGAGACGGTGAGCGCCAACTTCTTGGCAACGACTTGATCCTGAAGCGAAGAAATGTGCAAAGTCATTCGTGAGAATCTGAAAGCGCGCATCGCGCGGAAGGGCTATTATGATGACAAGCACCGTGATGTGGCTTTTGAAATCGGAGACCATGTCTACCTCCGCGTCTCTCAATGAAAGGCACTCGTTGCCCGGTATCAAAGGAAGCTTGCCCCTAGATATGTGGGTCCCTTCAAGATCATTGGCAAAAGAGCGATCTCGCCTATCAACGAACTTCTATCCAACTTTGCAAGCGTGCACGATGTGTTTCACGTGTCACAGCTCATAAGTGCTTCAAGATTCTGGCGCACTATCAACTTTGAAGAAATTGACCTCCAACAAGATCTTTCTTATCATGAGCACCCGTTGCTATTCTTGAAGAAACCGGCGTAAGACTGCAACAAGTCAATCAAATTCCTAAAAGTAAAGTGGTCACACCATTCGACCGAGAAGCCACACGGGCGCGAGGATCACCTCCGTTCCGAATATCCGGAGTTCTTTTAGTCCTAGATCTCGGGACGAGATCCTCTTGTAGTGGAGGAGAGTTCTAACACCCCAGATGTATCATGTCCCATTTTGGCAATGTATCTACTTGACCTTCATCCAATTCTTGTGGGTTTTATCATGTTTGGCCTCATCTTGTTTGGTTATGTGGTTCTATTCTTTTCTTTGTCATGCTCATCTTACCATATTGCATTTGTGCCTCTTGTCATTTTGCATTCATCCTCATCATATAGTGCATCTTCATCTCATGCCATCTCATGTTGCATGTTGTCATTCATGTTGTTGCCATGAGCATCATGGACATGACCTTGTTCCCCCCCCCCTCCAACCATGGCACTCTCACTTCTCCTCCTTTTCCCTCTCTTATCAAGTGCTATTTTTCTTTCTCTATTAATGTTCATCTTCTCCCTGTAAATCTTGCTCCTTGCCCTAAACCTCTCTGCCAAAGATTTCCTTATTTGAAGTTGTTTTGGTCAGGTTCAAAAATGACACAAGTTTGAAAATATTTCAAACTTGTCTTATTTTTCTACCTTTAAAAATGCCCAATGCAATTTATTAAAATAGTGGATAATTCCAGGGGTTGGAGAATATTTTCTTTAACCTCAAACTCCTCTTCTTTTTCCCTGAGCTTTTACATTTTCATTTACTGTTTTAAAAAAGGAAATGCAGCACCAGCCAGCTGACAGCCAGTAGCCCCCCCACAGGCCTCGGCCTCCCAGGCCGGCCCAGCTAGCGCCCCGCATAGCCAGCCAGCCCGCTCGCGCCTCATCTTTTCTCACCCACGCAAGCACGCACCCCCGCTAGACCCTCGACACGTCGATAGGTCGGCCCCGCTCGTCAGCGCCTCCCCTGTTTCCCGCACCCACCTTTTCCCTCTCCTCTCGCCGTCGCCATGGGGACCGCGAGCACGAGCGCGCGTGAGCTTGCACCGCTCGCCCTAGCCCTTTTAAGCCTCAGCTCCCATGTCCATCGCGTCGTCTAGGGTTTCCCTCGTCCGCCGCCGCCGTTTCCAGGTGAGTTTAGCCACCAGATCTGCCGCTTCCGCCCGTCCGGCGCTTTGGGAAGCGCGCTGCGTCGCCGGCGTGCTCTCAAACCCTCAAACCCGCAGCTCGTGTCCATCTTCTTCCTCGCCGTCGTCTCCTTCCACGACGTCGACTACGGTGCCCGGACGACGAGTACATCGACGTCCCCTGCTTCCTTCTACCTCTCGGTCAGAGAACGCGCCACGATTCAGAGCTCCACCGCGTCGCCGGCAGCTCGTCTCCGTCGACTACTCCGTGTCCTTGGGTGAGCTGGGTAACGCACCTCCCTCTCCCATCCGTTCCCTGGCATTTAGACAACCTTAGCGTGCGTCCGATCCGTGTCTTTCCCGCGCTCGCAGTGCCCCGACGTTTCTGAATTTGTTGGTTAGAGCAGTGCAACCATAGCGTGTTTTGCGTGCCGCAGCTCCGGTTCCCCTCTTCGTGCTCCGTGGCGCTCGCGCGCTTCGCTTACGCTTGCAAGACCACCTGCACGCCTCCGCAGCTCCGTGAGTCCTTCTGCCGCTCACGCAGACGCCATGGCCCCGAGTCGAAGCTCTTGCTCGAGCTCGGCGCCCCTTTCCCTCGTAAGTCGCGAGTTCTTTTCCCTTTTCGCGACGGCACGGAGGCTTCAGGCCCTTGGTTGCCGTCGTTGCCCTCGCCGGCGCCGTCGTCCTCTCCGTTTGCAACGCAGTCGCATGACCTGGTGCCTTTTCTAAAGGGGCCGAAGCCCTTCCTCTGTCGTGGCGCTTCGCCTAGCCAGTGGGTGTAGAAGCCTGACCACACGGGGAGACCCGGGTTCGATCCCCCGGTGATGCATATTTACCCCCCCCCCCTTTTTTAATCCCATTCTGACAGTGTGGCCCCACCTGTCATCCTCCCTTAGCCTCTGTTTTCTTTTTTTTTATTCCCCAGCGAATATTCCATTTCTGGCATGTAGGACATTTCCATTTCGGGCAAGTCCATTTCGGACGTTTCCAAATATGGAAAATGCCTTTTCATCATATTCAATTTAGGCAGGTTTTAACTTAATGCACTTGTGAACATTTTTCTCAGCAACCTAACATATTATATATGTTTTTGGGGTGAAAATCCCACCTGGTCAGTGGTGGCATTAGTTTCTACATTTGAGCAAGTTCATGAACATGTCATTTTACATCATGATGTTGTCTTGTCATTTTTGTGTTTTTTATTTCAAGCATGCTATGAGGTTGTTTTGCTCAAGGATAGCTTCATTTTCATGCCTACTTCATGCTAGTACTTGTCCCATGCCATGATATGCCTGGTAGTGAGTTAATCAAGCTTGTAAAGATGCCATGTTGAATCTGTTTTTGCCATGTCCTGAAATTTCACTAAGTCTGGAACTGTTTATAAAAACTTGCTATGTTTACATGGGTGCCATCATATCCTCTAGTCCTTTTTGGCTTATGGTCAGTAAGGGACTTTTGATCTATGCTTTGAGTAGAATCATGTCATGCCTTGTTTTGCTATTATAAGTTCCTGTAACTTGCTGTTTGCTTGCTCTAAACATGCCTTCCTGATGTTAATTCCTGGCATACTAGTATTTTCACTAAGTCTGTGAACCTGATATTTTTTGCACTTTCACCATGCTTGTTTGAACATGTTATGATGTGATTTAGCCGTAGCTCAGTGTTCCTCTTTTGTTAAGCATCTCCTGTAGATCACTGCCATATGCTTTGCTTTTATGTTGGGGTCTTTGTAGCATAGTTTCTTGTTGCTTGATAAGTGGCATCGTCTTTGTTAAACGCAGGTTTCGCGTCATCCTTGTTTTGCTTGTCATTTGCAAACCGTGCATCCTATTCCGGTGATCTTTATATCGATTTCAAGCGAAATCATCTCATCTTTCAGTGCATACTTGGTTTGCCAAGTTGATGCCAGTTCATCATATTCCTTCCGAGCACACATATGCATTGCATATCACATCTCGCATCGCATGTCATGTATTGCATCATATTGCTTGTGCATTGATCCTTGTTTGATTGTGGTTCCGTTGCTTGTTGTTCTTGCTTTGGTTAGAGCCGGGAGACGAGTACGTGAACGAGGAACCTGTTGAGAACGCCTACGAGGATCAAGCCTTGACAACTCGAGAACCTTGCAGCAAGATGACCATACCTTGAAATCACTTCTATCTTTGCTTGCTAGATGCTCGCTCTTTTGCTATGCCTATGCTGCGATACCTACCACTTGCTATATCATGCCACCCATATTGCCATGTCAAACCTCTAACCATCCATGTCCTAGCAAACCGTTGATTGGCTATGTTACCGCTTTGCGCAGCCCCTCTTATAAGCGTAGCTAGTTGCGAGTGAAGATGAAGTTTGTTCCTTGTTGGAACACGGATATTTTAGGATATCACAATATCTATTGTTTTAATTAATGCATCTATATACTTGGTAAAGGGTGGAAGGCTCGGCCTTATGCACGGTATTTTGTTCCACTCTTGCCACCTAGTTTTCGTCATCGGTGTTATGTTCCTTGATTTTGCGTTCCTTACGCGGTCGGGTGATTTATGGGACCCCGTGACAGTTCGCTTTGAATAAAACTCCTCCAAAGAAGGCCCAACCTTGGTTTTACCATTTGCCACCCAAGCCTTTTTCCCTTGGGTTTCGCGAGCCCAAGGGTCATCTTTATTTAACCCCGGGCCAATGCTCCTCGAGTGTTGGTCCAAACTAAACCACTTGCGGTGCATACGAGGCAACTTGGGGTATCTTCGGTTGCGTACATAGTGTTCATCCGGTGTGCCACGAGACGAGATATGTGCAGCTCCTATTGGGATTTGTCGGCACAGTCGGGTGGTCTTGCTGGTTTAGTTTTACCATTGTCGAAATGTCATGCGAACGGGATTCCGAGATCGATCGGGTCTTCCCGGAGAAGGTTTATTCTTCGTTGACCGTGAGAGCTTGTGATGGGCTAAGTTGGGACACCCTGCAGGTATTATCTTTCAAAGCCGTGCCCGCGGTTATGAGGCGGATGGGAATTTGTTAATGTCCGGTTGTAGAAAACCCGAAGTTGACCTTAATTAAAATACATCAACCGCGTGTGTAACCGTGATGGTCCCTTCTCGGCGGAGTCCAGGTAGTCTTCTTTTATTTTGGTTCCATAGCCGGACCTTGAGTGTAAACTGAATGATGGATGTTTATTTATGTATTGTGTGAAGTGGCGACTGTAAGCCAACTATGTATCTCTTTTTCCTTATGTATTACATGGATTGTGCGAAGATTACCTCACTTGCGACATTGCTTTCAATGCGGTTATGCCTCTAAGTCGTTAGCCGACACGTGGGAGATATAGCCGCATCGAGGCGTAACAAGTTGGTAATCGAGCCATCCCGACCTTAGGAGCCCCCTTTGCTTGATCGCTTTTAGCGGCGAGTTGTGTCTAGAAAATGTTTTGAGTCATTTAGGATTATATATATCGGAGAGTTAGGAATTCTTTTTACTCCTCAGTCTCTTCGTCGCTCTGGTGAGGTCTCCTGACGTAGAGTTTTGACTTTTCTCTCCTCAAATTTCACTAAAAAAAATTTAGGATCACGCGGGTATCTTGGAATCGTTCCGATGGTTTTATGATGAGAACATTGTCTTGGTGCCTCTGTCGGGGTTTAGTGGAAGTGTCCGGGGAGTTGAGCTCGAGGTGTTGTCGTCATAATTTTATCGTTGCGATTCTGGAATACGAGTTTAGTACTCCGACATCGAAAATCTCTTTTATGCAGTTCGTTGGTGAGATAACCCGCTAACCTTGATCTTGAGGTGAGTACGGGAGTATTGCCATGACTCGTATAACGGATGTTTTTCGAAGGTTGAGGTACACGATTTCCGAAGGTTTCTTGGTTATGTGTTGAAGGATGGATATAGTTGGATGTAGGGATTGTTTGTTTGGGTGAGATATATTGCTTCCCCTGTATCCCCAACACATGATTGCATAACCGGAAAGTTTCGGGAGTTTATAGGTGGGATTCAAGTAGCTCTAGCATTTCTTCCGCAGATATTTGGTTTGTGATTGGGTAATCCTTACCACATATTTGTTCCATTCATACCTTGTTTTTATTTTTCATTCATCAATCTCTTATCAAGTGGCTTCTCACCTTAATGGACGTGATGTTTACTTTGGAATTCATTCGTTCATCCCTGTTCGAATGTTTATTGTGAAGACTATATGTTGCAATTTCTATCCGTTGATTCAACTTGTCTCTCATCAATCAAGATGCTAACGGATGTCACCCTCTTCAGATGGCTCCGCCAACGTCGTAATCCGAAGCAGTGATGGGAATCAGCGAACCCTCCACCTCCACCTCCGCCTCCGGAGGCATGGCAAACTTTGATGGCAACCACTAACGCCAACTTTCATTGTTGATCCGGTGATGCAAGAAGCGTAACCAAGGCCAAGGCAACCAAGGGAATCAAGGTCAAGGGCAGTTCTACCATCGACCTCGGTTTCCTACCCTCAACCAGTTCCTTGCAAATCAGCCAAAGTCTTTCGACTCTCGTGTCGAGGCCATAGGCGCCGACGATTGGCTCGTGGATATCGACAAGCATTTGAATGCAGCAATGTCGGACACGAGGACTACGTCAAGTTCGCGTCTTTTCAGCTCAAGGATCGAGGCGGTGATTGGTTCCAAACAATACAAGGATTCAAGAGGAGGTCGAGTGATTACTTGGGTGACTTGTCGGGACTTTAAAGCTCACCACATTCCTACCGGTGTTGTTGAGAGCAAGCGTGAGGAGTTCCATAATCTCAAGCAAGGAAACATGTCGATGTATGAATACAACATACAGATTTGAAACTTGCTCGCTTCACTAAACAAGGCGTTCTGACGAAAAGAGTATGATCTATCGCCAGAGGTGGCCTTAGAGAGGATCTGCAGTTAGCTCTCGTTCTTGTTGAGCCTACTCAGTTTGATCAATTCTACAATATGGCCCTCAAGCAAGAAGGTGCTCAGCTCAAGTGTGAGGCATCTAAGAAGAGAATCGGGGATGTAGTTCAGTCTTATTCTTCCTCTCAGGTGGCAGCTAAGCAGCAGAAGTTCTACCTTCCTCCTCCTCCGTTCCGTCAGCCTTACCAACAGAAGAACTCAGGTGGTCGTGGATCTTCCCACCCACCCAACCCAAGCTACCAGAACAAGTCTCAACCTCAAGCTCCAAAGTCAAATGCTCCTTATCACCGTCCGCTCTCAGAGGTGACCTGCAACAAGTGCCAGCAGAAGGGTCACTATGCGAACAAATGCTTCAACCAAAAGCGCCTTCCTCCTCCTCCCCCTGTGAGGTCTTCAAGCAATGCAGTGGTCAAGCATAATCCAAAGTATGCAAAGGTGAATATGATGAATGCAGCTCAAGCAGAGGATTCTTGAGATGTGATCATGGGTAACCTTCGATTAACTCTATTCTGCAAAAGTCTTATTTGATCTTTGGTGCATCGCTTTCTTTCATTTCAAGACCTTTTGTTGCCAAGCATGAGTTTGTGACGGAAAAGATTCTGTCCGTTGAAGATTGTGTCCCGGGTAAGCAAATGACATCTAATAATTGTGTCCCGGATGTTTCTATCAAGATGGGCGACTATAGATTTCTGGCTAAACCAATTGTTCTTGGTGACTCGGATATTGATCTAATTCTCGGGATGGACTGGCTTTCTCAGCACAAAGCTCTACTTGATTGTGCTGCCAGGCAGATTCAATTGACACACCCTTCTGAGGATGTTATCATCTATTCCGCTCGTGATGAAACCATTCGGTTGTTTTCTCTCAATGAGAAGGGCGAGTTGGATGCTATCTCTCAGATTCCAGTCGTTTGTGAGTACCAAGATGTCTTTCGGAAGAGCTTAGGGTATGCCTCCTCATCGGCGGTCGAATTAGTTATCGATCTTGAGCACGCATTGAACCCGTTGCAAGCGTCCTTACAAGCTTAGACCCAAGGAGCTGAAAGAATTGAAGAAGCAGCTCGATGAACAAGAGCGTCTGGGTTTGATCAGACCGAGTTCATCTCCATGGGGATGTGGAGTTCTTTTTGTCCAGAAGAAGGATGGCACGGACCGACTTTGTGTTGATTACCGTCCATTGAACAAGAAGACAATCATGAACAAGTATCCACTTCCCAACATCAATGAGCTATTCGAGCAACTCAAAGGTGCTAAAGTTTTCTCCAAGCTTGACCTTCGTATGGGTTATCATCAGATTCGCATTCGTGAACAAGATATTCCCAAGACAGCATTCAGAACAAGCTATAGTTCTTATGAATATACTGTCATGTCTTTCGGCCTTGTCAATGCTCCTCCAACTTTCTCTCGAATGATGAACTTTATCTTCAACCCATACACCAATGATTTCGTCTTGGTGTATCTCGATGATATCAGGCCTTCACCTTACCTGCAAGTTACAGCAAGATCAGATTTCGAAACAAATGAAGGGAAAAAGCAGTCGTCGAAGTCTCACCAAACATACCTTTGATCTCCTCCTTCGCCTTCGTCAGATTCTCCTGAACCAGCTTCAGATCCAGCTCGAGCTGAATGTGCTTGTTCTCCAGCTCGGTGTAGCGAGCCGCAAGGTCACAGGATTTCTGCGAAGAACCAATCGACAAAACGTCAAGGATAATTCACTTCCGAGTGGATAAGAGAAAATCATGCGTTTCCAAGACTACAGCCGAATACAAACATTCGACCGTAGTCTCGGGACTACACCGATGGGTGCACTCAGCGTGCCCCACTAGTTCTATTAAAGGCGAGTCGACGATCGACCCCAAAAAAACAATATGTATTCTTTAGACTGTAATCGACTGCAAGCAGTCGACCACAGTCTCGGGGACTACACCCAGTGGGTGCACTCAGCGTGCCCCCACCGGTTCGAGAAATCCATTTGCCTCAGTTGAATGACGGAAAGACTTTACTTATAAAGCCTAAGGCCGACTGCCAGCAGTCGACCTTAGCCTTGGGGACTACACCCAGCGGGTGCACTCAGCGTGCCCCCGCTAACACGGAGTTTCAATCTACACACCCAGTGGGTGATTGCTATGGATTCCAGAAAGAAAAGTTTTTTGATAGCATATCCTAACAGAACAAGCGATGGTCGACTGACCTGAACATTGCTTTGAAGGGCGGAGCTGGCATCGTAAGCTGCTTGACTCGCTTCCCGGATGGCCTTCACCTGCTCCATCATGACCCCTGCTTGGCGTATCGCTTCCTTCGCAGCACTGGCTTGGTCCTCTGGGACGTGGTGCATCGTGAAGAGAGAAGGTTGTGCGGCACTCGACGAAGCAGGATGAGCACTCGTCAACGGCACCGCGAAAGACACGGCGTGTCAAGTAGTGTTCTCCTCCTCCGCGACCAGAGTCTCGGGCGCCGTTACATCCTGTGCCACCCTGCCGGCAGACGCTTTCCTGCTCCTCCTATGCTTCAGTGGTTCCTCATCGTCATCATCATCAGGAAGAGTGATAACGACATTGGATGAGACTACAGAAAAGAATCAAAATTAGAGGCGAAGAGTCAGTCGACTAAAAACGGAATTAAGAGTATAGTACCAGGGTTTGAGGTTGCTGCATCCTCCATCTCATGGTCGTCAGCCCTGGCTGAGGTCTCAGAAGTAGCAGCACTGCAATTCCAAAGAATTAGTCGGTTAACTCAAGTGTCAATCAGAGATAAAGTTCGCACAAAACAAGAAGACTAAAGCAGCATGTTTACCCTGATATGGTGGGGATGGACACCTTCATCTTCGGCAGGAGCTTGGTCGGCTTTGACGGGCCACTGGACTGCTTGGCGCCTTTTCGATCGGCACGGAGAAGTGGTCCGAGGGCGCTTGGTCGATCTAGGCGACGATCGCAACCCCTTGCCACGTTCAGTCACTGGGTCATGGGCAAGCTTCGACCGCCTTTCCGAGCGCGGTGGCGCGACCTCCTCCTCCTCCTCTTCTTCTTCCTCCTCATCGTCATCATCATCATCATCATCCTCGGTGACATCCGAAGTCCCACTCCTCCTGGCTCTCGCCCCGCCGCTTCTCCCTCTTCATTGAACTGTGCTCCATTGGGCATCGAGTACAGCTCGGTGAGGGCCTGATAAACATCAAGACAAAGATCAATCGACCAATTTGTGGAGAAAACAGAAATAAATATGACAAGAACACCATGGAAAGCAGAGCGTACATACCTTGTCTGGAACGCTGTGATGGTCGAGTGGAGGAATCCTTCTGGCTCCACGGGGGTTATCCTTGTTCCCAGTGATCGCGGCCATCCACCTTTCCAACGTGGCATCGTTGGCGCTTACAGGTGGATCAAGTCTCATCTTGATTCCACAGTACAACCACATGCGGTGGCTCGGGCCCGAAGAGGCTGGATCGCCGCTAAGAAAAACTTCCAAGAGATCCATACCAGTTACTGCCTCTCGAACCAACTGAACTACACGCTCCATCAGCATCTTCACGTCGGCTTTCTCCTCCGGAATCACCTTCAGAGAGGAGGGTTTGTTCACTTGGTCCATGGTAAATTGAGGGAGTCCACTCGACTGCCCCGGCGTCGGCTCATTCAGCGAGAGAACCAGTCATTGCCGACCTCGATCGACTTCGGGAGCGTCGTGGCTGGGAAGGTGCTCTTGTTCCTCATCTGGATCCCCAGGCCTCCACACATCTGGACAACTTTGGTTTTTTCGTCACCTGGGCTCGCCTTCTTCACGGTCTGAGAGCGACACGTGAATATGTGCTTGAACAAGCCCCAATGCGGTCGGCAGCCTAGAAAATTCTCACACATGGACACAAACGCGGCAAGATAGGCGATGGAATTCGGGGTAAAGTGGTGGAGTTGCGCTCCAAAGAAGTTCAAGAAACCACGGAAGAAAATACTCGGTGGCAAAGAAAATCCGCGGTCGACGTGGGTAGCCAGAAGCACGCACTCACCCTCTTCCGGCTGGGGCTGCCACTCTTTCCCCGGAAGCCTTGCGGCTCCGTGGGGGATCAGACCGTCGTTAGCCATGTTGAGGAGATCCTTCTCCGTGATGGTCGACCGGATCCAATCTCCCTGGACCCAGCCGTTCGGCAGACGAGATCTAGATGAAGATCCGCCGCGACTGGTGGTTCTCCCCTTCGCCTTCTCCGTCGCCGACACCTTCTTCGCGCGTTCCAGCGCCGCCATCTTCTCCTTCACCATGGCTGCCGGCGGGTCGCGCGAGGAGGGGTTGTGCGGAGGCGAGAGCGGGCGCGTTAGGCGGAGCGAGGAGAGCAGAGAGGAATGCAGAGGTCTTGTTCAAAAACCCTCGCGGCGATTTATAAGATCCCTTCGAGTGGATGGCAGGTGGGCCGGTCGATCCAATCACATCCGAAGCGATCGCTGGACGCGATCGTGGCGAAAAAGGCGGCGCGAGAATCGGCGTCTATGCCTTATCCCATCCGGCGGCCGGTCCGCCCGCCAAGCGCTTCCCCAAATTTTGTATCCCGCAGAATCCGCGAACGGCAGATCGGTCTGTCAGACGCGGGATTTCCTGCAATCCGTTGCTCGGAAATTGTCAAAGTCCAAAAGATCACTCAACGAAAGAAAAGAATGGATCGAGTCGACTAGAGAAAAGTTGCTAAGCTATCGACAAAGAGATTATTGGTCCAAGACAGTGTAGGACCAGCACACAAAAGCTAGTCGGAAACAACGTCAACTCCTTCCTCACTCAAGCCTCAATCCATTCGGGGACTAATGATGGAGTCATATACCTAGGGTAGGGTCATAGACCTGATCTAAATACCCTACCCAAGGACACCCTTAGAAGAAATCACCTTCCAGTCGACCTAGGAGGAACCACTCAACTGACTTGAAGGACTCGACCATGAAGACTCACTCGACCACCAGAAGGTCAAGAAGCACTCTGTACTGCAACGGTCTGTAATTAAGTAGACTTTATGGTAGTTAAGACACTTTATGTGGGCGTTACGATGCGCCTGGACTTAATGTACTTTAAACCCTTCATTACGTGGGCAGGCAGGGGTCCTGGCGCACTCTATATAAGCCACCCCCCTCCACAGGCAGAAGGGTTCGCACCCCTATAACTCATATGCACATAATCCACTCGACCGCCTCCGGGCTCCGAGACATAGGGCTGTTACTTCCTCCGAGAAGGGCCTGAACTCGTACATCTCTTGTGTTTACAACCTCTCCATAGCTAGTACCTTGCCTCTCCATACCTACCCCCCACTCTATTGTCAGACTTAGAACCACGACACCATGAACACGGTTTTCGAAGACCCGGGATCTCTATCTAGCTGGCGATACATTGTGCCATCCATGCACCTTACGCATCCAGAAAATCCGTGGACTACCCGCCCATGAGATATCCGTGAATCGAGATAGTCGTGCACCGTCGTGAGCAAGGCGGCTCTCGAGGGAAATATTCTTTCTCTGCGGCGTCCCACGTATTGGTGGCGTTTTCCTGGCGTGTCTAGCTCCTCTTCAGCAGCCCAGATCTGATTGATGTCGTTCCTGGTTGTTTCGGCCCTTCAATTAGCATACTCATGTGAATGTACTTCCTCTTCATGCACAACAGGGGAAGGTTGTACATCCACACAAACATAGGCAGTGCTATGTGTGCTTCTCGCTGCCAAACGGATTGACTCCATTGGTGCTCGCTACCAAAGACGATGTTCCTTGGATCCTTCCCAAATTATGGGTTTTGAAGTTCAACGCTTGCCACTGGCTCGCATCCTTAGGGTGACTCAGCATCTTATCTTTTTTATTTATCTCCGAATCATTTACGTCATCTTCCCGCTTCTTCTCCTCCCTATCCGCGTGCCAACGCAGGAGCTTTGCTACCTTAGGGTCCGCGAAATACCGCTGCAGACGAGGAGTGATCGGAAAGTACCACACCGATTTTCGAGGAGCTTTCTTCCTCTTCTTGTATCGAGTGACGCCGCACACCGGACATATGGTAGACTTCGCGTGCTCGTCCCGATAAATGATGCAATTGTTCATGCACACATGGTATTTCACGTGCGGTAAATCCAGAGGACACACGATTTTCTTCGCCTCCTCGAACCGGTCGAGCACTTGTTCCCCTTGGGAAGGCGTTCGTGCGTAATGACATGTTCTCGTCGAAGCATCGTCGGTCATTTTGTGTTTTACCTTCATCTCCAAAGCCATGGCGTTACTTTTAGGCGGGTATCCTCGGGCTGCATCCTTCATACAATGGAGTGCTGCGTCTATCTCCGATTGATCCAGCTTGGCTTTCTCTCGGCGGCGGCTCTTGCGTTATCCAAATGCTTGAGAAGCGACTCATGAATATGAGGGTCCTGCACCCGGCCTCTATCGTCGTCGCTCGGCATCTTCATCTTCATGATCGTGCCCTTTGTCTTGATCTTCCTCATCATCATGTCCGCATCTTCTACATGATGATGTGTACAACATCAACGTCGTGATCATGTCACGGAGATTCTTCGTCTTCTCGCCCGCCCTCGCGCGGTGGTTGTCTTGTTGCCCTTCCTCATTTCTCGCCTGCCCCCATGAGCGACTTCATAGTCATCTTCATCACCTTGCCACCGATAGCCATCTATGAAACCACGCAAGAGCGGGTGGTCCCAAGACTGCCGGAATCCGGGTCCGCAATAAGGCTCTTCAGCTTGCATCTTCGACACGGACATCTTATCTCCGTCTCGTTCTTTTGAAGCATCTCGGCCTTCGCGGAGCTCAAAAACCTATTCACGATGCCTTCGGTCATCGTGCAGACCATGGTCGCCTGCGGGGTAGAGCAAAACAATATTTTAGAACCAAGAAAAAATTTGGCATGACCTTTCCTAAAAATAGGACCAAAAAGAATGCATAGTGCCAAAATTCTCGCCGAAACGGAAATGAATCAACATTCCGGCAAAATATTGGCAACTATCGCATTTCAAATACTGGTACCTGCAAACACAAACATATATGCAACACCACAAACATATGCAACACCACAAACATACATAGATCTAGCTAGGCAACAAAAAATGCATGTGCACGTTGTTGGAGCGAGCTAGGGAGAAAAAAGTAGATCTACAACATGAAGATAGTTTTCCCCTTGCTTACCTATAAAAAAAGGTAATTTCACCACTTAATTTTGATGAATCTACGGTGCAAATGGGGTGAGGAGGAGGAGGCAGCCGACAAGCTTGGAGAAGGAGGTGGAGGGAATGAAGTGGGGAAAATGAGTGTGTAGGTGTGGCTGTCCAAAATATCTAGCTGGTCCCAGGTTACTAATGACGCACCACACAAACATGCGACATTAGTAACACAACATACTAATGGGCACCACACATCCGTGCGCCATTAGTAGTTTTGCAAAAAAGTAATATATAAAGGCGCACCGTGGCATAGTGCGCCATTACTAGTTTAAACTAGTAATGGCGCACTGTGCCACGGTGCACCATTAGTAGTTTTGCAAAAAAAAGAATAAAAAAATACAGTACTGGCGCACTCTATGGCTGGTGCGCCATTACTAGTTAGAACTAGTAATGGCGCACTTCGCCCGGATGCGCCATTAGTATGTTTGGAAAAATAGAAAAAAAATTGTTACTAGTGGCGCACCTAGTGTCTGGTGCGCCATTAATGTCTTCCACACTAATGGCGCATCACCAAATGGTGCGCCATTAGTATATAGTAGTGGCGCACCACTTCTCTGGTGTGCCATTAGTGTCAATTTCATCTATAGCCCTTTTCCTAGTAGTGGGTGGGGAGATGGGCAGAGGCGGGGTTTGGTGAAATAGCGCCGGACCCTACCGCGAGGCTCTCATGTGAGGTTAGACAGCCTACCGCCGGATGCCCTGGCGGTAGGGTGCGACAGAAGGGAATGGCGGCCGTTTCTTCCGCGTGTTGATGTGGATAAGTACCCTACCGCCAGGGCCCCTGGCGGTAGGTTGTCTAACCCTACCGCCAGAGCCCCTGACGGTAAGAAAAAAGGGTCAAATTTCGAAATATTTTCAAACCAGGGTTAGATCCTGAAATTGTTATGGAAAAGGGTCACAACAAGAAATTTTGCCGCTACGGGGCGACACAGGTTTGTAGACAAACTGGCAAGGGGACCTGACTTTGCCTAAAAAAAACGAGGGGACCTCCATCATTTGAGCGCAGGACTAGCCGCCTGGGGGCAGTTCGGCGAAGGGCTCGTACAAGGCACATCCGATCAGCGCCGGCGCGGACGATCGAACCTGTGAGTCTGCCAAAAACAGCGGCAACTAGCAAGAAAATTCTCCGGCAAGTCTCATTTGATTGACTAATTGGTACCATGAAATTATACCGGCAAACTAATTCGTATTACTGTATTATGCTGCAAAAATTCTTGATTTAGGAGGAATTCATTAGGGGCAACCATTTCTTGTTTATCCCACAAATATCAACATGTATTGTACTAGCAATGTACCCATGTGTTGCAACATATCCAAAATAGAATAATACTTGTTCACGAACTTGAAAGAAAACTCTAGTTTTGATACGAATACATAACTAAAAATATATTATGTTTCACTTACAATATATTCCTCGGGCTGTTTTGATGAGGTGAGGAAGAGGTGTGGTTGATTTCAAGATATTAAGGGGTTTTCCACAAATTAGAGTAAGAAGTGGGCTATTGTTGCAAAAACAGTGATAACTTACCTCACAGTCGTTAGATGCAGATCTAGTGGTCAGAAATGATGGATGGTAGACACACTATCATCACCAACGAGTAAATTGCAGAAAACCACCAGTTTGAAGGTTAGGTTTGCGAAAAACACTACAATACATTTTTTTTCAGAAAACACCATGTCTTCGGTAATCCTTTTGCAGAAAACACTGATCGGCGGATCGGGCTCAGATAAGTGGAGGGGACCCGCCAGTCAGGCTGATGTGGCACCGTGTAACATCTCACATGTGGCACCGCGTAACATCTCACATGTAACGGCAACGTCTGGTAACGTTATTGTCCCTATGTGGCTCCACCTGTCATTGGAAGAAAAAAGAAAAAAGAAAAAAAAAACGGGTTCATCTTATCTTCACCAGGTCCACCATCGTTGTTGCATTGCCATGCTCGCCGCCGCCGTTGCCTCGTCCAGATCTGAACCTCGTGGTTGTCGGCCATAGTCCGGCGCAAGTAGAGGCCGAACGCGTCATCCTCGTCACTGCCGCGGCCGGTGGACGAGGAGCTCGAGTCCCCAGGAGGCAAAGCACGAGCAGCAGGTGGTGGTTCCCGTCGCCCTCCCCGACCAGGCACCATCACCATCACCACGGCGCGACAGCCCAATGGATCAGCGCCAACGGCAGCGACGGATCTCGAGGTTTGCGGTGTGCGAGCTCGCTGGTCCGCCCAGCTCGGGATCCTTGCGGCGGTGGCAAAGGCCGGACCGTCGACTCTGGCGAAAGCCACCGGTGGCACTGTCGGCCAGCCGGCGGGCGTCGCCGCAACACGTCGGGAACCGCCTCGCCGCCCTCCAGTTCGTCCAGATCCCGTCGGGATCGGGTCATCTCCGCCGGATCCACGCTGCGTGCCTCCATTGCATTGTCGGAGACCGCCTCGGCAAACCTCCTACTCCCTGCAACACCTGCACGACCGCGGTCAGCTGCACCTGCTCGATAAAATGACTGAGTGGCCTGACAAAGAGAGTGTTTCACTGACGAGCGGGTCCCCTGTCAAGCAAAACGATTCAATGTAACGGTGTGAGAGATTGGTGCCACGTCAGCCTGACCGATGGGCCCCACCTGTCATAATCTCACTTAACTGAGCCTGATCCGCCGATCAGTGCTTTCTGCAAAAAGATTACCGATGACACGGTGTTTTCTGCAAAAAAAAATGTATTATAGTGGTTTTCGCAAACCTTGCCTTCAAAGTGGTGATTTTGTGCAATTTACTTCATCACCAACTGAGTCTTCTATAAGAGTAGAGAAATTACTAAAGTAGGCATGACCTACCCATTCTCTTGTGGACTTAATTTGTCACCGATCTTGTGGATTTTACTAGGCAAATCCCCACCTGCTTGCTCCTTGATTTTGATATTCTTGGTAGTCGCAGAGACAATTTTAAACTAACACAAATGTAATTTTCTTGCATTGTTGATTGACCATATAGTCCGTAGTTCTGTACTGAACCATCATTATTTTTTCTTTATCATATTGGCAATGCAATGCTAGAACTTTTGTGCCTGTTGTGCCCGCTTGGACACCTTGCGCCAAAGAGCTCATCTAACACCACATTTGCAGGATACACTGTACTAATCATATGTAAAACACAAAGGTAAAAAGAAGAAGAACAACAAAGGGGGAAAAAGTGAAGACTCTGCCTGTCAAAGGAGATGACAGTGGTATCACCACAGATACAGCCTCTGAAGAACAAGAGGTGCAAAGATGGCGTTGGCATCAGAAATGCAAAACCACCACCATTCACCAGCGCGTCGCAAACGCAAGAACCAAAAAAACGCGGCATCAACAATTCGCATCGCAGGAACGCGCTGCATCCACTGGGACGATCTGTCAATTTTTATTGGAACCAGGTTTTCATGCAAGTTAAGGACATGTAACTGATGGCATGCAAGCCGGCATTTCACACACACACACTCTAAGCATCGTTTTTTCTTTTTCTCTCCCCTTAAATACACCCTTCTTTGGAGCAAGATCTGACCAATAGGCGCCAATCACCACACAATCTTATTCAGTCTGCGTCCAACTTTACATTTTCCAGGTCAAACCGCTGACCTACAGGCAATGAAACAGGTCAAGGATTTCAGTCAGTTACCAGGTCTTTATACCAAAATGGGATCCAGGGACCAGGTAAAACCCACCTTTTGAGTTGCCGTTCCTAGTTCAAGCTAGCAAGAGCTTCGACGAGGGAAGCGACGAAATGGATCTGGACCTCCTCGTCGACTGTCGAGAAGAGGGGCACATGCACAAACAGAGACTTGATGCCGTGCTGCTCTGCGAACCGGAGAGAGTGGTAGTACACATAGTTGCACACGAATCGCCCGGCGTCATCAGAAGGCATCACATCGTAGCCCGTCTTTCGGAGTGACTTGGTTAACTCCTTCACTGGCAGTGTAGTCTGTGTAGACCATGAAAAGTTCACAGAAGCACGATTAAGCATAAGAAGATCAGTACAGCAGGATTGCAGTTTCTAGCTTTAATTCAGCAAGCACCCATCGTATATGAACAATCTGGCATTTACCTCTCTTGTCCGTGAGATGCTTCCATCAGATGGCACAATAGGCACTCTCTGCATGGGAACAACGAAGCTGGTAAAATGAAATGCAACTAGAAGATCTATTCATATGCAGAGCAAATGAAGGATTTGTAATCTGACAACAACGCAACCTGAGGTTTCCACCCAAGCTCATCTGGGCAGCGGAAGGTGGCTTCATTCACAGCTTGATTCTCAAGAGCAAACCGTGATGCACCACTATTTACCCCAAAGTGGACCTGGAAAATTATCCGTACAAAAGATATCTTCAGCAAAAATGGAAGCACGCTAAACTTTTCGTATCTTCCAGAAAACATCACAACTACAGGATGGCGGATATATGGCAAGTTGGCAACACTTTGTAGTTTATGAACAAATAATATACAGTATGATCCAATGAAACTCAAGCAATATTATTCCCCATTCTCATTTTCTGGAATGCATGTTTTTCACAAATCTTGAAAGATGTAAGGTGTAAGCATGGCAGAGCATCATTGCATGACCTCCAACACTAGGTACTCACCAATTATATGCAATCCTAAATTACTGACCAATGACAAGCACAAGCGTAAAAGGTCCAAGTGAAGCAAATAACTTCTATATCCAAGAAATCTGATAGAATTCAGAGTTTTGATTGGCAATGCAAGAAGATGCTTTCAGTTGAACTATAGATAGCATTAGTTTTAAACTCCAGGCTGAGAGTATAAGAACACATCAAACAATACAAATGCACATTTTAGCTGAAATTTAGAGGAAGATTGAGTCATCTAGCATGATCCTTGAAACAAATTTACTACTCAAGAGTTAGGCGAGCACTGACCCAAATTATTTGCCCCTGAGCTGATGACCCGTTCTCTCTATCTGCAATGGCAGATTCTAGAACTTTATATAGTGTTCCAAGCGCCCCCTGCCCGGCTGTTTCGAGAATTTCGCAGCTTCCAAGTACAAGATTTTTCGGCAACCCTCTCTTTTCAATGAAGGATTTAATGTTGGTCACAAGTTTCTCTGTCGGGTTCTCAGCAACACCATGGAACTTCTTAAATCCAGTAACATGGACAGTCACGATTGAAGGCCCTTCTGATCCCATTTACCCTTCTGAGAAACACAAAACAACAAGGCTTCTTAATCCAAAAGTTCAAAGGACCAACAAATGCATAAATTCTAGGAAGGCACGCACTTTACCGGACACAACAATGTGTCAATACCATCAGTGTGAGCTTAATAAATCCTACTACATGAGGTGGAAACCACTGCAGGCAGTTCCAACTGCCCCCAGCAGAACTACTCATGCATAAAACATGCAGGGAAGTTAAAATGTCCGCAGGAGAGCCACGAAATGCAGTAAACAGTAAAAAGAAGGATATTGGACACTCTGCAGCTAAACTTTAAACGACAACCAGATGATTAATTTTAGCAAGCGCCGTCTCCTAGATAGAAAACACACACACGGACAGAATCTTCTGAAATGATAAAGCAATCATTGTTCACACTTCTCAATATTCTATTGAGAAGCGAACAACAACCTTGCGGAACAAACAACATCATCTCACGGAAAGCAAGAGATAAGCAGGAACTGGTAAGTAGTAGGACCTAGCTCCTGATTGAAGTGATGAGATGAGAACCTCATCCAGATTCCAAAGCGACTCCAAACAAACGCAGGATGCAGCCCAGACCAGACCACCTGACCAAGAGCAGGAACAATACCCCTGCCCTGTGGACATCGGAGTTAAAAGCTCGCGCCAGACAGCGCATCGGGTAAGCATCAGCAGCCGTTAGCTCACGCAGGAGAGCACATCGGCTAAGCATCAGCAGCTACAATTGCATCCATGGACGGGGAAATTACTCGCGCGGGCATAATCAAGCATGGTGGAATCCATGTGCACCCACAGAAAAACACACAGGGAAAAGGAATAACATAAAGGCGCTTCTTTTTCTGAGCCTACTGCGGTGCGCGAATATTAGTCAACTCTAGCGTGCAGCATAAACGTCAAAATCAGCCGGGACGAGGAGCTCGGGGAGCCACACAGAGCAACAAACCCCAATTCTCCACTCCCCCGACGCCAATCGAACGCCAGCCGTGAGCACGGAGGACCGGCCGGCCGCAGCCGGAGCACCGCCGGCAGGCGAATCCGAGGAGAACCCGCCACCTTTGCACCCGATCGCCTCGAATTCCCCCTCCCAGACCCCCCGGTACGGAATCCAGCAAAGCGAGCCCCAATTTCGCGAGCGAGCAAGAGGTGAAGCTGCGGGCGCGCCGGGCCTATCTACCCACCCACGGTCACCATCGGCGCGCGCGCGCACATACACACACAGAGAGAGGCGCACGCGGGCGGAGCAGGCGGAAACCGCCGGAGCGAGCGGAGCGCGGGGAAGCCTCACCTCGGGGGGGAACCGGCGGCCCTGGGGGAGGCGAGGGGGCGGATTGGTTCTTCGTGGCAGTGGTTGTGGTGGTGGGATTCTTCGGGGAGGGAGGGGCGAGGAAATTTTTTGGGCTGGGGAGGGAGAGGGTGGGGTGAGTCGCCTGCCCGTCCCTTTTAAAGCGCATCGCACCGCACCACGGGGAAGAACACTTGTTGAACTGCGCAAGGGATCAGGGTGGGGGTGGGGCCCGCGTGCCGGCTTCTGTGGGGCCCGCCCCGCCCTGCCCGCTCGGTGGTTTGGCGTCGCTCTGCTTGGTGTCACGGATCAGACGCCAAATCTGCCCTACGCACCGTGCCCGAAACTGTTACGACAGATTAAGCTCGCTTTCACACAGGTGATGCACGCTGTACTCTCTCTTTTTTATAAAAAAAAAAAAGTTCCGATCAATTCATAATCTGTTTTGATATTATGAATGGCATCGGAAATAACAAAAATTGCAATTTGGGTATATGGATCTCCTAGCGACGACTGCAAGCACTGGAGCAAGCCTAAGACGTGCCATCCTTCCTTGCCGGAGACGAACAAACCTTGTTGTCGTAGTAGACACTTGGGAATAGTCGTGCTAAACCCCCAGAGGACTTGCACATCAGAACAACGATCCTTGTTGTTGTAATAGACAACCGGGAATCGTTGTTCTCATTTCATATGCCACACCATGAGTAGAAGCGTGGATCGAAAGGATCAAACTTGTAAGCACACGAAAAAAGATGATCGCCGACCGAATCGAGTGTTGGAAATATGAGCAATTTACCAAATGATTTTATTAACAGAAATACTAGATAAAACATGACTATCATAGAAGGGATAAAAACAAGTCATGCAATCTGACAGAGAGAAGGTAAATAGCATATGTATATATGAACTAGAACCGAAAATATCAAGAGCGGATACTAGAGCAAGAAACAGCGGCAGAACCTCAAACAGAAAGAGCATGAGGACATACGGAACAGCAGGAGAAACATTGGTCCTGGGGTCAACATCCTCGCATGCCATGTCGTCGAAGAGGTTGTCAATGGCGGGGAAGATGTCGTCGTTGGGGAAGTAGTCATCGGTGTCCGGATCGTCCGTGATGAACCAGTCAGTAGTCATGTAGAGCGCTCCCCAAAAACCTTATCACTCTTCTCTCGTACATGACTCAAAGAAGTGGGGTTTCAGATGCCTACTGTCTGACCTGCGGTGCATGCCGCAAGCCGGGATGGGGAAGACCGCAGCAATAACTCAGAGATTGGAACTCAGTGGCGAGAGGAAGATGATGTTATGGTGTGTCTCTCTGGAGAGGAGCGACCTCTCTTTTATAGGCACAGAAGAAGCAGGCGAACGGGCAGCGATGGGAGGTGAAACGAAGAGAGGGATACGAAGTGAAATCAGCAGCAGAAGGGATGCGTCATTCATACTCAGTCTCCACTATAGCAAAAAAAATTCAACTTCTGTGTGACATTTCATATACCCGTCGTGCGTGGAAAAAATTTAGACATCAGCTCGGCTCATTCCCGCAACCCGCGTCGTGACGAGGCTTGGCGTGGGGGGCGGAGGAGGATGAGCGCGCGTGAATGTCCTTCTTGTTCTCATGCTCATACATGTGGGGAAACAGCTTTCCTTATAAGGAGGTCCAACTCACACCAAACTAGCAATGTGGGACTAAACTTTAGTTCCACCTCTTGCCTTGCACGAATGGGTTGCGTCGGCCTCTAGGATTTATTAGGAATTCTGAAAAAGCTATTGGACTGGCCCAAAATAGACTAAAATTTCAGCAATCCTCCGCAAGATCCAGAGGCACACAAATTTGCCTTTGGTTCCAAAACACTATTTTATATACCGGTACTGCAGTGGAGACTGTTAAGTTGAACTTCCACCTAGAACTCTATGCTACACTAGTAAGCAACTTGAACAATGGATTGGGCCTTGAACTGCAAGTTTTCTGCGAATCTAACTTCACATAAAGCCTTGACTGATACTAGGCTACCGTGGATCTTCCCCACAGGTGGAGCTTATGCGTCATACTCCAAGACCTTTCATGAGTTTACTAGAGAGCACCCTACCCTCATAGATTGCGACGTGTAACAATCAGACTCATATAGGTGTGTTCTTCAAAAGATGTTCTGCAAGACAACATCTCTGCTTAAAAGAGTCACTTAGAACACATTAAAATATATATCAATATGCCGTGCATATTAGGAGAGTATTGTATCTTCATGGAGTGGTATTGTTAATACTAAGGATACTCTCCTCTCAGTTGACCAACAACTTGTCTTCCACATATAATTCACCGGATCTCCGATCACATAGACCATGTTACCACTGTGAACAACTCATATGGTGGGTATCATATATACCCATCTCCTTCCATGCATTATCTATCACATTGCGTGATAGACCCTTAGTAAAAGGATCAGACATATCTTTAGATGTTTGGATATAAACCAATGCAATAACTCTGGAGTTTCTCATTTTTCTGACAGACTTTAACCTTCTCTGAATATGTCTTGATGACTTCATGTTATCCTTTGAGCTGCTCACTTTCGTGATCACAGTTTGATTCACAGTTCATAAGGATACCCGGTACAGGTTTCTCAACTACTTGCAAGTCATTCAAGAGCCGACAAAGCTAATCTGCTTCGACCGTGGTTGTATCTAGGTAGTACTATGAGTTCTACTTCCATTTTTGACCTTGTTAAGATGGTCTGCTTGCAAGACTTCCAAGAAACAGTGCCACCTCCATGAGTGAATACATATCCGCTCGTGGCCTTTATCTCATCAACATCTGAGATACGGTTTGAGTCACTATACCCTTCAAGCACCTTTGGGTACCAAGTGTAGTGAATTTCATAATTCGCAGTGCCTTTCAAATAACGCATAACTCTCTCTAGAGCTTTCCAATGATCATCTCCCGGTTTGAAACAAATTGGCTCAGTTTGCTAATAGCAAAAAAAATGTCAGGTCTTGTAGCACTAGCTAAATACATAAGAGAGTCAATAATCTAAGAATACTTCACTTGATGTCTAGCAATTCTTTTGAAGCAGCACGCTAGCATCATATGGCGTTGGAGAGGGCTTGCAGTCATTATAGCCAAAGCGACTCAAGATCTTTTCCACATAGTGGGATTGAAGCAGTGTAATCCAACCAGTATCGTCTTTCAACAGTTTGATGTTCAGAATAATATCAGCCATTCCTAAATCCTTCATCTCAAAACAACGAGGTAGGAAATCCTTGACCTCCTTAATAGCATTCAGATTTGTACCCAAAATCAATATTTCATCAACATACAAGCAAAGGATGACTCCCTCGCCCCCACCATGGCGATAGTACACACATTTATCAGTTTCGTTTACAATAAAGCCTGCAGCTATTAAAGTTCTTTCAAGCTTCTCATGTCACTGTTTGGGTGCTTTCTTAAGCCCATACAAGGACTTCAGCAACTTGCACACTTTTTCTTCCTGGCCATTTACTACAAACCCATCTGGTTGTTCCATATAAATTTCGTCGTCTGATACGTCTCCAACGTATCTATAATTTTTGATTGTTCCATGCTATTATATTACCCGTTTTGGATATTTATGGGCTTTACTTTACACATTTATATCATTTTTTGGACTAACCTAATAACCGGAGGCCCAGCTCGTATTGCTGTTTTTTTTGCCTATTTAAGTATTTCGAAGAAAAAGAATACCAAACGGAGTCCAAACGGAATGAAACCTTCGGGAGCGTGATTTCTGGAACGAACGTGATCCACAGGACTTCGAGTGCAAGTCAAGAAGCAGTCGAGGCGGACACGGGGGTGGAGGGCACACCCACCCCTACTGGGCACGCCCCCCTATTTCGTGGGCCCCTCGGGCGTTCACCGACCTACTTCTTCCTCCTATATACCCACGTACCCCGAGACATCAAAGGCGACCACGAAAAACTATTTCAACCACTGTAACCTTCTATATCCGTGAGATCCCATCTTGGAGCCTTCGTCGGTGCTCCGTCGGAGGGGGAATCGACCACGGAGGGCTTCTACATCAACACCATAGCCCCTCCGATGAGTTGTGAGTAGTTTACCACAGACCTTCGGGTCCATAGTTATTATCTAGATGGCTTTTTCTCTCTTTTAGGATCTCAATACCATGTTCTCCTTGATCTTCTTGGAGATCTATTAGATGTAACTCTTTTTGCGGTGTGTTTGTCGAGATCCGATGAATTGTGGGTTTATGATCAAGTTTATCTATGAGAAATATTTGAATCTCCTCTGAATTCTTTTATGTGTGATTAAGTTATCTTTGCAAGTCTCTTCGAATTATCAGTTTGGTTCGCCTACTAGATTGATCTTTCTTGCAATGGGAGAAGTGCTTAGCTTTGGGTTCAATCTTGCGTGTCCTTTCGGTGTGGCAAGAGGACCGTAAGGCATGTATTGTATTGTTTCCATCGAGGATAAAAGATGGGGTTTATATCATATTGCATGAGTTTATCCTCTACATCATGTCATCTTTCTTAATCGTTATTCATTCTTTATGAACTTAATACTCTAGATGCATGCTGGATAGCGGTCGATGTGTGGAGTAATAGTAGTAGATGCAGGCAGGAGTCGGTCTACTTGTCACGGACGTGATGCCTATATACATGATCATTCCTAGATAATCTCGTAATTATTCGCTTTTCTATCAGTTGCTCAACAGTAATTTGTTCACCCACCGTAATACTTATGCTATCTTGAGAGAAGTCACTAGTGAAACCTATGGCCCCCGGATCTATCTTCTACTCCCTTCGTCCCGAAATGTAAGACGTTTTTTGATACTATGATAGTGTCAAAAATCATCTTACATTTTGGGATGGAGGGAGTATCATATAAGCTTCCAATCTACTTTTATTTGCGTCTTTACTTTTCCAATCTGAATTATAAAATACCAAAAAATATTTATCTTATCATACTCTCTCTATCAGATCTCACTTTCACAAGTGGCCGTGAAGGGATTGACAACCCCTTTATTGCGTTGGTTGCGAGTTCTTTGTTTGTTTGTGTAGGTGCGTGGGACTTTTGAGGAGCCTCCTACTGGATTGATACCTTGGTTCTAAAAAACCGAGGGAAATACTTACGCTACTGTTGCTGCATCACCCTTTCCTCTTCAAGAAAAACCAACGCAAGCTCAAGACGTAGCAAGAAGGATTTCTGACGCCGTTGCCGGGAAGGTCTTCGCTCAAGTCAAGACATACCAAGTACCCATCACAAACTCATCTCCCTCGCATTTACATTATTTGCCATTTTCCTCTCGTTTTCCTCTCCCCCACTTCACCCTTTCCGTTTTATTCGCCCTCTCTTTCCCAACCTTCGCTCTCTTTCGCTTGTCTTTTGTTTGCTTGTTGTCATGGCTAGTCCTCCTATCCTCATTATTACTCCCGAACATGAAATTCTTAATTTTAAGCAAAGGGAGGGAGAAAATTTAAAAGATGCTTGCCATAGAATTTGCAATGCTCAAAATAAATCTACTAGGAAGCTTTCTACTTTCGTTCTTCTTCGCAATTTTTATGTAGGCATTACTCCTTGGAATAGATGCATTCTTGATACCATTACCGGAGGGGATTTCTTGAGTAGCCATATGTTTGATGCTTATAATGCTATGTTAAATTTGTTTGGCCCACCACCTCTTTTGGTTAATGGAACTATTTTAACTTTGGAACATGCAATGCAAAGGCTTGAAATTATTGAAAATAAAGTTACCACTATTGAGTTGATTGAAAATTTGGATAAAAATTCATAATCAAATTATCCAATATGGATCTAGGGTTGGAGTTACTTTGAAAAATTTTTAAGAGAAAGAACCTATAGTTAATGAAAAAATAGATCTAGATTCTACGAGAATCGGTAAACTTGAGGATATCATTACCAACTTAGGGTCGGCATTTTCTTCCGTGAAAAACACTCCAAATCCTCCTACCAAAACTACCAAATTTATCTATGTTCCTAAAAATAAGGGTGAATCTTCCAGTAAGGGAAATGCAGATCTCAAATCAATAAGTGTTCATCCCAATTGTCTTTCTATCATTAAGGAACCTTTTGCTACAAATGAATTTCTTGAATTTTTGCCTAAGGGTTTAATCATTGCTAAAAAGGGAGAAACCCCTAAAGATTATAAGTGCTCTATTGAGGAATTGAGTGCCAAAGAGGGCACTACTTCAATTTATCCTTGCTTTTATGCCTAGCTAGGGGCGTTAAACGATAGCGCTAGTTGGGAAGCAACCCAATTTTATTTGTGTTTTTTGTTTTTTGTTTCTGTTTAGTAATAAATTTTGCATATACCTTCTGTTTAGATGTGTTTTTATGTTTTAATTAGTGTTTGTGCCAAGTAGAACCTATAGGATAACCTATGATGATAGTTAATTTGATTCTGCTGAAAAACAGAAACTTTGCATGCATGAAATTAGTTTTGTTAATTCACAGAAACGTGCTTTTGCGTTGATTCTTTTTGCTGTAGATCAATAGCCAAATTTTCCAGGACTTCCTATTTTGGTAGGAGTTTTAGAGTTCCAGAAGTATTCTAGGGTTACAGATTGCTACATACTGTTCTGTTTTTGACAGATTCTGCATTTCGTGTGTTGTTTGCTTATTTTGATGTATCTATGGCTAGTATTAAGTGGTATGAACCATAGAGAACTTGAAATACAGTAGGTTTAACACCAATATAAATAAAGAATGATTTCATTACAGTACCTTATGTGGTGGTTTTTGCTTTCTTTCACTAACGGAGCTTATGAGATTTCCTGTTGAGTTTTGTGTTGTGAAGTTTTCAAGTTTTGGGTAAAGATTTGATGGACTATGGAATAAGGAGTGGCAATAGCCTAAGCTTGGGGATGACCATGGCACCCCAAGATATTCAAGAGTAGCCAAAATCCTAAGCTTGGGGATGCCCCCGGAAGGCATCCCCTCTTTCGTCTTCGTTTATCGGTAACTTTACTTGGAGCTATATTTTTATTCCCCACATGATATGTGTTTTTGCTTGGAGCGTCTTGTATGATATTAGTCTTTGTTTTTTAGTTTTCCACAATCATCCTTGCTGTACACACCTTTTGGGAGAAGCCCACTTGATTAGAATTTATTAGAATACTCTATGTGCGTCACTTATATCTTTTGAGCTAGATAGTTTTTTGCTCTAGTGCTTCACTTATATTTTTAGAGTATGGCGGTGGCTTAATTTTGAAGAAATTGTTGATCTCTCATGCTTCACTTATATTATTTTGAGAGTCTTTTAGAACAGCATGGTATTTGCTATGGTTATAAATTTGGTCCTAGAATAATGAGCATCCAAGTTGGGTATAATAAAAACTATCATAGAAAGTGCATAAAACACTAGGATCAATTTGATGCTTGATAATTGTTTTGAGATATAGAGGTGATAATGTTAGAGTCATGCTAGTGGGTAATTATGAAATTGAGAAATACTTGTGCTGAAGTTGGCAAGTCCCGTAGCATGCACGTATGGTAAAAGTTATGTGACAAATTTGTTGCATGAGGTGCTCTTTTAATTGTCTTCCTTATGAGTGGAGGTCGGGATCGCGCGATGGTTAACTCCTACCAACCCTTCCCCTAGGAGCATGCATAGTAGTACTTTGCTTTGAGGGCAAGTAGACTTTTTGTAAGGGCATATTTATCCCTTAAGTGTTTTGGTGATTGATGACAATGCTTTTGCGGACTAATCGTGTGCCTTGAGTCTCTCAGATACTTCATCACTAGGCACAAGACTATTCGTTGCCCCTCGGAGACTATTGAAGTCGGCGTTGTTCTATGTTTCTCTTTGGTGGAGTTGAGTCGTAGGAGAGCCGTACTATTAAGAGGGGATCCGCGCCGGAAAGGTTTGGGTGGAATCAACACGTACACTTGTCCCTCCTTTCCCTGCACTTTGGAGCTGCCCTCCGTTATCTTGGGTATCACGGGCTTTGGCGACTATCTTTGTACTTGCGGTAGTACTGCAGGTACAAGATGTAGTACTGCCTGGTGTCACGGTAGTACCGCCCCTCTGCAGTGGTAGTACCACGGCACCTAGGCCTTGTGCCGCTCGGTCTTGATAGTAAGGCGGATGTAATTTTTACATCTGCGCCACCACGGTAATACCGCTCGTCTGTAGCGGTAGTACTGCATGGGGCTCACGGTAGTACCGCCCCTTGGAGTCGTAGTACCGTGGTCCTTCGACCTAGTACCGCAGTGTCACGGTAGTAGGCACGGATGTAATTTTTTACATCCGCGCCGGCCACGGTAGTACCACGCCTCGTGAGCGGTAGTACCTGTAGGATCGAAGAAGGTGAGAGTGTCTAGAGGGGGGTGATTAGACTACTCGACAAGATAAAAATTATGCCTTTTGACAAAGACAAGTTCTTGGCAGATTTTGCATAACACACAAGTCAAGTAGCATACTACACATGCAATTCTAGAGTATGGGCAGCGGAAAGTAAATTGCACAAGTAGTAAAGAGAAGTGGAGAAGATCAAACGCAATTTGGAGACGCGGTGATTTTTCTCGTGGTTCCGATAGGTGGTGCTATCGTCATTCCACGTTGATGGAGACTTCAACCCACGGAGGGTAACGGCTGCGAGAGTCCACGGAGGCTCCACCCACGAAGGGTCCACGAAGAAGCAACCTTGTCTATGCCATCATGGCTCACGCCCACGGAGGGCTAGCCTTACTCGGGGTAGATCTTCACGAAGTAGGCGATCTCCTTGCCCTTACAAACTTCTTGGTTCAACTCCACATCTCGACGGAGGCTCCCAAGCGACACCTAACCAATCTAGGAGGCACCACCCTCCAAAAGGTAATAGATGGTGTTGGTGATGATGAACTCCTTGCTCTTGTGCTTCAAATGATAATCTCCCCAACACTCAACTCTCCTCACTGATTTGGCTGTGGTGGAAGAAAGGATTGAGTGGAAAGCAACTTGGGAAGGCTAGAGATCAAGCTTCATATGGTGGGAGTGGAGCAACTTGATCTCAACACAAGGGTAGGTAGTTTTCTTCTCGAAATGTAAGGTAGGAGTGGTAGTTCTTTCGATGGCTCTCTCCACGAGTGAAGAGGGGTGGAGGGTATTTATAGCCTCCACACAAAATCCAACCGTTACACACATTTGACCAATCTCGGTGGGACCGAAGTTGACAACTCGGTGAGACCGAAAGTTCAAATCATGTGAGCGTTGGGATTTTCGAGTGGGACCGAAAATACAATCTCGGTTAGTCCGATTCGTCCAAAGACAAGAGCTTGCCAATCTCGGTGGGACCGACTTCATCATCTCGGTGACACCGATTTGATGATGAATGTTCTGAAGCTTGGCAACTCAAGTTTCGGTGAGACCGAGTTCAGAATCGGAAAATCCGAGATTTCTAGGGTTTGGCTATATGGCTGAGGTGGTTCATCTCGGTGTGATTGAGTTTTGAAAATCGGTGGGACCGAGATTACTTATGAGTGTATATGGTAGTGAGAGTTGCTGATAGTTTAGGAGATGTATCACTAAGCACTTTGAGCAACCAGATCATTATCATAACCTCATCCCCTTTTAATAGTATTGGCTTTCCTATGGACTCAATGTGATATTGGATCACTAAACCAAAAATGGAGTCTTGAGCTTTTGCCAATGCTTGCCTTAGCATTTTGAGGGGTCCACCTCTTCAGTCCTTTTGCCATGCCAATGTGATTGAACTTCCTGAAACATACTTGATAAAAGCATTAGTCCAACCACAAAGTATGTTGTCATTAATTAACAAAACCACCCAGGGAGCAAATGTGCTTTCAATCTCCCCTTTTTGGTAATTGATGGCAACACACAAAACAAGACATCAAAGCTTCTTGAAAGAAAGGCAGAATTATCACGAAGCTTTGACAAACATGTAGTACAGGCTCCCCTACAAGTGTGCAAGATTTTCATAAATTATGGTTTTGGACTACCACAAGCACACAAGAGAGAAGGGCAAGATGTGCTACATGCAGCTTGGCTATATGCATCAGAGCAGATGAAAAGAAGTGAGTGATAATGCATATGTGCATGGTGATTTCTTGCAAACAGGTATTCACAAGCAAGTCACCATCATGCACATTCTGCAAAGTGCATATACTTACCTTGAGGTTCCTTGGCATTGTACCTGAAGAAATAAACTTGGGAAAACAAGGTTAGATAACACAAGAGTATTCCTTCAACCAATCAGCAAGAACATCAAGAGTACCAAGCCAGGGATGACATGTATAAAGAGTGTCTCATATTGAGCACAAACTTGAATCAGCAAACATGTCTCCGAAACTAAAAGATTTTTCAATGAACTCTGAGAGATTGTGCTTTCCATAAGATATCAATTGCGAAAGCAAAATCAAGGGAATGATGCCAAATGTAATATCCAATGTGGAACACGGCAAAGCTTTGATGTGATTCTCTCCCCCTTAAGGTAAGATTGCTCTTCTTCTCCCCCTAAATCTTCTCTTCTCCCCTTATCTCCCCCTAAATCTTCTCCCCCTTTGACATCAAGTGCCGAAAAGGACAGCAGACTAGGAAGGTCTGGGAAGATGGAGGGAAAGAAGTGGGATCCTTAAGAATCACAACAGGGCAAAAGAAACATGTATAGAGAATTATTGAGTGGAGCTGTAGAAGATGATATCCTGAAAGAAAATCGGTGACACCGAATTAGATGGATCGGTGGGTCCAAAAGTCAGAGACTTAGGGCAGATCCTTTTTTGGTCAGACCAAAATTTTTAAGTCGGTGACGCCGAGTTTAATTCCAAGGAAATACAGAAATAATTCTGCTCACTTTGCAAGGAATGTTTCAAAGGATTTGCAATGAATTTGTAAAGGATTTTCAAGGAATTGATCAGAGCCAAAAGAATATACACAAAGACAGAAGAATAGAAATGAAAAAGATTCCTAGATGAAGTTTTTTTTAAATTTTTTTTTAAGAAAACTCAATGAGAGAACATAAGAGAAAACAAAGAACAAAACACTCCAAAACATATGTACTTCATCTAGATAGGGGTCGGCGACTAGGTCACCTATGTTTGAGTATTTTGACTTAGGAGTCAAATGAGAACATTTGATCATAGGTCATACTCATCGTTTAAGCACAAAATGGGGTTGCCATTTTTCGATTAAGCATTTGATGTGATCACATCTTATGAAGCTGCTTGTACTCATGTCTTTGAGCAAAGCTCCTTAAAGATGTGAAGAACATACCTTGGGCTTGTTGTTGCTTTGCTCATGTAGGTGAACTTGATGTCGGTGCTCATAGGATGTGAAGTTAGAGCACCATTTCCACTTGTGTAGTTCATCTTCCTACACGGGTTAGGCAAGCAAGGAAATACTCAAGAATATCCAAGATGACAAGAGTGAAATACTAGATGTATATGATGTCAAAAAGGATATGTGGAATTTTGTTCCTTGAACTCAACATCCCAAAGGGCTAGATACTTGGTCAATGACAAGATTACTCAAGATTTGAGTGTGTGGTAATCTTGTGGAATGTAGATCATCCAAGTACCTGCAAGGAGTTAGATGCAATACAAGGAGGCAAATGTGTCCAAGACATATGATCATCATCATAAGAGAAATATCAAGGGTTAGTCAAGTAGGCTCATGCCTTGCATGCATCAATGGAGTTTTCACTCCAAGTTTGAAGCATCAATGATGTTCAACTCACTCCTTAAGCGACAAAACACCTTCTCATCAAGAGGTTTTGTAAATATATCAGCAAGTTGTTTGTCAGTTCGAACATGCTTAAGATTGATGTCACCCTTGGCAATGTGATCACGAATAAAATGGTGACGAACTTCAATATGTTTCGTTCGAGAGTGTTGCACGGGATTGTGTCCAATCTTAATCGCACTCTCATTGTCACAAAGCAAGGGAACATGTCTCACATGTATCCCATAATCCTTAAGCGTCTGTGTCATCCATAGCAACTGAGCACAACATGATCCAGCAACAATATATTCTGCTTCGGCAGTGGATAAAGATACCGAATTTTGTTTCTTGGAGGACCAAGATACAAGGGATCGACCAAGGAATTGACACGTACCCGAAGTTGACTTTCTATCAACCCTGTCTCCGGCATAGTCCGAGTCGGAATAGCCAACAAGATCGAAAGAGGCCCTCTTAGGATACCTGTTGGGGAACGTAGTAATTTCAAAATTTTCCTACGCACACGCAAGATCATGGTGATGCATAGCAACGAGAGGGGAGAGTGTTGTCCACATACCCTTGTAGACCCGAAGCGAAGCGATCTGGCGTAGAGGAAGTAGTCGACGTTCTCCTCGCGATCCGACCGATCCGGCGCCGTTACTCGACGCCCGAGTTCTTGACACACGACAGCTCGATGGCGTCCCTCGACTCGATCCAGCCGAGTGTCGAGGAGAGTTCGTCAAGACGACGGCGTGGTGACGATCTTGATGTTTCACCGTGCGCAGGCTTCGCCTAAGCTTCATGACAGTATAACCGAGGTGGAATATGGTGGAGGGGGGCACCGACACGGCTAAGGAATGATCTAACGATCAACTTGTGTGTTCTAAGGTGCCCCTGCCCCGTATATAAAGGAGCAAGGGGAGGGGCCGGCCCAGGGGAGGCGCTAGGGAGTCCTACTCCCTCGGGAGTAGGATTCCCCCAATCCTAGTTGGACTAGGATTCCGGAGGGAAAGAGAGAGAGGGGCGGCCCTTCTCCTAGTCCTAGTAGGACTAGGGAAGGGGGGGAGGCGCCCACCCAGGGCTGGCCCTTCTCCTTTCCACTAAGGCCCATCGAGGCCCATTTACCTCCCGGGGTTCGGTAACCTCCGGTTTCCCATAAATTCCGCCGCTTGGAACCATTCCAACTCCAAACATAGGCTTCCAATATATCAATCTTTATGTCTCGACCATTCCGAGACTCCTCGTCATGTCCGTGATCACATCCGGGACTCGAACTTCTTCGGTACATCAAAATACATAAACTCATAATAAGCATCATCGAAACCTTAAGCGTGCGGACCCTACGGTTCGAGAACAATGTAGACATGACCTAGAACTATTCACGGTCAATAACCAACAGCGGGACCTGGATGCCCATATTGGTTCCTACATATTCTACGAAGATCTTTGTCGGTCGGACCGCATAACAACATACGTTGTTCCCTTTGTCATCGGTATGTTACTTGCCCGAGATTCGATCGTCGGTATCCAATACCTAGTTCAATCTCGTTACCGCAAGTCTCTTTACTCGTTCGTAATACATCATCTCACAACTAACTCATTAGTTGTAGTGCTTGCAAGGCTTGATGATGTGCATTACCGAGAGGGCCCAGAGATACCTCTCCGACTATCGGAGTGACAAAACCTAATCTCAAATACGCCAACCCAACATACGCCTTTGGAGACACTGTAGTACTCCTTTATAATCACCCGATTACGTTGTGACGCTTGGTAGCACCAAAGTGTTCCTCCGCAAACGGAGTTGCATAATCTCATAGTTACAGGAACATGTATAAGTCATGGATAAAAGCGGTAGCAACATACTAAGCGATCGTGTGCTAAGCTAAGGAATGGGTCATGTCAATCGATCATTCTACTAATGATGTGACCTTGTTAATCAAATAACAACTCTTTGTTCATGGTCAGGAAACATAACCATCTTTGATTAACAAGCTAGTCTAGTAGAGGCATACTAGTGACATCTTGTTTTGTCTATGCATTCACACATGTATCATGTTTCAGGTTAATACAATTCTAGCATGAATGATAAACATTTATCATGAAATAAGGAAATAAATAATAACTTTATTATTGCCTCTAGGGCATATTTCCTTGATCTCCCACTTGCACTAGAGTCAATAATCTAGATTACATAGTAATGATTCTAACACCCATGGAGTCTTGGTGCTGATCATGTTTTGCTCGTGGAAGAGGCTTAGTCAACGGTGCGCAACATTCAGATCCGTATGTATCTTGCAAATCTCTATGTCTCCCGTCGGACTAAGTCCCGGATGGAATTGAAGCGTCTCTTGATGTGCTTGGTCCTCTTGTGAAATCTGGATTCCTTTGCTAAGGCAATTGCTCCGAGATTGTCACGAAGATTTTCATTGGACCCGATGCACTAGGTATGACACCTAGATCGGATATGAACTCCTTCATCCAGACTCCTTCATTAGCTGCTTCCGAAGCTGCTATGTATTCCGCTTCACATGTAGATCCCGCCACGACGCTTTGTTTAGAACTCGCACAACCGAGCTCCTCCGTTTAGTGTAAATACGTATCCGGTCTGCGATTTAGAATCGTCCGGATCGGTGTCAAAGCTTGCATCAACGTAACTGCCACGATGAGCTCTTTGTCACCTCCATATCGAGAAACATATCCTTAGTCCTTTTCGGTATTTCGGGATGTTCTTGACCGCTGTCGATGATCCACTCTGGATTACTTTGGTACCTCCTGCTAGGCTTATAGCAAGGCACACATCAGTCTGGTACACAACATTGCATACATGATAGAGCCTATGGCTGAAGCATAGGAACACCTTTCATTTTCTCTCTATCTTCTGCAGTGGTCGGGCATTGAGTCGACTCAACTTCACACCTTGTAACACGAGCAAGAACCCTTTCTTTGCTTGATCCATTTTGAACTTCTTCAAAACTTTGTCAAGGTATGTGCTTTGTGAAAGTCCAATTAAGCGCCTTGATCTATCTCTATAGATCTTGATGCCCAATATGTAAGCAGCTTCACCGAGGTCTTTCATTGAAAAACTCTTATTCAAGTATCCCTTTATGCTATCCAGAATTCTATATCATTTCCGATCAGCAATATGTCATCCACATATAAGATCGAAATGCTCTGAGCTCCCACTCACTTTCTTGTAAATCAGCCTCTCCGAAAGTCTCAGACAAACCCAAATGCTTTGATCACACTATCAAAGCGTTTATTCCAACTCCGAGATGCTTGCACCAGTCCATATATGGATCGCTGGAGCTTGCACACTTTGTTAGCTCCTTTGGATCGATAAAACCTTCTCGTTGCATCATATACAACTCTTCTTCCGTAAATCCATTCAGAATGCGTCTTTACATCCATTTGCCAAATTTCATAATCATAAAATGCGCAATTGCTAACATGATTCGGACGGACTTAAGCATCGCTACTGGTGAGAAGGTCTCATCGTAGTCAATCCCTTGAACTTGTCGAAAACCTTTTGCGACAAGTCGAGCTTTATACGATAAGATTATTACCGCGTCGGTCTTCTTCTTGAAGATCCACTTGTTTTCTATTGCTTGCCTACCCTCGGGCAAGTCAACCAAAGTCCATACTTTGTTTTCATACATGGATCCCATCTCGATTTCATGGCCTCAAGCCATTTTATGGAATCTGGGCTCACCATCGCTTCTTCATAGTTCGTAGGTTCATCATGATCTAGTAGCATGACTTCGAACAGGATTACCGTACCACTCAGTGCGGATCTTACTCTGGTTGATCTACGAGGTTCTGCAAGTAACTTGATCTCAAGTTTCATGATCGGCATCATCAACTTCCTCACTACTTGGTGTAGGTGTCTCGTGAACTGGTTTCGCGACAAACTACTTTCAAGTAAGGGAGAAGGTACTATTACCTCATCAAGTTCCACTTTCCTCCCACTCACTTCTTTCGAGAGAAACTCCTTCTCTAGAAAGGATCCATTCTTAGCAACGAATGTCTTGCCTTGGATCTGTGATAGAAGGTGTACCCAACTGTCTCCTTTGGGTATCCTATGAAGACACATTTCTCGATTTGGGTTCGAGCTTATCAGGTTGAAGCTTTTCACATAAGCATCGCATCCCCAAACTTTAAGAAACGACAACTTTGGTTTCTTGCTAAATCACAGTTCATAAGGTGTCGTCTCAACGGATTTCGACGGTGTTCTATTCAGTGTGAATGCAGCCGTCTCTAGAGCATAACCCCAAAACGATAGCGGTAAATCAGAAGAGACATCATAGATCGCACCATATCTAGTAAAGTACGATTCGACGTTCGGACACACCATTACTGTTGTGGTGTTAGGGTGGCGTGAGTTGCTAAACTATTCCGCATTGTTTCAAATGTAGACCAAACTCGTAACTCAAATATTCACCTCCACGATCGATCGTAGAAATTTAATTTTCTTGTTACGATGATTTTCAACTTCACTCTGAAATTCTTTGAACTTTTCAAACGTTTCAGACTTATGTTTCATTAAGTAGATATACCCATATCTCGCTTAAGTCATCTGTGAAGGTGAGAAAATAACAATATCCGCCACGAGCCTCAACATTCATCGGACCACATACATCGTATGTATGATTTCCAACAAATCTGTTGCTCTCTCCATAGTACCGGAGAACGGTGTTCTAGTCATCTTGCCCAAGAGGCACGGTTACTTAAGTGCCAAGTGATTCATAATCAAGTGACTCCAAAAGTCCATCAAGATGGAGTTTCTTCATGCGCTTTACATCGATATGACCTAAACGGCGTGCCACAAATAAGTTGCACTATCATTATCAACTCTGCATCTTTTGGTTTCAACATTATGAATATGTGTGTCACTACTATTGAGATTCATAAGAAATAGACCACTCCTCAAGGGTGCATGACCATAAAAGATATTACTCATATAAATAGAACAACCATTATTCTCGATTTAAATGAATAACCGTCTCGCATCAAACAAGATCCAGATATAATGTTCATGCTCAACGCAGCACCAAATAACAATTATTTAGGTCTAAAACTAATCCCAAGGTAGATGTAGAGGTAGCGTGCGATCGCGATCACATCGACTTTGGAACCATTTCCCACGCGATCGTCACCTCGTCCTTTGCGGTGTTCGCAATCCGTAGTCCCTGCTTTGAGTTGCAAATATTAGCAATGAACCAAGATCAAATACCCAGTGCTCTGCGAGCTCTAGTAAGGTACACATCAATAACATGTATATCACATATACCTTTGTTCACCTTGCCATCCTTCTTATCCGCCAAATACTTGGGGCAGTTCCGCTTCGATGACCATCGCTTGCGGTAGAAACACTCGATTTCAGGTTTAGGGCCAGACTTGGGTTTCTTCTCTGAGCAAACAACTTGCTTGCTGTTCTTCTTGAAGTTCCTTCTTCTTCCCTTTGCCTTTCTTCTTGAAACTAGTGGTCTTATTGACCATCAACACTTGATGCTCCTTCTTGATTTCTACCTCCGCAGCTTTCAAAGATTGCGAAGAGCTCGGTATAGTCTTTACTAACCCTTGCATATTATAGTTTATCACGAAGCCTTTGTAGCTTGGTGGCGGTGATTGAGAATTCATCAATGACACAATCATCAGGAAGATTAACTCCCAATTGTGTCAAGTGATTATAGTACCGGACATTACGAGTATATGCTCACTAATGTAACTGTTCTCCTCCATCTTGCAGCTATAGAACTTATTGGAGACTTCATATCTCTCAATCCGGGCATTACTGTTGGAATATCAACTTCAACTCCGAACATCTCATATGCTCCATGACGCTCAAAACGTCGTTGAAGTCCCGGTTCTAAGCCGTAAAGCATGGCACATTGAACTATAGAGTAGTCATCACTTTGCTCGCCAGACGTTCATAACATCTGCGGTTGCATTAGCAAGAGTCTGGCACCTAGCGGTGCATCCAGGCGTAACTCTTACGTGCAGCAATGAGGATAATCCTCGAGTTACGGACCCGATCCGTAATTGCTACCATCATCTTTCAACTTTGCTTTCTCAAGGAACGCATTAAAATTCAACGGAACAACAAAGACGAGCCATCTATCTACAATCAAACATAAACAAGCAAGATACTATCGGTACTAAGTTCATGATAAATTTAAGTTCAATTAATCATATTACTTAAGAACTCCCACTTAGAAAGACATCTCTAGTCATCTAAGTGATCACGTGATCCAAATCAACTAAACCATAACCGATCATCACGTGAAATGGAGTAGTTTTCAATGGTGAACATCTTATGTTGATCATATCTACTATATGATTCACGCCGACCTTTCGGTCTCCGTGTTCCGAGGCCATATCTCGCATATGCTAGGCTCGTCAAGTATAACCCGAGTATTCTCGCGGTGCAAAACTGGCTTGCACCCGTTGTAGATGGACGAGAGCTTATCACACCCGATCATCACGTGGTGTCCGGGCACGATTTAACTTTGGCAACGGTGCATACTCGGGAGAACACTTCTTGATAATTTTAGTGAGAGATCATCTTATAATGCTACCGTCAATCAAAGCAAGATAAGATGCATCAAAGGATAAACATCACATGCAAATCAATATAAGTGATATGATATGGTCATCATCATCTTGTGCTTCATGATCTCCATCTTGCAGCAACACCATGATCACCATCGTCACCGGCGCGACACCTTGATCTCCATCGTAGCATCGTTGTCGTCTCGCCAATCTTATGCTTCTACGACTATCTCTACCGCTTAGTGATAAAGTAAAGCATTACAGGGCGATTGCATTGCATACAATAAAGCGACAACCATATGGCTCTCGCCGATTGCCGATAACCGGTTACAAAACATGATCATCTCATACAATAAAATATAGCATCACGTCTTGACCATATCACATCACAACATGCCCTGCAAAAACAAGTTAGACGTTCTCTACTTTGTTGTTGCAAATTTTACGTGGCTGCTACGGGCTTAAGCAAGAACCAGTCTCACCCACGCATCAAAACCACAACGATACTTCGTCAAATAGACTCCGTTTAACCTTCTTCAAGGACGGGCGTAGTCACACTCGGTTCAACTAAAGTGAGAGAGACAGGCACCCACCGGTCACCTTTAAGCAACGAGTGCTCGAGCGGTGAAACCAGTCTCGCGTAAGCGTCTGGCGTAATGTCGGTGCGGGGCGCTTCATCTCACAATACCGCTGAACCAAAGTATGACATTTGGTAGGTAGTATGACTTGTATCGCCCACAACTCACTTGTGTTCTACTCGTGCAAAACATCAAACCATAAAAACCTGGCTCGGATGCCTTTGTTGGGGAACGAGTAATTTCAAAATTTTCCTACGCACACGCAAGATCATGGTGATGCATAGCAACGAGAGGGAGAGTGTTGTCCACATACCCTTGTAGACCCAAGCGGAAGCGATCACTGGCGTAGAGGAAGTAGTCGACGTTCTCCTCGCGATCCGACCGATCCCGCGCCGTTACTCCGACGCCCCGAGTTCTTGACACACGTACAGCTCGATGGCGTCCCTCGTACTCGATCCAGCCGAGTGTCGAGGAGAGTTCCGTCAAGACGACGGCGTGGTGACGATCTTGATGTTTCATCAAGCAGGCTTCGCCTAAGCTTCACGGTATAACCGAGGTGGAATATGGTGGAGGGGGCACCGCACACGGCTAAGGAACGATCTAACGATCAACTTGTGTGTTCAAGGTGCCCCCTGCCCCGTGATATAAAGGAGCAAGGGGGAGGGGCGGCTGGCCAAGGGGAGGCGGCTAGGGAGTCCTACTCCTCCTGGGAGTAGGATTCCCCAATCCTAGTTGGACTAGGATTCCGGGAGGAAAAAGAGAGAGAGGGGGCGGCCCTTCTCCTAGTCCTAGTAGGACTAGGGAAGGGGGAGGCAGCGCCCACCTAGGGCTGGCCCTTCTCCTTTCCACTAAGGCCCATCGAGGCCCATTTACCTCCGGGGTTCCGTAACCTCCGGTTTCCCATAAATTCCGCCGCTTGGAACCATTCGAACTCCAAACATAGGCTTCCAATATATCAATCTTTATGTCTCGACCATTCCGAGACTCCTCGTCATGTCCGTGATCACATCAGGGACTCGAACTTCTTGGTACATCAAAATACATAAACTCATAATAAGCATCATCGAAACCTTAAGCGTGCGGACCCTACGGTTCGAGAACAATGTAGACATGACCTAGAACTATTCACGGTCAATAACCAACAGCGGGACCTGGATGCCCATATTGGTTCCTACATATTCTCGAAGATCTTTGTCGGTCGGACCGCATAACAACATCGTTGTTCCTTTGTCATCGGTATGTTACTTGCCCGAGATTCGATCGTCGGTATCCAATACCTAGTTCAATCTCGTTACCGCAAGTCTCTTTACTCGTTCAAGTAATACATCATCTCACAACTAACTCATTAGTTGTAGTGCTTGCAAGGCTTGATGATGTGCATTACCGAGAGGGCCCAGAGATACCTCTCAGACTATCGGAGTGCCAAAACCTAATCTCAAATACGCCAACCCAACATCGCCTTTGGAGACACTGTAGTACTCCTTTATAATCACCCGATTACGTTGTGACGTTTGGTAGCACCAAAGTGTTCCTCCGCAAGCGGAGTTGCATAATCTCATAGTTACAGGAACATGTATAAGTCATGGATAAAAGCAGTAGCAACATACTAAGCGATCGTGTGCTAAGCTAAGGGAATGGGTCATGTCAATCAGATCATTCTACTAATGATGTGACCTTGTTAATCAAATAACAACTCTTTGTTCATGGTCAGGAAACATAACCATCTTTGATTAACAAGCTAGTCTAGTAGAGGCATACTAGTGACATGTTGTTTTGTCTATGCATTCACACATGTATCATGTTTCCGGTTAATACAATTCTAGCATGAATGATAAACATTTATCATGAAATAAGGAAATAAATAATAACTTTATTATTGCCTCTAGGGCATATTTCCTTCAATACCAAGTGCCAAAGTTAGGTGTGTGTATCAAATATCTCACAATTCTTTTAACAGCTTTAAGATGACATTCTTTAGGGGCTGCTTGATATCGAGCACACATGCATACACTCAACATTATGTCAGGACGAGAAGCAGAGAGATATAGTAGAGAACCAATCATAGATCGGTAAACCTTTTGATCAACGGGTTCTCCATCTTTTGTCAAGTAATTATGTCCACTAGTAGGCATGGGGGTTCTCATACCTTTGCTTTCTTGCATGTTGAACTTCTTGAAGAGATCCTTGGTGTACTTTGTTTGTGAGACAAAGGTACCCTCCTTAGATTGCTTGATTTGCAACCCAAGGAAGAATTTGAGTTCACTCATCATGGACATCTCATACTTTTCCGACATGAGCTTTCCAAACTTCTCGCTAAAATGAGGGTTAGTTGAACCAAAGATAATATCATCAACATATATTTGACACACAAATAGTTCACCATCAACCCTTTTCGTGAATAGCGTTGAGTCTATTTTTTCAATCTCAAAGCCTTTTTCAAGAAGAAAGCTAGTCAAGCATTTGTACCAAGCTCTAGGAGCTTGTTTAAGACCATAAAGAGCTTTGTGCAACTTGTAAACATGATTAGGCTTTTTAGGATTCACAAATCCGGGAGGTTGTTTCACAAATACTTCCTCCTCAATTTCACCATTTAGGAAAGCACTTTTAATATCCATTTGATAGAGAGTAATATCATGGTGATTGGCATAAGCAAGAAGAATGCGAATGGACTCAAGTCTAGCAACGGGGGCATAGGTCTCACCATAGTCCATACCTTCGACTTGTGTGTAACCTTGAGCTACGAGACGAGCCTTGTTGCGGATTACTTGTCCATCTTCATCTTGCTTGTTCCGAAACACCCATTTAGTTCCAATGACGTTTTGATCATCCTTGGGCTTCTCTACCAAAGTCCATACATTGTTCCTCTCGAAGTTGTGTAGCTCTTCGTGCATAGCGTTCACCCAATCCGAGTCTTCAAGTGCTTCTTCTACCTTCATAGGTTCAATACTAGAGATGAATGAGTAATGCTCACAAAAGTTAGCTAAGCGAGTTTTAGAGCGAGTAATTCTCCCGGAGTCGATGTCGTTCATCATTTGTTCCACGGGATGATTCTTCTTGACTCTTGCTCGGACTCGGGATAGCTTTTGTTGTGGTTGTGGCTGAGCTTCCTCATCATCCTCGTCTTCCTCTTCTTCTTCATTGTTGTTGGTGTTGTCTTGAGGCGGTGGAGAAGGAGGTTGTGGTGAATCTTCTTGTTGCACTTCCTCATCTTGGTGAGTTCCACTTGTGGAGGCCTCCATGTTGCCTTGAGGTTCATCTTGCCGTGAGGTAGGGGGCTCCACATATGTAGATGAGGTACTCTCCTTCACTTCCATGGGACGGATCTTTCCAATGGATAAATCTTGAATGGCTTCCGATGGGTCCTTGTCTCCTACATCAATAGGCATTTGCTCTACTTGCGAGCCATTAGATTCATCAAACTTCACATCTACCGTCTCTTCAACCTTTCGGGTGAAATTATTGTAAACACGGTAGGTGTGGGAGTTTGATCCATAACCAAGGAAAAAGCCTTCATGAGTTTTAGGAGCAAATTTAGACCGACGATGCTTATCAAGGATATAGCATTTTGAACCAAAGACACGAAAGTATCCCACTTGGGGTTTGTTACCGGTGAGGAGCTCATATGAAGTCTTGCCGAGGAGCTTATGAAGATAAAGCATGTTGATAGCATGACAAGCTGTCTCGACGGCTTCTCCCCAAAAGTGCTTCGGTGTCTTGTATTCGTCAAGCATCGTTCTCGCCATCTCTATGAGCGTTCGGTTCTTCCTCTCAACAACTCCATTTTGTTGAGGAGTGTACGTAGCCGAGAACTCATGTAGAATCCCTTCCTCATCGAGAAAAGAGTCTACATGGGCGTTCTTGAACTCCGTTCCATTGTCACTCCGAACTTTCTTGATCTTCACCTCAAATTGATTTTGAGCCTTTCTGGCAAAGGTTTTGAAGATCCTCTGAACCTGCGATTTGTCATCAAGGAAAAATACTCACGTAAATCTGGAATAATCATCAACTATAACTAGACCAAAGGAGTTACCACCAAGGCTTTTGTAAGCATTGGGACCGAAGAGATCCATATGAAGAAGCTCAAGCGGTCTCCTTGTGGTCATGATGTTCTTCACGGGATGACTTCCACCTACTTGTTTTCCTGCCTGACAAGCACTACAAAGTCTATCTTTGTCAAAGAGAACATCTTTAACGCCAAGAATATGATCACCTTTGATTAGCTTGTCTAGATTACGCATACCAACATGTCCAAGCCTTCTATGCCATAACCAACCTTTAGCGGATTTAGCAATGAAGCAAGTTCTAGGTTGGGCTTTCTTAGTGAAATCAACAATATATAGATCACCTCTACGGATGCCGATAAATACCATGTTATGATTGTCACGACGAAAGACTTGGCAATCTACTTCGGTGAATAGCACATTGAATCCAAAGTCAGCTAATCTAGACACGGGAAGTAAATTGTATCCAAGTGATTCAACAAGCATGACATTTTGAATAGAGCTATCATGAGATATGGCCACCTTACCAAGGCCAAGTACCTTACCCTTGGAGTTGTCTCCAAAAGTCACATACTTGCGTGGACCATTGTTCTTTGCAAGCTCTCGAAGCATGTCTTCGTCTCCGGTCATGTGATCGGTGCATCCACTATCAAGAATCCACTCTTTTCCACCGGATATGTAGTCTCTCAGATTCGCCATAAGATTGAGACTCTTCATGATCTTGTCTAGCTCGGTGTCCGAATCGGAGTAATCATCATCGTGCTCATGCTCATCATCATATCGACCCATAGATTGTTCATCATCAATACCAAGGTCAATTTGACAACGACTTGCATTAGTTTTGTCAATGTGACAATAATCATCGGAATGCAATACAAGAGCATTTCTAATTAGATCATTGATAAGACAAGGATCACCCTTCTTTTTCATAAGATCACGAAGCTCAAAGAAGCATTTATCAAAGTTGGGATCATTGGGGCGCATCATATCAAATTCAATAGTCTTGAATAGAATTTCATCAAGACCTCTTAAAGAGTAGTCCGGATAAAGTTCTTCCAAGAACTTCCACATAGCATAGGCGCACTCAAAGTTTGTAACGAGCTTAAGCAAGTTATCGGGCAAACCTCTAATGATAAGATTTATAGTTCTAAGGTTACGAAGCAAATCAAGCTCTTCATCCATGGTAGGGTGCAAGGGGTCAAATGGAGGCACATATGGGGTTTCAACATATTTGCGCAAGTTATACATCTTAAAGATAATAAGCATTTCAATCCTCCACGAGTTATAGGACACTCCATCAAGAATAGGCACTCTATGGCTAACACTCCCAAACGTAGACACGTCCATCTTCCTCCAATGGTGTGTAAACCAAAGCAATGGAGACCAATGCTCTGATACCAATTGTAGGATCGAAGAAGGTGAGAGTGTCTAGAGGGGGGTGATTAGACTACTCGACAAGATAAAAATTATGCCTTTTGACAAAGACAAGTTCTTGGCAGATTTTGCATAACACACAAGTCAAGTAGCATACTACACATGCAATTCTAGAGTATGGGCAGCGGAAAGTAAATTGCACAAGTAGTAAAGAGAAGTGGAGAAGATCAAATGCAATTTGGAGACGCGGTGATTTTTCTCATGGTTCCGATAGGTGGTGCTATCGTCATTCCACGTTGATGGAGACTTCAACCCACGGAGGGTAACGGCTGCGAGAGTCCACGGAGGGCTCCACCCACGAAGGGTCCACGAAGAAGCAACCTTGTCTATGCCATCATGGCCTACGCCCACGGAGGGCTAGCCTTACTCGGGGTAGATCTTCACGAAGTAGGCGATCTCCTTGCCCTTACAAACTTCTTGGTTCAACTCCACATCTCGACGGAGGCTCCCAAGCGACACCTAACCAATCTAGGAGGCACCACCCTCCAAAAGGTAATAGATGGTGTTGGTGATGATGAACTCCTTGCTCTTGTGCTTCAAATGATAATCTCCCCAACACTCAACTCTCCTCACCGATTTGGCTGTGGTGGAAGAAAGGATTGAGTGGAAAGCAACTTGGGAAGGCTAGAGATCAAGCTTCATATGGTGGGAGTGGAGCAACTTGATCTCAACACAAGGGTAGGTAGTTTTCTTCTCGAAATGTAAGGTAGGAGTGGTAGTTCTTTTCGATGGCTCTCTCCACGAGTGAAGAGGGGTGGAGGGTATTTATAGCCTCCACACAAAATCCAACCGTTACACATTTGACCAATCTCGGTGGGACCGAAGTTGACAACTCGGTGAGACCGAAAGTTCAAATCATGTGAGCGTTGGGATTTTCAGTGGGACCGAAAATACAATCTCGGTTAGTCCGATTCATCCAAAGACAAGAGCTTGCCAATCTCGGTGGGACCTACTTCATCATCTCGGTGACACCGATTTGATGATGAAGGTTCTGAAGCTTGGCAAGTCAAGTTTCGTGAGACCGAGTTGAATTGGAAAATCCGAGATTTCTAGGGTTTGGCTATATGGCTGAGGTGGTTCATCTCGGTGTGGTGAGTTTGGAAAATCGGTGGGACCGAGATTACTTATGAGTGTATATGGTAGTGAGAGTTGCGATAGTTTAGGAGATGTATCACTAAGCACTTTGAGCAACGGATCATTATCATAACCTCATCCCTTTTAATAGTATTGGCTTTCCTATGGACTCAATGTGATATTGGATCACTAAACCAAAAATGGAGTCTTGAGCTTTTGCCAATGCTTGCCTTAGCATTTTGAGGGTCCACCTCTTGATCCTTTTGCCATGCCAATGTGATTGAACTTCCGAAACATACTTGATAAAAGCATTAGTCCAACCACAAAGTATGTTGTCATTAATTAACAAAGCCACCCAGGGAGCAAATGTGCTTTCAGTACCGCATCGGGTTTTTGCACCACCCCAGTTTCAGCGGAAGTAGGCACGGATGTAATTAATTTCATCCGCGCCCTTCCCAGGCCGTGACTCTCCTGCCTTGCGGTAGTACCGCAAGGGGAAGCGATAATACCGCGCCGCCGTAGTAATCGCCCTTAGTCGAGCTAGTTCGGCTGTCTTTGCTACAGCAGTAATACCGTTGTCGTCCACGGTAGTGCCGCGCAGCCTCGCGGTAGTACCGTGCCCCTGGAGTGGTAGTACCGTGTGTCGCGGGCTGAACATGTTGGATAACGGTTGGATTTTTCCCACGACTATATAAGGGGTGTCTTCTACCTCTAGTTGACTACCTCTTCCACGTCTAAGCTCCATTGTTGCTCCAAGCTCCATTTTCGCCCGATCTCTCTCCCTAGCCAATCAAACTTGTTGATTTGCTCGGGATTGGGTGACAAGGGCCCGATCTACACTTCCACCACAAGATATTTGATTTCCCCCACTTATCCCTTGCGGATCTTGTTACTCTTGGGTGTTGAGCACCCTATACGGTTGAGGTCACCTCGAAGCCATACTCCATTGTGGTGAAGCTTCATGGTGTTGTTGTTGTTGGGAGCCTCCGATTGTTGTGGAGATTGCCCCAACCTTGCTTGTAAAGGTTCGGTCGCCGCCTTCAAGGGCACCAATAGTGGAATCACGGCATCTCGCATCGTGTGAGGCGTGAGGAGAATCTGATGGCCCTAGTGGCTTCTTGGGGAGCATTGTGCCTCCACACCGCTCTAATGAGACGTACTTCCCTTAAAAGGAAGGAACGGTAACACATCCTCGTCTCCATGGCTCCACTCTTGGTTATTTCGTGCCTTTACTTTTGCAAGCCTACTTGTTTTACATCCTTTGCTTGCTTGTGTGCTAGTTGTTATTGCATCATATAGGTTGCTCACCTAGTTGCACATCTAGACAACCTATTTTGTTGCAAAGTTTAATTTGGTAAAGAAAAGCTTAAAAATTGTTAGTTGCCTATTCACCCCCCCTCTAGTCAACCATATCGATCCTTTCAATTGGTATCAGAGCCTCGTCTCTTTATTAAGGACTTTGCCGTCCGAAGAGTATGGTTGACACCAACGATGGTGCGGAGGAACACTCCGGTGTGAATCCCATCTCGTCTTCGGCCGAAGGGGGAACTTCGGTCTCACGTGAGGAATTCAATGTGGCTTTAGACACATTGAAAACCTCCATGACGGCTGAGGTTAAAAGCATGTTTAATGAATTTCTAGAGGGACTTAAACTATCTACCGCACCGATGAAAGTGGGTGATCCCACTAACAAGGTGACGGATGCTAACTCCGACAAGGGGGAAGCTAACAATGAAAAGAGTCCTTCTACTAGTGGTAGAAATGACACCGGCATCTTTGCCCATGTGGAACCTCCTATCTATAGAGGACCTATTCCCTCCACTCATTTAAATCATGCCGGTCCTCCTCCTAAATATGTGAAAAATGAAGATTTTGATTCTTGGGTTTATCGCCTGGCGACATTTAAAACATGTGAACACTAACCTTTGGAGAATCATTGAAGAAGGTTTCTATCCTCATGACCCAAGCAACTTCACCCCTCGAGAAGAAGTGGACAATCAATTCAATGAGAGTGCTCTCTTCATCATCCAAGATGCTATCCTTCCCGAAGATCTTTCTCATCTTCGACCTCATGTCATGGCTAAAGAAGCATGGAAATGTGTCGAGCGTCTCTATCGAGGAAGTTCTAGCATTCAACGCTCCAACTATGAAGTGGTGCAAGATGAAGCCGATGAGTTTGCAATGAAAGAAGATGAAGAACCTCGTGAGCTCTTTCGAAGAGTGACCAAACTCGCGGTTGCACTCCGAGATCATGGAAGCAAGGACACGGATGACAATTGGATCAAGCGAAAGTTCCTCAAGGCCATGATGCCCTACAACAAAGCCATGTCCTCTGTCATTCGTCAAAGACCGGACTTTCACTCCATGACCTCTAGTGAAGTGTTGGATGAGTTCGTTGCAATGAGCATTTTGGACAAGACCGCCGACAATGCGGTGCTCCGTTATCAAAGGGCAAAGAAGCCCAATCTTGCTTTGAAGGCCAAGGTTATTGTGTAAGAAGAGGAAGAAGTGGAAGATGAGGAAAGCAACCCCGAAGACACCAAATTTGACTATCACGAGCACATGGCCCTTGCTTCAAGACAATTTTGGAACAAGAAGAGTTCAAGACCCAACTTCAATAAGAACAACTCAAGTGGCGTCAAGGGCAAGCAACGAGTTAGAACGTGCTTCAACTGTGGCAATGTGAGCCATTTCGTTGCGGATTGTCCTTACGAGAAGCGGGAAGACAATGGTGGCAAGTTCATCCGAAAAGACAAAGCCAAGTCCTTCCCCAACAAGAACAACTTCGCCAAAAAGACTCCCACTCGTGGGTTGGTGGTTCAAGAAGAATACCAAGAGGATGACGATGATGATGAGAATGAAGAAGCAATGGCCATGGCATCCGTTGCCATTGCTACTACTCCCCGGGGGTCTCTCTTTGATTCACCCAACGAAAACATCACCGCCAAATGCCTCATGGCTAAAGCTTCAAACAAGGTAACCCCCAACATTAAAACCACCATCATTCCTAATCCCTCCATGGAGGATTGCATTGATGAACATGATGAGTCTAATGAGGAAGTAAATGAGTTTGAGTCTTTTATGAGTAAGCTCAAGGGCAAGTCCAAGAAGCATTTTGTTGCTCTCTTGGAACAACTTGGTGAGGCCAATGACATGATCGAGGCTCATGAAGAAACCATCTCTAAGATGGAAGGTCATAGTCGTGACTATGCCATGAGATATGGATCTCTCTAATGCTCTTGAGGAAGAGCGTGTGCATCGTTTGACTTTTAGGAGTCACACAACGATAGCCATGCTAAGTTAAAGAAAGATCTTGATCATGCTCTTGTCATGTCTCGTGTGCTAACCTCCGAAAAGGCTAAACCTGGGGTTGATCATGCTAGACTCAAAGAGGAGTTTGAGTTACTTGACAAGGCCCACAAGGTCTTGAAGGGTACTCATGCTAATCTCAAAGAGTCTCATGCTCAACTCCAAGTTAAGCTAATCAAGGAAAAGGCCACTTTTCCTCATATGGTATTAATTGATAATGCATGTGCTACTAACCCGTGTTGTGAGCATGAGCATCTTGTGGAGGAGAATGCCAAGTTGAAGGATCAACTTGAGAAAGGCCTTATGACTTGCATTCAAGGTGAGAAGAACCTCAACGACCTTTTGAGCAATCAAAAGGAGGTTGTGGCCAAAGAAGGAATTGGGTTTGCACCCAAGTCCAAGAGCAAGAAGAAGAAGAACAACAAGACCAAACGTCCTCCTCCTCTCAAACAAACGTTTGTGAAAGAGGGAGAGGGTGCTCCTAAGAAGAAGAAGGAGAAAGTGATGGGAGTTGATGTCCAAAAGGGCAAAAACATTTCCTCAAACAAAGTCGGTGACTTTAACCCGTCATATGTGTTGTGCCGTGCTAGTGATGGACATGTTTATGCTAAATTCGTTGGTTCTTCTTATGAGTACATTGAATGGTCTATTTGGGTTCCCAAGACCCTTGTTACTAACATCAAAGGACCCATTACTAAATGGGTACCTAAAACCAAGCATTGATCTCGTGTAGGTGTTTGCTTCCGGTGGGGGGTCATGGTTGCTCGATAGTGGAGCAACAAATCATATGACCGGGAGCAAGGAATTGGTGGTGGACGTGCAAGAGATTCCATCTATGCCCACCAATGTCGAGTGGGGTGATGCATCACATTCTAAGGTATTGGGTCTCGGCAAGGTTGTCATTTCTCATGATCTAACGATCGAGAAAGTCATGCGTGTTGAGTCCCTTGCATACAATTTGCTTTCCGTTCGTCAACTTGCACTCATGGGTTTTGCTACATTCTTTGACATTGATACCGTGGCCCTCTTGTGGAGCAAGACTCTTAAAGTAGCCTTTGTTGGGCATGTCGAGAACGGTCTTTATGTGATTAACTTTTCGGAGCGACCCACTAAGACCGCGACATGCCTAATGGCTAAAGTTGACGTGGGATGGCTTTGGCATCGCCGTTTAGCCCACGTCAATATGAGATCTTTACAAAGTCTTCTCAAGGGGGACCATGTCCGTGGACTAACAAATGTTAGCTTTGCCAAAGATCGTGCTTGCAGTGCTTGTATCGAAGGAAAGCTTCATGAAAAGGCTCACCCTCCATCAACCATCATCTACTCGAAGAGACCCTTGGAGCTCCTTCACATGGATCTTTTTGGGCCTCCATCTTTTGATAGTCTTGGAGGAAGAAAGTATTGCTTGGTGATTGTGGATGACTATTCAAGATACACTTGGGTATACTTCTTCAAGAGGAAGAGTGAGACTCAACAAACAGTCATCAACTTTGCAAATGAAGCACAACGTCAACATGATGCAAAGATCTTGACAATAAGAAGTGACAACGGCAGCGAGTTCAAGAACTACACCTTGGATGAGTTTCTCAGTGATGAGGGGATCAAGCATCAATATGCTGCTCCTTATACCCCTCAACAAAATGGTGTAGCGGAGAGGAAGAACCGGACATTGATGGATGCGGCAAGGACCATGATGGCAGAGTTCAAGTCTCCATACAACTTTGGGCGAAGCCATCAACACCGCATGTCATGCATCCAATCGGCTCTATCTCCGCAAAGGCTTGAACAAGACTCCTTATGAGATACTCACCGCAACAAGCCCAACCTCAAGTACTTAGGGTGTTCGGTTGTAAGTGTTTCATTCTCAAGAAAGGTGTTCGTTTGTCTAAATTTGAGGCTAGAGCTCATGAGGGCATATTTGTTGGTTATGCTACAAACTCTCATGCTTACCGTGTCCTCAACAAGTCCACGGACTCATTGAGGAGGCGATGTAACGTGGAGTTTGACGAAAATAACGGCTCCCAAGTGGAGCAAAGTGGTACTTGTGATGTAGGTGATGAAATTCCTCCCAAGCCATAAGAAGAATGGGTATTGGTCAAATTCTACCCATTGAGGAACCCCTTGTGGCCGAAGGAGAAGGACAATGCTCTACTCAAGTAGAGCCATCACCTCATCAAGACCCACACGCTTCCGAAGAACAAAGTGAAGGCCCTCAACCTCGTGAACAAGACCAAGGGCAAGATCAACCTCAAGACGGTGGTGAACCTCTAAATGATGCCCAAGGTCAAGTTCTCCCCCTCGAGCAAGTTCAAGATCAAGAGCAACCTCAAGATCAAGAACAAGCACAAGACGGCGCTCAAGATGATCAAGTTAACCCTCCTCCTTCCACATCCGAGGAGGAATTAGAGCGTCGTGCCGTGAAGATTGCTTCCAAGCTCACCACCCAAGGCCATATCATGAAAAATGTGGTTGGAAGCCTAAGAAAGGGGGTAAGCACTCGTAGAAAATTGGCAAACTATTGTGAACATCACGCGTTTGTCTCTTGTGTTGAACCCCAAAAGGTCTATGAGGCGCTTGAAGACTCGGATTGGCTCAATGCCATGCATGAAGAACTCAACAACTTCGAGTACAACAAGGTGTGGAGATTGGTGCCAAGACCATCCGGGAACCACAACGTCATTGGAACCAAGTGGATCTTCAAGAACAAGCAAGATGCTCATGGGAACATCATTCGCAACAAGGCGAGATTGGTAGCACAAGGCTACTCCCAAGTCGAGGGTATCGACTACGGTGAAACCTTTGCTCCCGTTGCTCGTCTTGAATCCATTCGTTTGTTGATTGCTTATGCTTCCCATCACAACTTTAAGTTGCAACAAATGGATGTGAAAAGTGCTTTTCTTAATGGTCCTATTAATGAGTTGGTCTATGTCAAGCAACCCCCCAGTTCGAGGATCCCTACTTTCCGGATCATGTGTATCAACTCGATAAGGCACTCTATGGCCTTAAACAAGCCCCACGTTCGTGGTATGACCACCTTACCGAGTTGTTACAAGATCGTGGATTTGAGGTGGGGCTAATCGACCCCACTCTTTTTACTAAGAAGGTCAACGGGGAGTTGTTTGTATGCCAACTATATGTTGATGACATTATCTTTGGTTCTCCTAACAAAGCTTTCAATGAAGAATTTGCCGCTCTCATGACCTCCAAGTTTAAGATGTCCTCGATGGGAGAGTTGAAGTTCTTCCTTGGTTTCGACATCAAACAAAGAAGAGAAGGAACCTTCATCAACCAAGCCAAATACACTCAAGACATGCTTAAAAGATTCAAGCTAAGTGATGTCAAGCCGGCTACTACACCAATGCCTACCAAGTGCCAACTTGACATCGATCCCAATGGTAAAGCGGTGGATCAAAAGGTATATCGCTCCATGATTGGTTCCTTGCTTTACCTTTGTGCATCTAGACCGGATATCATGTTGAGTGTGGGGATGTGTGCACGTTTTCAAGCCGCACCAAAGGAAAGTCACTTTGTGGCGGTCAGCGAATCTTCGATATTTGGCACATACCCCAAACTTTGGCTTATGGTACCCAAGAGGAGCAAACTTCAAGCTTGAAGGTTTCACGGATTCGATTATGGAGACAAAGTGGATAGGAAGTCCACTTAGGAGGGTGCCAATTTCTTGGTTGCTCTTTGGTAAGTTGGTCTTCCAAGAAGCAAAGTTGTGTGTCTCTCTCGTCCATCAAGCGGAGTATGTGGCGGCGGAAGTTGTTGTGCTCAACTCCTATGGATGAGGCAAACTTTAAAGGAGTACGGTGTCATTTGTGACAAAGTGCCTCTTTGGTGTGACAATGAAAGTGCCATCAAGATTTCTCTCAACCCGGTGCAACACTTCAAGACGAAGCACATTGAGATTCGGTATCACTTCATCCGGGATCACATTAGGCGAGGGGAGATCGAGCTCAAGTATGTCAACACTCATGATAACCTTGCAGATATTTTCACGAAGCCATTGGATGAAGCAAGATTTCGCGAGTTAAGGCAAGAGCTAAATATCATTGATTTGAGCAATGTGACTTGAAACCGTGCACCCCCCACCACACTCAACTTGTTGTCTAGTTTAGGTGTAGGCATGGTCTTAGAGGGAGTGTTGTTCTCTCAATGAACTCTCCCTCCCCCCATTATGAATAAATAGATCACCTCTTTCACATTCGCCATTTTTTATGGTACTTGTGCTTCAAAGACGAGTTTTGGTCATGGGCCCAAGGATAATTCTTCGCGGTGCCATACCATCCAACTCAAACATAGGTGGCTTCAGCCACCGCCCTCTCTCCTCGAGAGGTTTTGTCGCTTGGGGATTTCCTGCTGTCCTCTTACCTCTGGCCTGTGCGTGTTCTTGTGGTTTCTTGTGTGTGAAAAGTTCCCGTGCAAAGGCGTTTTTCTCTCTTGTTTGAAACCTGCGGTGTCTTGAGCTCACGGTACTACGCGGCCGCCACAGTACTACATGGCCGCCACAGTACTACCATGACCTGTCACGCAGTACTACGCTGGTGGGACACGGTACTACCGTCCCCACGTGGCAGTAATTTTTTACTGCCGCCTGGCTGAGCGGTACTACCGCCTCGGCGCGGTACTTCCGCCCGAGCGGTACTACCGCGATGAACCGCGGTACTACCGCGCCGGTTCGAGCGCGTGGGGATAAGGACGGGCAGGGGGAGTTCTAACTCCCCATACCCATTCGTATCCTCTCTCTCCACGTCATCTCCTCCTCTCCCGTGCTCAAGAACGGAGCTGGCGTTCGTCGTCGGATCTCCTTCACTGGCTGCCCTCCCGTGATTCCGACCGGTGGGATCGTTCCCCACCACGTGCGCTTGCTATGGACCAAGGTTTTCCCCCAACTCCCTCTCCTTTTGATTGTGTTTGGTGCTTTTAGGTTTTGGAGGAGGCTTGTGTGTTCTTGAGATTCATAAGCTTAATCTCTGCAAGAATAGGATGAAGGAGTGTGGTATTGCATAGGATTTATACTTGTATTGTTGTCTTGCGTTAGATCTGATCACCGTAGCACCGCCATTGTTTCGCGGTTCTTTTCAGATTCAAATCACGTGTTAGATCTGACGCGACGCGGTACTATCGCCCGTATGGCGTGGTACTACCGCTTGCACGGTACTACCGCCCCTCGGGAGCGGTACTACCGCGCCCTGTGCGGTACTAAGAGCTTACTACCGCTCCAGCCACGGTACTACCGTGTCCTCGCACGGTACTACCGCGTCTGGAGCAGTACTAATCTTTTAGTACTGCAGACAGTGGCAGTTCTATCGTGGCTCACATCTATCGCATGCCAACTTTCTCGTATGCCTTCTATGAGTTTCCTGTGCTTTTTCATGGCCTTTGCATTGATCTTCTTCGCATTTTTGTTTTGGTGCTTTGCGTGTGTGTCTCAGGTGGTGGCTCTCGCCGGTCCAATCCCATTCGTGACACTGGCTCCAAGCATCTGCGCAACCCAGGAGAAGTTCCAGAGGGATCATCTGCGTCCAAGCGCAATGTCAAGACCACAGCTAGCAAGCACAAGGAGCCCGCGAGGGGTATGGATGAGATAGCCCCTACTGAGTATGTCCGTCTCAGGCAGCTTCACCCTTATGTGAACCCGCGCTCCACTGTCAGAGGCTCTGAGTTGTTCTGGAACAAGACCCAAACCCAAATCTATTTGGATGTCATCAAGAACAAGCAGAATACCTATGTGGAGGTGAAGTGGATTGATATGCACCACATGAGGAAGGACAAGTTCCGTGACTACTTTGGAGAGGCTCTGGACTTGGTGGAGCAGTTTGGCATTGAGCATGTGATCTCTTTCCACCTGGACTATGACCCTGAGATCATCTGTCAGTTCTTTGCCTCAGTGTACTTTCACTCCAATGAAGAAAGAAGGATGACCTGGATGACCAATGGCCGCCAACCTATCTCGCTACACGGAAGGAGTTCATGGATTTGCTTGAGTTCCCGATGAAGGACTTAACACTCCGAGAGGTGTTCGTCCCCATGGCAATGCTGATTCGCCAACAAGGACAAGCTCACCCGTTCATGGTTGAGAAGGCGCCGCCAATGGCAAGACAACTTTGGTACTCAACCCCTTTCGGATATCATGTACCGCATCTTCCGCAACTCCTTGTTCCCACGCATCGGTGACAAAGACAAGGTTCATGCCTATATGGTGGACATGATGCTTCTTTGCCGGAGGCTCGCTCGTCTCGAGACTCAGCCACTTGATGTCTCTCACATCATGTGGTGTGAGCTTCGGTTTCTTGTGTTCAACCGCAAGGTGCCTATTTATGGGCCCTACCTTTCTGCGATCTCAAGACTTGGGAGAAGATGTTCCTCGGTGAGGAGTTCTGGCTCGGATGGATTCGCCATGAGCCCATTTGTCTGCGTATCAAATCTAATCGGGCTAACACCGCTACTCGTGCCGAGGCGATTCTTTGCTAGGGCGGCTGTTGATGAGGATGATGTTGGCGCCGAGGATGTTCTTGAGGGCCGTCTTGCTAGGCCCTCTCAGAGTGTCTCTGGGCCATCATGGGCCACGGTTGAAGGATAAGATGAAGTCTCTTTTACGCATGCAAGCCAAAGGCGTCAGGCTCACGTGGAGTCCAAGGAGAGTCGTCGCCGGCACAACAAGATCTTGCAGCTCTATCGTGAGGAAGTGTCTGGCGGGTCTGAGGAGCGCATCACTCTGGAGACCGAGTGGATGGAGAAGCAAGGATACAGGTGGACTGATTCTGAGGAGGATGTCGAGGAGTCCATTCCAGCTGCAGAGGCGTCTGACGAAGAGGCTTGGGACGACTTCTCTGCTTGAGCCACCTCTTGTGTGTGTCGGTGTCCTCTCTGCCTTTTTGGCGTCTCGATGCCAAAGGGGGAGAGAGTGTAGGGATTTGCGAGTTTGCGAGTCATGTGTGTCGTGTGTTTGCTGCTTTCTTGGTTGAACTATTTGTTGCTTTCTCGTTCGTACTTTGGTTACTTTACCTCGTATGGTGTAAGACATATGCTCTCTATCTATCCTAGCAAGCTTGTGTTATATTATGCTATCTTCATGCTATGCTATGCTATGCTTATTATCATGATATGCTATGCTTATTATCATGCCTTGGTCTCTAAAATATAGGGGGAGTGTTGATCCTAGTCTGTGTGCTATGCAGTCCAAAGCATTCATATAAAGTGCACACATCTAGGGGGAGCCCGTCTATATTTTAGAGAGGCGGGGTTTGCCCCGGCTCTCAATTATCTTATCTATGTGCAAATCCCGTGTTGTCATCAATCCACCAAAAAGGGGGAGATTGTAAGGGCATATTTATCCCTTAAGTGTTTTGGTGATTGATGACAATGCTTTTGCGGACTAATCGTGTGCCTTGAGTCTCTCAGATACTTCATCACTAGGCACAAGACGATTCGTTGCCCCTCGGAGACTATTGAAGTCGGTGTTGTTCTACGTTTCTCTTTGGTGGAGTTGAGTCGTAGGAGAGCCGTACTATTAAGAGGGGATCCACGCCGGAAAGGTTTGGGTGGAATCAACACATACACTTGTCCCTCCTTTCCCTGCACTTTGGAGCTGCCCTTCGTTATCTTGGGTATGCGGAAGCCTGGCGACTACTGTTGTACTTGCGGTAGTACCGCAGGTACAAGCGGTAGTACCGCTGGGTGTCACGGTAGTACCGCCCCTCTGGAGCGGTAGTACCGCGGCACCTAGGCCTTGTGCCGCTCCGGTGCGGTAGTAGGGGCGGATGTAATTTTTTACATCCGCGCCCACCACAGTAGAACCGCTCGTCCTGCGCGGTAGTACCGCGGGGGCTCACGGTAGTACCGCTCCCTTGGAGTCGTAGTACCGTGGTCCTTCGACCTAGTACCGCAGTGTCACGGTAGTAGGTGCGGATGTAATTTTTTACATCCACGCCGGCCACGGTAGTACCGCGCCTCGTGAGCGGTAGTACCGTGTCGGGTTTTTGCACCACCCCAGTTTTAGCGGAAGTAGGCACGGATGTAATTAATTTCATCCGCGCCCTTCCCAGGCCGTGACTCTCCTGCCTTGCGGTAGTACCGCAAGGGGGAGCGGTAGTACCGCGCGCCGCCGTAATCTCGCCTTAGTCGAGCTAGTTCGGCTGTGTTGCTTTGCCATGTAGTACCGTGGTCGTCCACGGTAGTACCGCAGACCTCGCGGTAGTACCGCTCCCGAGCGGTAGTACCGTGTGTCGCGGGCTGAACATGTTGGATAACGGTTGGATTTTTCCCACGACTATATAAGGGGTGTCTTCTACCTCTAGTTGACTACCTCTTCCACCTCTAAGCTCCATTGTTGCTCCAAGCTCCATTTTCGCCCGATCTCTCTCCCTAGCCAATCAAACTTGTTGATTTGCTCGGGATTGGGTGACAAGGGCCCGATCTACACTTCCACCACAGGATATTTGATTTCCCCCACTTATCCCTTGCGGATCTTGTTACTCTTGGGTGTTGAGCACCCTAGACGGTTGAGGTCACCTCGAAGCCATACTCCATTGTGGTGAAGATTCGTGGTGTTGTTGTTGTTGGGAGCCTCCGATTGTTGTGGAGATTGCCCCAACCTTGCTTGTAAAGGTTCGGTCGCCGCCTTCAAGGGCACCAATAGTGGAATCACGGCATCTCGCATCGTGTGAGGCGTGAGGAGAATCTGGTGGCCCTAGTGGCTTCTTGGGGAGCATTGTGCCTCCACACCGCTCTAACGGAGATGTAATTCCCCTTAAAAGGAAGGAACTCCGGTAACACATCCTCGTCTCCGCCGGCTCCACTCTTGGTTATTTCGTGCCTTTACTTTTGCAAGCCTACTTGTTTTACATCCTTTGCTTGCTTGTGTGCTAGTTGTTATTGCATCATATAGGTTGCTCACCTAGTTGCACATCTAGACAACCTATTTTGTTGCAAAGTTTAATTTGGTAAAGAAAAACTTAAAAATTGTTAGTTGCCTATTCACCCCCCCCTCTAGTCAACCATATCGATCCTTTCACTTTTGCAATAAGTATATGAGTTCTTTATGACTAATGTGAGTCCATGGATATACGCACACTCACCCTTCCACTTTGCTAGCCTCTATTATACCGCGCAACTTTCGCCGGTATCATACACCCATTATTTACCTTCCTCAAAACAGCCACCATACCTACCTATTATGACATTTCCATAGCCATTCCGAGATATATTGCCGTGCAACTTTTCACCGTTCTGTTATTATGACACACTCCATCATTGTCATATTGCTCTTTGCACGATCATGTAATTGACATTGTATTTGTGGCAAGGCCACCCTCATAATTTTCATACATGTCACTCTTGATTCATTGCATATCCCGGTACACCGCCGGAGGCATTCATATAGAGTCATATTTTGTTCTAAGTGTTGAGTTGTAATTCTCGAGTTGTAAATTAATAAAAGCGTGATGATCTTCATTATTAGAGCATTGTCCCAAGTGAGGAAAGGATGATGAAGACTATGATTCCCCCACAAGTCGGGATGAGACTTCGGACTAAAAGGAAAAAAATAGAAGGAGAAAAGAAGAAAAAAAAGAGGCCAAAGAGCCCACCAAATAAAAAAAGAAAGGCCAAATAAAAAAAGAGAAAGGCCAAATAAAAAATAATAGAAAAAATGAGAGAAAAAGAGAGAAGGGACAATGCTACTATCTCTTTTCCACACTTGTGCTTCGAAATAGCACCATGATCTTCATGATATAGAGTCTCTTATGTTGTCACTTTCATATAATAAGTGTGAATTTTTCATTATAGAACTTGGCTTGTATATTCCAATGACGGGCTTCCTCAAAATGCCCTAGGTCTTCGTGAGCAAGCGAGTTGGATGCACATCCACTTAGTTTCTTTTGTTGAGCTTTCATACATTTATAGCTCTAGTGCATCCGTTGAATGGCAATCCCTACTCACTCACATTGATATATATTGATGGGCATCTCCATAGCCTGTCGATACGCCTAGTTGATGTGAGACTATCTTCTCCCCTTTTTGTCCTCACAACCACCACCATATGCCACCATAGTGCTATGTCCATGGCTTGCGCTCATGTATTGCGTAAGAGTTGAAATATCTGAAGCGCGTTAAAAAGTATGAACCAATTGCTTGGCTGAAACTGGGGTTGTGCATGATGGGAGTATTTTGTGTAATGAAAATGAAGCATGGCCTAACTATATGATTTTGTAGGGATAAGCTTTCTCTGGCTATGCTATTTTGATAGGACATGATTATTAGTTAGTATGCTTCGAAGCATTATTATTTTTTATGTTTTATAAGCTTTTATCTTGAATCATTTGGATCTGAACAATCATGCCACAATAAAGAAAATTACATTGAGAATTGTGCTAGGTAGCAATCCACATCAAAAATTCTGTTTTTATCATTTACCTACTCGAGGACGAGCAGGAATTAAGCTTGGGGATGCTTGATACGTCTCCAACGTATCTATAATTTTTGATTGTTCCATGCTATTATATTACCCGTTTTGGATGTTTATGGGCTTTACTTTACACATTTATATCATTTTTGGGACTAACCTACTAACCGGAGGTCCAACCCGTATTGCTGTTTTTTTTGCCTATTTCTGTATTTCGAAGAAAAGGAATATCACACGGAGTCCAAACGGAATGAAACCTTCGGGAGCGTGATTTTTGGAATGAACGTGATCCAGAGGACTTGGAGTGCAAGTCAAGAAGCAGTCGAGGCGGCCACGAGGGTGGAGGGCGCGCCCACCCCTACTTGGCGCACCCCCTATCTTGTGGTCCCCTCGGGCGTCCACCGACCTACTTCTTCCTCCTATGTATACCCACGTACCCCGAGAACATCAAAGGCCACCACGAAAAACTATTTCCACCACCGTAACCTTCTGTATCCGCGAGATCCCATTTTGGAGCCTTCGCCGGCGCTCCGCCGGAGGGGGAATCAACCATGGAGGGCTTCTACATCAACACCATAGCCCCTCCGATGAGTTGTGAGTAGTTTACCACAGACCTTCGGGTCCATAGTTATTAGCTAGATGGCTTCTTCTCTCTTTTTGGATCTCAATACCATGTTCTCCTTGATCTTCTTGGAGATCTATTCGATGTAACTCTTTTTGCGGTGTGTTTGTCGAGATCCGATGAATTGCGGGTTTATGATCAAGTTTATCTATGAGAAATATTTGAATCTCCTCTGAATTCTTTTATGTGTGATTAAGTTATCTTTGCAAGTCTCTTCGAATTATCAGTTTGGTTTGGCCTACTAGATTGATCTTTCTTGCAATGGGAGAAGTGCTTAGCTTTGGGTTCAATCTTACGGTGTCCTTTCCCAGTGACAGCAGGGGCAGCAAGGCACCTATTGTATTTTTGCCATCGAGGATAAAAAGATGGGGTTTATATCATATTGCATGAGTTTATCCCTCTACATCATGTCATCTTTCTTAATGCGTTACTCTGTTCTTTATGAACTTAATACTCTAGATGCATCTTTGGATAGCGGTCGATGTGTGGAGTAATAGTAGTAGATGCAGCAGAGTCGGTCTACTTGTCACGGACGTGATGCCTATATACATGATCATGCTGGATAATCTCATAATTATTCGCTTTTCTATCAATTGCTCGACAAGAATTTGTTCACCCACCGTAATACTTATGCTATCTTGAGAGAAGCCACTAGTGAAACATATGGCCCCCGGGTCTATCTTCTATCATATAAGCTTTCAATCTACTTTTATTTGCATCTTTACTTTTCCAATCTATATTATAAAATACCAAAATATATTTATCTTATCATACTATCTCTATCGATCTCACTTTCATGAAGTGGCCATGAAGGGATTGACAACCCCTTTATTGCGTTGGTTGCGAGTTCTTTGTTTGTTTGTATAGGTGTGTGGGACTTTTGAGGAGCCTCCTACTGGATTGATACCTTGGTTCTCAAAAACTGAGGGAAATACTTACGCTACTATTGCTGCATCACCATTTCCTCTTCAAGGAAAACCAACGCAAGCTCAAGACGTAGCATCGTCCAACTCTCCATTTAGGAAAGCAGTCCTAACATCCATTTGATGAACGAGAATACCATGTGAGACAGCTAGTGAAAGTAGTACTCTAATACCACGTGGGACTAAACTTTAGTTCCACCTTTTGCCTTGCACGAATGGGCTGCGTGGGCCTCTAGGATTTCTTAGAAGTTCTGAAAATGCTATTGGCCTAGCCGAGAATAGACTAAATTTCAGGATCAAGATGGATCCACCGGAGACCAACGAAGACCGGATCCAAACAGATCCACCGAACACAAACATCGACCGAATTTCGTGAGATTCAATGAAGACACACATCCACACGGTCTCTGATGACGCTAGACGCACATCCGGGACGAGTGCTAGGCAGAAAGGACATTATTCCATCTTCATTCTTTACAGAGTTGTCGTGCACCTAGCCTCCCTAAGCGGGACAGAAGCCCTAATCAAACTCAAAACTCTAACTAAAAACATAACAGGATCTCACCCGCCAACAAGGATCAAGGTCCACCTTGCCTCCTTGGCCCTAAGGCCACTGAAGACAAAGCAGACGGGTGGCGACACCGATGGGAGCCAGGAAAAACCTTAATCGCTTTGTTCGCATGAGACACGAGACGAAGGGGTACCTCCCGTAATAGTTGGGGACCTTTCCGAAGAAATCTTCTCATGTATTAATAATACTCTCTCCATTTCATAATGTAGTGTGCCCATGCTTTTCGAGATTCAACTTTGATCATAAGTTAGACCAATAATACATAAATCATTTTACTGAAAAGTTATAACTTTAGAGACTTCTTTCAAATACAAATTCAATGGAATCTGTCATGCTCCCGGTAGTTGCCCATCTTGGTTAAATTTATGGTCAAACTTAAATCTCGAAAAGTATGGACGCACTATATTATGAATAGCAACACAAAGATTCCTAGAAGTAACAAAAATTTAGGGGTTGTTTAGTTTTCGCCTCTGCCTGTCCTGCCAATCTTGGCTAGCCAAATAATTGACGTAGGATCTGGTCCCCCGTGACTTGCCAAAAATTTGGCGTCAAACTGAATAAGAGATGTTGGGGTAGGCTGGGCGCACAAAAATATTGGTGCTCGTCCAAACAGAGCTCCAATCTTGGTCAACGACCAATTTTTTGGATCGATAGTGGGGGGCTGCAATCCAAACAGCCCCTTCCAACAAAATCCATGGGTCACCTAGCAATGTCCATAAAGACTAGTCAAAAATTGTTGTAAGACAACAGAGGAGTCAATGTGCTAAGGCCCAAAGAATCAACGCACTAAAACAGTAGCTATCATCGATGAAGAGAAACATAGATCGAAAGAGCCATATCTACAAATGCACCAACTAAAACGACGGCAGGTTGAATTTAGACAAATCAATCAAACATCGGTCGTATCCAAGCAGATCCAATGACAAGGGCCCACCGGGCCTAAGTAGATCTGCCGAAAACACACATCCACACGTCCTTCACCGATGCTAGGCGCGCAAGGACACTATTCTAGCCCTAGGATGACACCGCCTCGCCGTCCCGACCCAACAAAGACACTAGAATTACCTAAAGTAAGGACGAGATTCCTCGGCCAAAATGGGGGCTGGGATCCGCCACACCTCCAAGGCCCAAGGGCCACCGGAGGCGGAACATACCGGCCTAGGCGAGAGGATGGAAACCCTAATCTCTCGTGAGTCGTGTGTCGCGGTTTTGTTGAATTACGGCATCTTGATTGCACATCGTACTCGCACAACCACAAACTCATATCAGCTTTGCTGCCCGGATTAAGAGCAACCCTAGGTTGAAATGAAGATAAAGTTGAATTCATGTTCCAGTTGGGAAGACTTTGAAGCCAACAACTCCTGTAGCAAGTGGCCGCCGCTTTGTTGATCATCCCAACGAAAACAAAGGATATGGATTCAGAAGCGCGCGCGTCACAGGGTGAGCTCACGGCCCTGCTCAATGATTGCATCAGATGCACTGAACCAGAAGCAACCGATTGGAAGGGATTAGAGGCTGAGATCCGCCCAGGAGTCGGAAGCGCGCTTGGTCTCAACATCTTGTTATTTATTGTTTTCCGGTCAGATCAGCCCCAACCACAAACCACGGGCCGGGAACCAGAAGCAACGAGTGGTTACCAAGAATCAAGCGTGTAGTATAGTGATAAACTAGTGCCGATGACAAATGGTTAAACAACTCCCAGATCATGCTATAATTGAGCATCTGATGCACCTTCTCGTCTGCAATTTTTTGTGAATGCTTTAATCCTTTTCTGCAGATAAGATCGAATGGCCCCGTGGCCGTGCCCCGACCGAAGAACAAGTGTCTTCTGATTATAGTACAAATTGTGGAGTACACCATAAAAATCGTAATGATGATCACAATCATGCACGCCACGGCCGGCCGTTTCTGAGTAATATGTTGATTGTAAGTTTGTACGTACCAGTATAGTGCTGATTGTACCATTGCCATTCTGCGAGATCCTTTTCGAAACCATTTTTGGAACTAAAAGAAGCGGATAATAGTGCTGATCGCAATCATGCACGCCACGCCACTGCCGTTCTCGAGTAATCTGTTGATTGTACGCCGTTAACAAGCTTAGTGTAGTTCTGTGGTCATACCGCAGTGTCCTGAAATGGAATAGAGCTGCTTTATAGAAGGTACTACTAATGACGCCATGGAAACACGATCGAGGCAGATGAGACTATGACAGATCAAGCTTGGCAGTAATGAACTGAAAACAGAGCTCGTCTACAGATAAAGGGGCACTCCTACAAATTAACACTAGTGAAACACGAGGTGGATGGGAGATTCTGCTCAGTTAGCTTGATCGGATCAAGCACGCACTGCCACATGATCGGATCATTCGTCCGAACCTTCATGTGCAGAGACGAAAACTACTACAGTACTGCTCGTGGTATTGTTAAACCGGCCGGCCGTGAAACACGAGTTGTCGGCGGGATGTTTAATCCCTGCCTGAAGCCCAGAAGTCCTTTCGGTTGCACCTGCTTCATGTGCAACCGTCATCTTGCTTGCTTGCTTGCTTCGACCATATGCTGGTGTAAGTGTAAGTGTAGATCCTGCCAGTCTTAATCATGAAGCTGGAGTGCTAATTATAAACTGCGCATAGGCAGGCAGTGTGCGCGCGCCTACACTTTTCACCTAATGGCCGCCTTCCCATAAATAAACCGCACACAAGTAAAACGCCACAGGGGCACGGCACAAGAAACCTGCTTCCATGCCCTTTCAAAGCCGCGTCGCTTTTTCGCAAAAAAGAAGAAGAAAAAAAGCCGCGTCACCATGCAAGCGACTGAATGACTGATTATACAACGAGGCAGTGGCCCAAAACGGCAGGTAGGATGCCCCAAGCAATAGACAACGAGCAACCTATTTTTAATCTATCATTTGCACTCGAAGCAAGCAAGCAGATTAACAAAAACAAAAACAAAAGAGAGTAAAACCAATTTAGTGATTGCAACGTACAAACCCGAAAGCTCAATTTAAGTGTTTTCTCCCCTTCCTTTATGTTGCTAGGGCAAACTCTTTCCTCCAGACTCCACCAGAAAAACCCTTCCCTCCGGACTTGCCGGTGAGGCCTTGGATTCGTCTCCCCTCCGCCTGCCGCTTCGACGTCCGATGGCGGGGAGGGGAATCTTGATGCCTTCGCATGGGCTAGTAGTCTAGGTTAAGGTTTTCTTAGTCCTCACAAGTGCGACGCCCGGAAGGATGACGACACTTCTTCGAGTTTGTTTTTCAGGCTCCGGTCCTCCTTGGATCTGTTCATCTGAATATGTTCGATGGAGCTCCGGCGTAGATTCCTGTCGTCTCCTTGGGATGGTGAGGTTAGGGTTTCTCCTGCGCGACATTGATATTTGGTGTCAGTTGCTTCAAATCTATTCAAACGTGTAAAGGTGACGACTACGCCTTCAAATCGTTGGTCTTTAGGGGCACGTGCACGAAGATTTTTCAGTTGTCAACGAGAAAGTCAAGACGACTCTGGTAAAGGAGCATCGACAGCGGCGCGTCGACGGTTCGTTCTAGCGGGGATAATCATCGCTCAGTGCTTAGAGACCCCGACGTCAGATTTTAAGCATGGCAAATTAAACGTTTTTCTATGCCAAATTACGTTGTTGCGGTATGGCAATTTCCTTCAGCGAGCATGACAAATCTTGGCAAAAAACTGAACATGGCAAGATGAAGGGACCCATGTCGCGAGAATGTAATTTGTCATAAAAACATTGATTTGTCATGCTTACAACGTCAAATTTTTAGCAAAATTCATTTTTGTTATGTTTAAGGTGCTTTATGCTTTTATGAACTTCTATAATAGAACCGAATCCTTTCAAGGAAAAAAAAGGCAAAACAGAGTAAGTGATGGGTCAATTCGGACGGCCATCTTCGTTCCTTTGTTATCAGTTGATGTGTCGTTTGTGAAAGAATCTGGGGGCAGGTTCCAGTATGGTTCTCAGAGATTCAGATGGCGCGGTCATCTTCTCGGCTTATCGTTATCTATTTCACTGCAATGATGCCCTATAGTCAGAAGTTAGTGCGGTGGTAGAAGGACTATCAATGAGTGCGCAACAGTCAACCCTCCAATTGTGATTTAGTCTGACAGCTCATGTGTTGTTGTGGCTTTGTCAGATGATTCATTGGATCGCTCCGTCTATGAACATCTTATGTTGGACATCAAGAAACTTTTGGAATTGCATGGGTTTATTCCACAGAAAATCGAGCGTCATCGAAATAGAGTTGCCCATAGCCTTGCTAATATTGGTCGTTCTACTAATGGTACCACCTCGCTTGTTGGTTGCGTCGTGTGCCAGAGAGTGTAGCTGAAGATGTCTTACCAGACTGTAATTCTATTACTGAGGAATAAAACACACACTTTCTGTAAAAAAAAATGCAAACGGGGCTCTTGAAAGAGGTGGGTAGGGGGAAATCCTAAAAAAGAAGAGGAAAGAAAGAACGCGGACGGGATGTGCTTACTTTGCGTAGAGCCGCATCATACGGCGGGACGGGATCGCCGATCGCCGGTCGCTTTCGGGAGACGGAACCCAACGGCGGCAGCGGTGTCCGCACTCCGGATTCCAGCACCACTGTTTTTTCGTCGCCGTCTTATCCGAGCGTGCGTGCGCACGCGCGTGCGTAATACTCATCTGCGGGCTGCGGCATGTTGCATCCATCGACCGAACGGCCGACCGAGATGGGGAGAAAAACTGTAGGCTCGTCGTCAGCAGCACTTATCATGAGGACTAGATAGAGGAGAACTGGCTTGGTTCTCGGTTCTCCTGTGGACTATTTGTTCTCTTCTGCTTCTCCAATAGAATTTCACGAGCAGCTCTCCTCTGCATGGTAGCATCACATGGCTTGTGAGGACTGACCAGCTGACAGATACAAGTACGGAACTTACCGTGCCTGTCAAAGAGGTTCAGTTCAGTCATTCGCAGAGATCCGGCTCCCCGGATCGACCTCCGCCCGCGGAATATTACCAGGATGATACGGATATGAATGCCAGCCAGATTCGGGTCATCGGTGTCGAAATCCAAATCGAGCTGGTCCCCTGCCTGTCCTGGGAGAAAAAGCTCTGCAATGGAGTGTTCCACCGCAATGCCCAGCTCTCTCCCTCAACACTTGCTCTGTTTACCTTGCCGCGTCCATCGTTTCGTTGATTCCTTCACCATCTTCCTACTCCGCACTTCCGCAGGCCCATGAGTTGGGAGTAAAGCCACCGTGCTGGTTCGGCTGCGCCTCACCTATACGGTGTACGCTTTCAACGATACAAGACATCTTTAAAACCAAAGAAGTTAAAACCGGGTTCTCTTTTCCAATCCTCTTGTATATTGACCGTTCTCCAGTGCGAGTGGAACGTGCGCCACCACTGCCGCTCCATCACCGAAGCTGTCCTGGCATTGTGTCCTACGGTCGAGAAATCGTCGTGTTAAGGTCCAGGTGGACAAACGCCCCGAAGAAGAAGCCGCCATCGCAGAAGACTTGTGTAGATCAAAAATCCTAGAGCCAGACAATGCCCTGAACAAAACTTCCGTCAACTTCGCAACAACGACAGTGAAAACGTCACAACGATGGAGCGGGAGCACGAACCACTAGAGAGCGATATGTCACGTCAGGGAGGCACCAAGGGAAGAAAAGAAGACCATGGCCTCCTTGTTGCCGGAAACAACAGGAATATCACCCCGATCAGCTCGCTGCTCGCAACACAACCGCCGCAAAAGAGTAGGGAGAAGATGACCATTACCTCAATAGCAACATAGTGACACATGAAAAAACCTGCCCAGATCCAAAGGACCGGATACGACGTAGACACCGCCTTCCATATCCAACATCGATAGATAGGAGAATCACAACTTTGGTGAAAGATTTGGAAGAAACTTATTTAACAGTGCCATAGCCACCGCCGATGAAGAAGCCATAGACAACCAAAAACCTAAGTAAGGCATTAGACTACTGAAGACGAGCGGAAACAAAGTACCGGCTCCCTTCCTCCTGCTGCCATCGGAGTAGCCGGTGGAGGCGAGGGAACCTCAAAAAATGTGGTCCGAGGAATTGTAACTTGTTTGTTTGAATAATACAATTGAAACATATTTGCCGAATATTTATGAGTATTATTCCTTCATAAAATTTACTTGTTTTCTCCTTTATGTGAAAGAAGGATGTTTAGTGCAGACACTAAATTTGTATACCCACAAGTATTTTTGTACTCCTCCGGGAGTAAACCTACACGTGTCAATCATTATATAATTTCATGTTAAACGCAGAATTGTTTTTTGAACACTTCAGATAACAAGCACATCCCCAAAACAACGAGCTTTTATATGTATAAATATCACATAAAAACAATATACGTATGTATGGAGAACACAATATCTCTTGTGTATACGAGATCATATAAAAGTAGTTAAGATGCAACAAATACCAAACATATGAGTGATTAGGGAAAGGCATTTCATTTTCTCACAACCTTTGATTATAGAATTATACAATAAATTTTCCAAAACGTCTAGTAATTAGGGGAAGATATACCATTTATTCGCAAAATTTGATTGATATTTAAAAAATTATAGTAAACATTTTCCAACATATGAGTGACCAGAGGAAATTATGCCATTTTACGACAACCTTGGAAGAATAACTATGAAATGACACTCAAATTTTAAAAAATCTTTGAAATATACCATCTTAACTCGTGTTTTTTATATTGCTATACATGAACATTGTTTGTTAAATTAATGTGAAATTTAGTAAGTTAAAACCTATTTAATGGATACCATCTTAACTCGTGTTTTTTATATTGCTATACATGAACATTGTTTGTTAAATTAATGTGAAATTTAGTAAGTTAAAACCTATTTAATGGATACCATCTTAACTCGTGCTTTTTATATTGCTATTCATGAACATTGTTTGTTAAATTAATGTGAAATTTAGTAAGTTAAAACCTATTTAATGGAAGTTAGAAATGCCACTTCCAGTTTATCATGAATTGAGGATTTCCAGAGTATATTACGTTTTTTCAAAACATTTCGCAGTGAGAGAAGCCCAACAGCGATGGGTGGGCCGAACACACGAATGAGAGCCTCCGCCCATAGCATCAGCACGGGCCGGCTGTGACGTCTCGACCTAATAGGACCAGCCCGTTCGGCCCACACAGTTCCGCCGCCGTCTCTCCGAGCGGCCCGTGTGCTCATATACCACGCTGCCACGGCTCTCCTCTCGTTCCTCATTCTCTCGGAAGTCGCGCTCCCAAACCCTAGCTCCCCACCGCAGCGGCCACCGCCTCTCGACCCCCGCCCCTCTCCCGGTTCGCCGCCCGCTTCCTTCTCCCGCACCAGCGATCCCTCCCCCCTACCCGTCCGCTCGCTGAATCATCCGCGCGTTTGATCTGCAGGTGCGCGCCTGTTGCTGCAGACGAGAAGCGGCTGAGGCGAAGAAGAGGAATCGACCATGGCGACCCGTAAGCTCCCCTTCCCTTTCTCCAGCGCGAGTTTTGTCCTTCACGAATTCGGTGGCACCGGAGAGGGCGGCTGTGGTTGTCGAATCCTCTCGATTTTTTCACTGTTCGGATTGATTGATTGGCCGCCACGGCCGCGGTGCGCGTTTCGGGGCTGTCGTGAAGTGTCGATTCCGTGGCTAGATGTTGAGAACGGGTGTGATTTAGGCAGCGTCTTAGAGAAGGTGTGGTTTCGTCCCTGCAGAAAGATAGTTGACCGTCTGGACATGATTTATTCTTTGGTATTTAGGATTAGAATTCGAATTAATATTTAGATTAGCTTTGAGTTTGTGGTAAGCAGCTGTTGCTGCTGCGGTCGTTATCTAGGATTAACAGCATCACCATTTCGTATACAAGCGGTGTTGTTGTGCTCTGAGAGTATGAAATCGTGATGTTTAATCATGTGGTACACCTCCAAGTGGATGCCCTTGTGCCTGTGATAAGTGTTAGAAGTTCATATGTGATTTTCGGTATAAGTAATTACCCTTCTAGTCTGAGTTGCTGTACTGTTTGTGGCTACTCTGCTCCTCGTATCCTTTGGGTTTTGACCGTGTTCTTTGCTATGTGGTTTCTGTAGGTATCCAGTTTGAGAACAACTGTGAAGTTGGTGTTTTCTCCAAGCTCACAAATGCCTACTGTCTGGTTGCAATTGGAGGATCAGAGAATTTCTACAGGTTAGCAATGGATGTTTCCTTTGGTTTAGCCTTTTGGAGTTTTGGTGGAAGCAGAGGAATACCAACTCTTAACTGATTGTTCTTTTGAATACTTATTATGCAGTACATTTGAGTCTGAGCTTGCAGATGTCATTCCTGTGGTCAAGACCTCTATCGGTGGCACTAGAATAATTGGTCGCCTCTGCGTTGGTTAGCCTTTGAACTTATAGTCTGTCATTTGAGCTATTCACTGACTTGTAGTGTACTTACCACCACCTTGATGACCCCAGGAAACAAGAATGGACTTCTCTTGCCACACACAACCACTGATCAAGGTACTTTATTTCAGAACCTCAATCTACAATGTAATTGTTTACATAATTCTGTTATGTCTTGTCTGTTGTTGCGAACCGCACAGTTCTCATGGTTTAATATGCTTCTAAATACGAAGTTGCTATCTACCAGCTTTCATTTTCAAGTTGATTTTAGTACTTCAAGACTGTTGATACTGTTGGAGCTACATAGAAGTTGCTTAGAGATTCGTTATGTCTACAGATGCTGGTTTCTTCAGTCATTTCTGATGTTTCAGTTCTTAGACATCTTGCCTCTAGAGAGGCATGATTTGTGTAGTTAAGTGATATTATGATTTTTGTGATGCTTATTATTTTTATGGGGTTTTGAACTTTTGCTAGAGCTTCAGCATCTGAGGAACTGCATACCTGATCAAGTGGTTGTTCAGCGCATCGATGAGAGGCTGTCTGCCCTTGGCAATTGCATATCCTGCAATGACCATGTTGCGCTCACACACCCTGACCTTGACAAGGTATGCCTATACATCCCTAGTGATGTTTATTTGCTGAACCTGTGCCTTTCCTAGCTTACCTCAAAACTAAAGTATCTCCTGTTTGGTTCCCCAGGCAACTGAGGAGCTTATTGCAGATGTGCTTGGGGTTGAGGTGTTCCGTCAGACGATTGCAGGAAATATCCTTGTTGGCAGCTACTGTGCATTCTCTAACAGGGGTGGACTGGTATGGTGTTGCTGCATCTGTATCCCTCTGATCTATCTGTTTCTGCAAAAATTGGTTAAGGTTGTTAATGTACAATTCCTTTGTGGCACAGGTCCATCCTCACACATCCATTGAAGATCTTGATGAGCTGTCCACACTCCTCCAAGTCCCTCTTGTCGCTGGAACCGTGAACCGTGGTAGCGAGGTCATTGCTGCGGGCATGACGGTGAACGACTGGACCGCCTTCTGTGGCTCAGACACAACGGCTACCGAGCTGTCCGTCATCGAGAGCGTCTTCAAGTTGAGAGAAGGCCAGCCCACGGCGATCGTCGATGACATGAGGAAGTCGCTGATTGACAGCTATGTCTAAATGATCAAAGGGCATGTGGTGCGGTGTGGTTCTTGAGCTGTACTCTTGGTCGACAGTAGCAAGAAAAACGTGCCTGTCTAAGCTGTTACTTCTGTCTGTCTTCTGAATTTGGAATTACAAACTTATGCTTTGTACTGGTAAAGCTTACGGTATCGGGGAGACGCGCTCTTACGCTTTGTGACGTTAAAACCTTAAACTTCTAGTCCAGTATATGTTGGTTTTATATTCGAGCATTGACGAACTTTGGCTACATCTACATTGACGATTCATGCATTGTTTTTCCACTTGGAAAAACTTTTTGCTCTGTTACAACTTTTTGCTCTGTTACATAAAAAATACGCACAGGTACTCAGCTCTGGGCAGAGCTTTTATTTCCAACCTTTTGCTCGCTTATTGTATACAAGTATAAGAGTACAAGATCATTACACAAGAATGTGCCATATAACACAACAGGCACAAATTATGGAGTGGAAATAAATATAGGATACATGGGCCGAGAACTTGGTATATGTAGACTGAATTAGGACGCTCCGCCGATGCGGCCCTGCTTCCTGGCGACGACGGCCATCTTGATGCCGGCCTGGCACTGGGCGGGGACGCTGCAGATGAAGTAGCTTGGGCCGAGGGCGAGCGTGACGCGGTCGGCCCCGGACTTGAGCACCTTGGCGCCGCTCGGCGCGGCGCACGCCTCGTACTCCGACGCAGACACCTTCACCACGTCCAGCGCCGTCGGGTCGTAATTGAACACTGCATGCACGCGCACACACGTACCCAAATCCGCACATGCATCAGAGCTTGGCGCCACCAATTTAATTTTCATGCAGCAAGCATACATTGATCCATGCATGTATGCACGTAAGTCTTAATGAACCGAGACACTTCACTACGTTACTTATTTGACACTATCTTAAAATCTGCTTCCTTATTTGACACTAAAAACATTTTTCTTCCCTATTGGATACAAGTTCTAAATTTTATTCCCTATGTGACATTTCCGTCCATTTTAATCCTAAATGACACCTGAAAAGACTCTTTTGCCCCTCATGTGGTATGTGTGTGTGCGGGGCAATAGCACACACACGAAGCATCACTGCACACATACGCAGCAACACACATGCACGCGCACACATACGCAGCAACACACACGCACGTAGCGTGCGCGCGCACACACACACACACACACGCAGCAGCACACACGCATGCAGCACATAGGCACGCAACAGCACACACGCAGCAGCACACACGCATGCAACACATAGGCACGCAACAGCACACACACAGGCGCACGTACACATGCAGTAGCAAACACACACGCAGCAGCACGCACGCACACACGCGCAGCAGCACACATGTACGCGCGCACCCACGCACGCAACAGCACACACGCGCGCATACACACACATACCGCATGAGGGGTAAAATGGTCTTTTCACGTGTCATTTAGGCTTAAAATAGACGGAAGTGTCATATAGGGAATAAAATTTAGCATTGGTGTCAAATAGGAAAGAAAAACTTTTCCAGTGTCTAATAAGGAACCAGATTTTAAGACAGTGTCAAATAAGGAATTTTCTCTATCAAGTGACTGAGGCTTGGTTAAGTCTCAATCAACTGAAACCTAGACACACCTATTATTAAACTGCAAAAACGCCTTAGTTACATTTATTAGAAACAGGAGAGGTCAGTTTTTTTTTTGATCGGTAACAGAAGAGGTCAGAGGGTGTACGTACCAAGGACGTCACGGCCCAAGAAGCGCTTGGCGTTGGCCCAGGAGCTGGCGTTGACGGACCAGCCGCTGCCTTCGCCGACGATGAACTCCGCCGACTCCGCCACCCCCGCATGGAGGAACGCGCAGACGAGCAGCACGCCCACGACCACGGCCGTGTTGCCGTTGCCGCTTGCAATCCCCCGCGCCGCCATTGCTAGCTAGCTTAACTAGCAGCTACCGAACACCGATCAGTCACTCACTCACTCGAGCAGAAACAGGGCAGGTTGTCAAATGTGAGGGTGCGGTGGCTGTTGCTAGCAATGGCGTCGCCGGTGTGGTTTTATAGGCTCGCCGGAGTGCGGACGTGACGCGAGGCCAAGTGTGCGGAAAGGAGTGTGGAAACTAAATACTGCTGGCAATATACTACGACTCCGCATGTGTTCTTCATTTTGGAAAGCGTAAAGTGGAACGGAATGATAGGGTTGGACTGGCCGCCGACGATCAACCGACAAGAGTCAAACTAGAATTTAGAAGAATCTTTTGTTAGATTGAATTGTGCAGAAAAATATGAAGCATGCAAGGCGTGGGGAAAAACTACTACTACTGTTAAGAAAGTAGCGCCCAGGACCCAGGTATATATAATAAGGCCGTGTTTGGCAACCCTCCACTCCTTCACTATGGAGCAGAGCACGGAAAGCTCCCTTAGAGCCGCTCGCCAAAATACGACTGCATGCCGCTCTTCTCCGCGACGGAGTTGCAGAGTGGAGGATCCCTCTGTAAGAAATATAAGAAATAGTGATATAAATACTCTTGTATTTCTTTATTACTGAGAGAGTAGATGATACCTCGCGCTTTGTTACAGAAATTGGTTGCAATCTATTGTTGTGATATTTGATGTTATGAAATATGAATAATATATTAACTAAAACTAATAATACACACTATATATTTGCATTTGATCATTTTATTGTCATTTTTATGGAGAACGTTCTCAGTGAGTCTTTGATGAGGTGGCATGGGTGATTAAGTAGGATGCGTGCATGTTGAGTCGAATAGAAGTAATTGGGGTCGACTAATAATGACCGTGCATGTTAAGGTGGGTCTTTGATAATGTGATATGTGTACACGTTGAGATAAATAAAAGTAGAGGGGATCAACTAATTAGGTATATAGTTTTTTGTTGTACATGTTGCATTTCAAGGTATTTCATCTTAAACTTTTACTCACATACACATTTCATCCGTGTATACTTGTTGTATTTTATTTTTTTTAAGATTTCCTTGGACCGGAAAGTTTGATCTTTTTTCAAAAATTTCGGGCTGCATGGAGATGGAGCCCAGTCATCAAAACGCCCCACTCCCCATATAAAACATAACTATAAAACCATGATCACAAACATTATATAAGGGCGCGTTTGGTTACCTGTATCATTTTTGGGCACTCTGCATACTTGTCCCAACTGGGCCTGGCTGAGCATATGCAGGCAAAAAATCAACATCTGCATGTTAATTGGTTGCCTACATTGCATCAAGGCCCAGATGGCTGCAACTTGTTTGGTTGCCTGTGTTTGTGCTTTAGGTGTGAGTGAAGGAAATATGCCCTAGAGGCAATAATAAAGTTATTATTTATTTCTTATTTCATGATAAATGTTTATTATTCATGCTAGAATTGTATTAACCGGAAACATGATACATGTGTGAATACATAGACAAACATAACGTCACTAGTATACCTCTACTTGACTAGCTCATTAATCAAAGATGGTTATGTTTCCAAACCATAGGCATGTGTTGTCATTTGATTAATGGGATCACATCATTAGGAGAATGATGTGATTGACATGACCCATTCCGTTAGCCTAGCACTTGATCGTTTAGTATATTGCTATTGCTTTCTTCATGACTTATACATGTTCTCAGTAACTATGAGATTATGCAACTCCGTTTACGGAGGAACACTTTGGGTGCTACCAAGCGTCACAAAGCATAAGCTGGGTGATTATAAAGGAGTACTACAGGTGTCTCCAAAGGTACATGTTGGGTTGGCATATTTCGAGATTAGGTTTTGTCACTCCGATTGTCGGAGAGGTATCTCTGGCCCTCTCGTAATGCACATCACTATAAGCCTTGCAAGCAATGTAGCTAATGAGTTAGTTACGGAATGATGCATTACGTAACGAGTAAAGAGACTTGCCGGTAACTAGATTGAACTAGGTATTGGATACCGACGATCAAATCTCGGGAAAGTAACATACCGATGACAAAGGGAACAACGTATGTTGTTATGCGGTTTGACCGATAAAGATCTTCGTAGAATATGTAGGAACCAATATGGGCATCCAGGTTCCGCTATTGGTTATTGACCGAGAATAGTTCTAGGTCATGTCTACATAGTTCTCGAACCCATAGGGTCTGCACGCTTAATGTTACGATGACAGTTTTATTATGAGTTTATAAGTTTTGATGTACCGAAGTTTTTTCGGAGTCCCGGATGCGATCACGGACATGACGAGGAGTCTCGAAATGGTCGAGACATAAAGATCGATATATTGGACAACTATATTCGGACACCGGAAGTGTTCCGGGTGTTTTCGGAGAAAACCGGAGTGCCGGAGGGTTACCGGAACCCCCCCGGGAGAAGTAATGGGCCTCATGGGCCTTAGTGGAGAGAGAGAGAGAGAGGGGCGGCCAGGGTGGGCCGCGCGCCCCCTTTCCTTCTCCCGCCCCCCTTCCTTTCCCCCTCCTAGTAGGAGTAGGAAAGCGGGAATCCTACTCCTACTAGGAGGAGGACTCCTCCTCCTGGCGCGCCCTATAGGGCCGGCCGACCTCCCCCCTTGCTCCTTTATATACGAGGGCGGGGGGGAGGGGGTGCACCCTAGGACACACAAGTTGATCTACGGATCATTTCTTTGCCGTGTGCGGTGCCCCCTTCCACCATATTCCACCTCGGTCATATCGTCGCGGAGTTTAGACGAAGCCCTGCGCCGGTAGAACATCATCATCGTCACCACGCCGTCGCGCTGACGGAACTCATCCCCGAAGCTTTGCTGGATCGGAGCCCGGGGATCGTCATCGAGCTGAACGTGTGCTGAAGTCGGAGGTGCCGTACGTTCGGTGCTTGGATCGTCGGATCGTGAAGACGTACGACTACATCAACCGCGTTGTGCTAACGCTTCCGCTTACGGTCTATGAGGGTACGTGGACAACACTCTCCCTCTCGTTACTATGTCATCACCATGATCTTGCGTGTGCGTAGGAATTTTTGAAATTACTCGTTCCCCAACAAATGGCATCCGAGCCAGGTTTTATGCGTAGATGTCATATGCACGAGTAGAACACAAGTGAGTTGTGGGCGATACAAGTCATTGCTTACCAAACATGTCATACTTTGGTTGGCGGTATTGTGAGATGAAGCGGCCGGACCGACATTACGCCAGACGCTTACGGGAGACTGGTTTCACCGTTACGAGCACTCGTGCTTAAAGGTGGCTGGCGGGTGTCTGTCTCTCTCACTTTAGCTGAATCGAGTGTGACTACACCCGATCCTTGCGAAGGTTAAAACAGCACTAACTTGACGAACTATCGTTGTGGTTTTGATGCGTAGGTAAGAACAGTTCTTGCTAAGCCCGTAGCAGCCACGTAAAATTTGCAACAACAAAATAGAGGACGTCTAACTTGTTTTTGCAGGGCATGTTGTGATGTGATATGGTCAAGACGTGATGCTATATTTTATTGTATGAGATGATCATGTTTTGTAACGAAGTTATCGGCAATCGGCAGAGCCATATGGTTGTCGCTTTATTGTATGAAATGCAACGCATACAGTAATTGCTTTACTTTATCACTAAGCGGTAGCGATAGTCGTAGAAGCAATAGATGGCGTAATGACAACGATGCTACGATGGAGATCAAGGTGTCGCGCGGTGGCGATGGTGATCACGACGGTGCTTGAAGATGGAATCACAAGCACAAGATGATGATGGCCATATCATATCACTTATATTGATTGCATGTGATGTTTATCCTTTATGCATCTTATCTTGCTTTGATTGGCGGTAGCATTTTAAGATGATCTCTCACTAATAATCAAGAAGTGTTCTCCCGAGTATGCACCGTTGCGAAAGTTCTTCGTCTTTGAGACACCACGTGATGATCGGGTGTGATAGGCTCTATGTTCAAATACAGCGGGTGCAAAACAGTTGCACACGCGAATACTCAGGTCATACTTGACGAGCCTAGCATATCTGAGATATGGCCTCGGAACACGGAGACCGAAAGGTCGAACGTGAATCATATAGTGATATCGATCAACATAGTGATGTTCACCATTGAAACTACTCCATCTCACGTGATAATCGGACATGGTTTAGTTGATTTGGATCACGTGATCACTTAGATGACTAGAGAGATGTCTGTCTAAGTGGGAGTTCTTAAGTAATATGATTAATTGAACTTAAATTTATCATGAACTTAGTACCTGATAGTATTTTGCTTGTCTATGTTTGTTTGTAGATAGATGGCTCGTGTTGTTGTTCCGTTGAATTTTAATGCGTTCCTTGAGAAAGCAAAGTTGAAAGATGATGGTAGCAATTACGGATTGGGTCCGTAACTTCGAGGATTATCCTCATTTCTTTGCATGAAGAATTATGTCTGGAAGCACCGCTGGGTGCCGAACCTCTTCTTGATGCAACCGGCGACGTTAAGAACGTCTGGCGAGCAAAGCCGATGACTACTCGATAGTTCGATGTGCCATGCTTTACGGCTTAGAACCGGGTCTTCAACGACATTTTGAACGTCATGGAGCATATGACATGTTCCAGGAGTTGAAGTTAATATTTCAAGCAAATGCCCGGACTGAGAGATATGAAGTCTCCAATAAATTCTATAGCTGCAAGATGGAGGAGAATAGTTCTGTCAGTGAACATATACTCAAAATTTCTGGGTATAATAATCACTTGATTCAACTGGGAGTTAATCTTCACGATGATAGTGTCATTGATGTAATTCTTCAATCACGCCACCAAGCTACAAGAGCTTCGTGATGAACTATAATATGCAAGGGATGGACAAGACTATTCCCGAGCTCTTCGCAATGCTAAAAGCAGCGGAGGTAGAAATCAAGAAGGAGCATCAAGTGTTGATGGTTAACAAGACCACCAGTTTCAAGAAAAGGGCAAAGGGAAGAAGAAGGGAACTTCAAGAAGAACAGCAAACAAGTTGCTGCTCAAGAGAAGAAACCCAAGTCTGGACCTAAGCACGAGGCCGAGTGCTTCTCCGCAAGCGCATGGACCTTTGGAAGCGGAACTGCCCCAAGTATTTGGCGGATAAGAAGGATGGCAAAGTGAACAAAGGTATATGTGATATACATGTTATTGATGTGTACCTTACTAATGCTCGCATAGTACCGGGTATTTGATATTGGTTACATTGCTAATATTTGCAACTCAAGCAGGATTACTGATTAAGCAAAGATTGGCTAAGGGCGAGGTGACGATGCGGCGTGGGAAATGGTTCAAGTCGATGTGATCATGATCGCACGCTACCTCTACATCTACCATCGGGATTAGTTTTAGACCTAAATAATTGTTATTTGGTGCGGCGTTGAGCATGAACATTATATATGGATCTTGTTTGATGCGAGGCGGTTATTCATTTAAATCGAGAGAATAATGGTTGTTCTATTTATATGAGTAATATCTTTTATGGTCATGCACCCTTGAAGAGTGGTCTATTTTATTGAATCTCGATAGTAGTGATACACATATTCATAGTGTTGAAACCAAAAGATGCAGAGTTGATAATGATAGTGCAACTTATTTGTGGCACTGCCGTTTAGGTCATATCGGTGTAAAACGCATGAAGAAACTCCATACTGATGGGCTTTTGGAATCACTTGATTATGAATCACTTGGTACTTGCGAACCGTGCCTCATGGCTAAGATGACTAAAACGCCGTTCTCCGAAACTATGGAGCGAGCAGCTGATTTGTTGGAAATCATACATACTGATGTTTGTGGTCCAATGAATATTGAGGCTCGCGGCGGGTATCGTTATTTTCTCACCTTCACAGATGATTTGAGCAGATATGGGTATATCTACTTAATGAAACACAAGTCTGAAACATTTGAAAAGTTCAAAGAATTTCAGAGTGAAGTGGAAAACCATCGTAACAAGAAAATGAAATTTCTACGATCTGATCGTAAAGAAGAATATTTGACTTACGAGTTTGGTCTACACTTGAAACAATGCGGAATAGTTTCGCAACTCACGCCACCCAAAACACCACAACGAAATGGTGTGTCCGAATGTCGTAATCGTACTTTACTAGATATGGTGCAATCTATGATGTCTCTTACTGATTTACCGCTATCGTTTTGGGGTTATGCTTTAGAGACGACCGCATTCACGTTAAATAGGGCATCATCAAAATCCGTTGAGACGACGCCTTATGAACTGTGGGTTGGCAAGAAACCAAAGTTGTCGTTTCTTAAAGTTTGGGGCTGCGATGCTTATGTGAAGAAACTTCAACCAGATAAGCTCGAACCCAAATCGGAGAAATGTGTCTTCATAGGATACCCAAAAGAGACTATTGGGTACACCTTCTATCACAGATCTGAGGGCAAGATTTTCATTGCTAAAATCGGATCCTTTCTAGAGAATGAGTTTCTCTCGAAAGAAGTGACTGGGAGGAAAGTAGAACTTGATGAGATAATCAGATCTGCTCCCTTATTGGAAAGTAGTTCATCACAAGAACCGGTTCTGTGACAACTACACCAATTAGTGAGGAAGCTAATGATATTGATCATGAAACTTCAGATCAAGTTTCTACTAAACCTCGAGGTCCACGAGTAAGATCCACACCGAGTGGTGCGGTAATCCTATTCGGAAGTCATGTTACTTGACCATGATGAACCTATGAACTATGAGGAAGCGATGATGAGCCCAGATTCGCAAAATGGCTAGAGGCCATGAAATCGAGATGGGATCCATGTATGAGAACAAAGTATGGACTTTGGTTGACTTGCCGACGATCGGCAAGCCATTGAGAATAAATGGATCTTTAAGTAGAAGACCGACGACGATGGTAATGTAATCGTCTATAAAGCTCGACTTGTTGCGAAAGGTTTTCGACAAGTTCAAGGGTTGACTACGATGAGACTTTCTCACCCGTAGCGATGCTTAAGTCTGTCCGAATCATGTTAGCTATTGCTGCATTTCATGATTATGAAATTTGGCAAATGGATGTCAAAATTGCATTCTTGAATGGATTTACGGAAGAAGAGTTGTATATGGTGCAGCCGAAGGTTTTGTTGATCCAAAAGGTGCTAACAAAGTATGCAAGCTCCAATGATCCATTTATGGACTGGTGCAAGCATCTCGGAGTTGGAATAAACGCTTTGATAGTGTGATCAAAGCATATGGTTTTATCTGAGACTTTTGGAGAAGCCTTGTATTTACAAGAAAGTGAGTGGGAGCTCAGTAGCATTTTCGATATTATATGTAGATGACATATTATTAATTGGAAATGATATAGAATTTCTGGATAGCATAAAGGGATACTTGAATAAAAGTTTGTCAATGAAAGACCTCGGTGAAGCTGCTTACATATTGGGCATCAAGATTTATAGAGATAGATCAAGACGCTTAATAGGACTTTCACAAAGCACATACCTTGATAAAATTTTGAAAAATTTCAAAATGGATCAGGCAAAGAAAGGGTTCTTGCCCATGCTTCAAGGTGTGAAGTTGAGTCAGACTCAATGCCCGACCACAACAAAAGATAGAGAGAAAATGAAAGATGTTCCCTATGCTTTAGCCATAGGCTCTATCATGTATGCAATGCTGTGTACCAGACCTGACGTATGCTTAGCAATAAGCTTGGCAGGTAGGTACCAAAGTAATCCAGGAGTGGATCACTGGACAGTGGTCAAGAACATCCTGAAATACCTGAAAAGGACTAAGGATATGTTTCTCATATATGGAGGTGACAAAGAGCTAGTCGTAAATGGTTGCGTTGATGCAAGCTTTGACACTGATCCAGACGATTCTAAATCGCAAACCGGATAGGTATTTTTATTAAACGGTGGAGCTATAAGTTGGTGAAGTTCTAAACAAAGCGTCGTGGCGGGATCTACATGTGAAGCGGAGTACATAGCTGCTTCGGAAGCAGCAAATGAAGGAGTCTGGATGAAGGAGTTCATTTCCGATCTAGGTGTCATACCTAGTGCATCGGGACCTATGAAGATCTTCTGTGACAATACTGGTGCAATTGCCTTGGCAAAGGAATCCAGATTTCACAAGAGGACCAAGCACATCAAGAGATGCTTCAATTCCATTCGGGACAAAGTCCAAGTGGGAGACATAGAGATTTGCAAGATACATATGGATCTGAATGTTGCAGACCCGTTGACTAAGCCTCTCTCACGAGCAAAACATGATCAGCACCAAGACTCCATGGGTGTTAGAATCATTACTATGTAATCTAGATTATTGACTCTAGTGCAAGTGGGAGACTGAAGGAAATATGCCCTAGAGGCAGTAATAAAGTTATTATTTATTTCCTTATTTCATGATAAATGTTTATTATTCATGCTAGAATTGTATTAACCGGAAACATGATACATGTGTGAATACATAGACAAACATAACGTCACTAGTATGCCTCTACTTGACTAGCTCATTAATCAAAGATGGTTATGTTTCCTAACCATAGGCATGTGTTGTCATTTGATTAATGGGATCACATCATTAGGAGAATGATGTGATTGACATGACCCATTCTGTTAGCCTAGCACTTGATCGGTTAATATATTGCTATTGCTTTCTTCATGACTTATACATGTTCCTATAACTATGAGATTATGCAACTCCGTTTACGGAGGAACACTTTGGTGCTACCAAACGTCACAACGAATCGGGTGATTATAAAGGAGTACTACAGGTGTCTCCAAAGGTACATGTTGGGTTGGCATATTTCGAGATTAGGTTTTGTCACTCCGATTGTCGGAGAGGTATCTCTGGGCCCTCTCGGTAATGCACATCACTATAAGCCTTGCAAGCAATGTAGCTAATGAGTTAGTTACGGAATGATGCATTACGTAACGAGTAAAGAGACTTGCCGGTAACGAGATTGAACTAGTTATTGGATACCGACGATCAAATCTCGGGCAAGTAACATACCAATGACAAAGGGAACAACGTATGTTGTTATGCGGTTTGACCGATAAAGATCTTCGTAGAATATGTAGGAACCAATATGGGCATCCAGGTTCCGCTATTGGTTATTGACCAAGAATAGTTCTAGGTCATGTCTACATAGTTCTCGAACCCGTAGGGTCTGCACGCTTAACGTTACAATGACAGTTTTATTATGAGTTTATAAGTTTTGATGTACCGAAGTTTGTTCGGAGTCCCGGATGTGATCACGGACATGACGAGGAGTCTCGAAATGGTCGAGACATAAAGATCGATATATTGGACGACTATATTCGGACACTGGAAGTGTTCCGGGTGTTTTCGGAGAAAACCGGAGTGCCGGAGGGTTACCGGGACCCCCCCGGGAGAAGTAATGGGCCTCATGGGCCTTAGTGGAGAGAGAGAGAGGGGCGGCCAGGGTGGGCCGCGCGCTCCCTCCCCCTCTGGTCCGAATTGGACTAGGAGGGGGGCGGCGCCTGTTGGGGAACGTAGTAATTTCAAAAAATTTCCTACGCACACGCAAGATCATGGTGATGGCATAACAACGAGAGGGGAGAGTGTATGTCCACGTATCCTCATAGACTGTAAGCGGAAGCGTTAGCACAACGCGGTTGATGTAGTCGTACGTCTTCATGATCCGACCGATCCAAGCATCGAACGTACGGAGCCTCCGAGTTCAGCACACGTTCAGCTCGATGACGATCTCCGGCCTCCGATCCAGCCGAGCTCCGGAGATGAGTTCCGTCAGCACGACGGCATGGTGACGACGATGATGTTCTACCGACGCAGGGCTTCTCCTAAACTCCGCGACGATATGACCGAGGTGGAATATGGTGGAAGGGGGCACCGCACACGGCTAAGGAACAATCCGTAGATCAACTTGTGTGTCTATGGGGTGCCCCTGCCCCGTGATATAAAGGAGGGAGGGAGGAGGAGGCCGGCCCTAGGAGGGGCGCCATGGGGAGTCCTACTCCCACCGAGTAGGATTCCCTTTCCTAGTCCAACTAGGGGTCCTTCCATGTAGTAGGAGTAGGAGACAAGGAAGGGAAGAGAGAAGGGAAGGAAGGAGGGGTGCGGCCCCCCTAGTCAATTCGGACTAGGCCTTGGGGCGCGGCCTGCCCTAGGCAGCCACTCTCTCTTTCCGTGTATGGCCCAATAAGGCCCAATACTTCTCCCGGCGAATTCCCGTAACTCTCCGGTACTCCGAAAAATACCCGAATCACTCGGAACCTTTCCGAACTCCGAATATAGTCGTCCAATATATCGATCTTTACGTCTCGACCATTTCGAGACTCCTCGTCATGTCCCCGATCTCATCCGGGACTCCGAACTCCTTCGCACATCAAAACTCATAAACTCATAATATAAATGTCATCGTAACGTTAAGCGTGCGGACCCTACGGGTTCGAGAACTATGTAGACATGACCTAGAACTATTCTCGGTCAATAACCAATAGCGGGACCTGGATGCCCATATTGGCTCCTACATATTCTACGAAGATCTTTATCGGTCAAACCGCATAACAACATACGTTGTTCCTTTGTCATCGGTATGTTACTTGCCCGAGATTCGATCGTCGGTATCCAATACCTAGTTCAATCTCGCTATCGCAAGTCTCTTTACTCGCTCAGAATACATCATCTCGCAACTAACTCATTAGTTGAAATGCTTGCAAGGCTTAAGTGATGTGTATTACCGAGAGGGCCCAGAGATACCTCTCCGACATTCGGAGTGACAAATCCTAATCTCAAATACGCCAACTCAACAAGCACCTTTGGAGACACTCAGAGAGCACCTTTATAATCACCCCATTACGTTAGACGCTTGTTAGCACACAAAGTGTTCCTCCGATAAACGGAGTTGCATAATCTCATAGTCACAGAACATGTATAAGTCATGAAGGAAGCAATAGCCACATACTAAAACGATCGGGTGCTAAGCTAACGGAATGGGTCATGTCAATCAGATCATTCAACTAATGATGTGACCTTGTTAATCAAATAACAACTCTTTGTTCATGGTTAGGAAACATAACCATCCTTGATTAACAAGCTAGTCAAGTAGAGGCATACTAGTGACACTGCTTGTCTATATATTCACACATGTATTATGTTTCAGTTAATACAATTCTAGCATGAATAATAAACATTTATCATGATATAAGGAAATAAATAATAACTTTATTATTGCCTCTAGGGTATATTTCCTTGGCGCCCCTTTCCTTCTCCTCTCCCCTTCCTTTCCCCTCCTAGTAGGAGTAGGAAGGGGAATCTCCTACTAGGAGGAGGACTCCTCCTCTGGCGCGCCCTATAGGGCCGGCGGCCCCCCCTGCTCCTTTATACACGGGGGGGGGAGGCAGCCTAGGACACACAAGTTGATCTACGGATCGTTCCTTAGCCGTGTGCGTTCCCCCTCCACCATATTCCACCTCGGTCATATCGTCGCGGAGTTTAGGCGAAGCCTCGCCGATAGAACATCATCATCGCCACCACGCCGTCGTCTTGTGGAACTCATCGAAGCTTTCTTTGGATCGGAGCCGGGGATCGTCATCAAGCTGAGCGTGTCTTTGAACTCGAAGGTGCCGACGTTCGGTGCTTGGATCGGTCGGATCATGAAGACGTACGACTACATCAACCGCGTTGTGCTAACGCTTCCGCTTACGGTCTACGAGGGTACGTGGACAACACTCTCCCTCTCGTTGCTATGTTATCACCATGATCTTGCGTGTGCGTAGGAAATATTTTGAAATTACTACGTTCCCCAACAATGAGCAGATGCAAAGCACAACTGTTTGGTTATGTGCAAATACTTGATCGGCTCACCCCTTTCAAATGTGGTGGGCCTACCACCCATTTGACATACACAACACACTATGATCAACAGCAACAGAAAAACAACAAGAACAAAGCAAAAACAAACAAAGAACATGCATATCATAAGCTACTAGGCATACGTTCAAAACAACAGGGTATTCCATGCCCCTGCTAGACCCCAGGGTGCTGCTCCCTGGGCAAAATATGGGCATGTCCACAGCAAAAGACAAGTTCTAACTTCACCTAAACTACTTCAGTTCAGAGTACTACGCATGGTTCAGAGTTTCAGACTTCACAGACGAACTAGAGGGCCTGCGTGATGTCGCGGACGCAGCTGTGCTTCCTGCAGCGGACCGTGCATATGTTGGAGTTGTTGGAGTTGTAGATCTACATGTTGAGCCCCAGGTCGGAGAGCTTGAAGACAATAAGGTCACCGGGGACGACCTTGTGCCGGATGCAGAAGTACTCCCAGCCTCTCTCCAGCTGAAAGAACATGCGGTGCCCCCATGTTTGGTTTTAGTAATTGATGACAATCTCTATGGACTAATGGTTGCCTTGAGTTATATTTGAAGGTTTTGTCCATAGGTTTTTCTTGAAGTCCATGTGTTGGTTTCAATGAGTTTATGTGATGAGCAATGTGCTATTCAAAGAATTATCGAAAGATTGGTCATGTGAGAGATTGATCAAGACTAAGTCAAAGAGTGAATCAAGTTGATCAACACACAAAGCGTAGAAGATGTACCGGGAGGGATCAAGCGATCCCATGATATGGTAAGCATTGTCAATTAGGCTTTGTATACTAACCCATGGTCTTCGTGAGAGTTCTTTGTGGGGTTAGGCTGCCGTGTGCAAGTTCAAGTGGATCATCACGAAGAGATCATATGCTTGAAGCTTGCCGTCCATTGTGGTGGCAATGGACTTGTGAATGTTGGAAATATGCCCTAGAGGCAATAATAAAATGGTTATTATTATATTTCTTTGTTCATGATAATTGTCTATTGTTCATGCTATAATTGTATTATCCAGAAATCGTAATACATGTGTGAATACATAGACCACAACAAGTCCCTAGTGAGCCTCTAGTTGACTAGCTCCTTGATCAACAGATAGTCATGGTTTCCTGACTATGGACATTGGATGTCATTGATAACGGGATCACATCATTAGGAGAATGATGTGATGGACAAGACCCAATCCAAAGCATATCACAAAGATCGTGTAGTTCGTTTCGCTAGAGCTTTTCCAAGTGTCAAGTATCATTTCCTTAGACCATGAGATTGTGCAACTCCGGATACCGTAGGAGTGCTTTGGGTGTGCCAAGCGTCACAACGAATCGGGTGGCTATAAAGGTGCACTCTGGTATCTCCGAAAGTGTCATTGGGTTGCCACAAATCGAGATCGAGATTTGTCACTCCGTATGATGGAGAGGCATCTCTGGGCCCTTTCGGTAATGCATTATCATAATGAGCTCGGTGTGACCAAGTGTGCGGTCATGGGATCATGCATTACAGATGCAGTAAAGTGACTTGCGATAACGAGACTAAGCGAGGTATTGGGATACCGATGATCGAGTCTCGGGCAAGTAACGTACCGATTGACAAAGGGAATTGTATACGGGATTGATTGAATCCTCGACATCGTGGTTCATCCAATGAGATCATCGAGGAGCATGTGGGAGCCAACATGGGTATCCAGATCCCGTTGTTGGTTATTGACCGAAGAGGCGTCTCGGTCATGTCTGCATGTCTCCCGAACCCGTAGGGTCTACACACTTAAGGTTCAGTGACTTTAGGGTTGTAGAGATATGAATATGCACTAACCCTAAAGTTGTTCGGAGTCTTGGATGAGATCCCGGACGTCACGAGGAGTTCCGGAATGGTCCGGAGGTGAAGAATTATATATAGGAAGTGCTGTTTCGGCCATCGGGAAAGTTCCGGGGGTCACCGGTATTGTACCGGGACCACTGGAAGGGTCCCGGGGGTCCATCGGGTGGGGCCACCTATCCCGGAGGGCCCCGTGGGCTGAAGTGGGGAGGGGACCAGCCCCTGGTGGGCTGGTGTGCCCCCCTTGGGCCCCTCCCTACGCGTAGGGTTGGAAACCCTAGGGTGGGGGGCGCCTCCATTTGCCTTGGGGGGCAAGTCTTCCCCCCTTGGCCGCCCCCGTGGAGATCCCATCTCCAGGGCCGGCGCCCCCCTGGGGACCCTATATAAAGGAGGGGGAAGGGAGGGCAGCCGCACCCTTGCACTTGGCGCCTCCCTTCCCCCTTGCTACACCTCTCCCTCCCGCAGACGCTTGGCGAAGCCCTGCCGGATCCCTGCTGCATCCACCACCGCGCCGTCGTGCTGCTGGATCTTCATCAACCTCTCCTTCCCCCTTGCTGGATCAAGAAGGAGGAGACGTCACGCCGACCGTACGTGTGTTGAACGCGGAGGTGCCGTCCATTCGGTGCTAGGATCTCCGGTGATTTGGATCACGACGAGTACGACTCCCTCAACCCCGTTCTCTTGAACGCTTCCGCTCGCGATCTACAAGGGTATGTAGATGCACTCCTCTCTCTCGTTGCTGGATGAACTCCTAGATTGATCTTGGTGAACATAGGAAATTTTTTATTTTATGCAACGTTCCCCAACAGTGGTATCAGAGCTAGGTCTATGCGTAGTTCTCTTTGCACGAGTAGAACACAATTTGTTGTGGGCGTAGATGTTGTCAACTTTCTTGCCACTACTAGTCTTATTTTGCTTCAGCGGTATTGTGGGATGAAGCGTCCCAGACCGACCTTACACGTACGCTTACGTGAGACAGGTTCCACCGACTGACATGCACTAGTTGCATAAGGTGGCTAGCAGGTGTCTGTCTCTCCCACTTTAGTTGGAGCGTATTCGATGAAAAGGGTCCTTATGAAGGGTAAATAGAAGTTGACAAATCACGTTGTGGCTTTAACGTAGGTAAGAAAACGTTCTTGCTAGATCACCTATAGAAGCCACGTAAAAACTTGCAACAACAATTAGAGGACGTCTAACTTGTTTTTGCAGCAAGTGTTTTGTGATGTGATATGGCCAAAGGATGTTATGAACGATATATGTGATGTATGAGATGATCATGTTCTTGTAATAGGAATCACGACTTGCATGTCGATGAGTATGACAACCGACAGGAGCCATAGGAGTTGTCTTTATTTTTGTATGACCTACGTGTCATTGAAGAACGCCATGTAAATTACTTTACTTTATTGCTAAACGCGTTAGCCATAGAAGTAGAAGTAGTCGTTGGAGTGACAACTTCATGAAGACACGATGATGGAGATCATGGTGTCATGTCGGTGACGAAGATGATCATGACGCCCCGAAGATGGAGATCAAAGGAGCAATATGATATTGGCCATATCATGTCACTATTTGATTGCATGTGATGTTTATCATGTTTTACATCTTATTTGCTTAGAACAACGGTAGCTTAAATAAGATGATCCCTCAAAATAATTTCATGAAAAGTGTTCCCCCTAACTATGCACCGTTGCGAAGGTTCGTTGTTTCGAAGCACCACGTGATGATCGGGTGTGATAGATCCTAACGTTCGAATACAACGGGTGTAAGCCAGATTTTCACACGCAATACACTTAGGTTGACTTGATGAGCCTAGCATGTATAGATATGGCCTCGGAACACGGAAGACTGAAAGGTCGAGCATGAGTCGTATAGTAGATACAATCAACATGAAGATGTTCACCGATGTTAGCTAGTCCGTCTCACGTGATGATCGGACACGTCCTAGTTGACTCAGATCATGTTTCACTTAGATGACTAGAGGGATGTCTGTCTAAGTGGGAGTTCATTGAATAATTTGATTAGATGAACTTAATTATCATGAACTTAGTCTAAAACCTTTGCAAAATGTCTTGTAGATCAAATGGCCAACGCTCATGTCCACCTCAACTTCAATGCATTCCTATAGAAAACCAAGCTGAAAGATGATGGCAGCAACTATACGGACTGGATCCAGAACCTGAGGATCATCCTCATAGCTACCAAGAAAGATTATGTCCTAGAAGCACCGCTAGGTGAAGCACCAATCCCAGAGAACCAAGACGTTATGAACGCTTGGCAGTCTCATGCTGATGATTACTCCCTCGTTCAGTGCGGCATGCTTTACAGCTTAGAACCGAGGCCCCAAAAGCGTTTTGAGCAACACGGAGCATATGAGATGTTCGAGGAGCTAAAAATGGTTTTCCAAGCTCATGCATGGGTTGAGAGATATGAAGTCTCCGACAAGTTCTTTAGCTGAAAGATGGAGGAAAACAGTTCTGTTAGTGAGCACATACTCAAGATGTCTGGGTTGCACAACCGCTTGACTCAGCTGGGAGTTAATCTCTCGGATGACGCGGTCATTGACAGAATCCTCCAGTCGCTCCCACCAAGCTACAAGAGCTTTGTGATGAACTTCAATATGTAGGGGATGGGAAAGACCATTCCTGAGGTATATTCAATGCTGAAATCAGCAGAGGTAGAGATCAAAAAGGAACATCAAGTGTTGATGGTGAATAAAACCACTAAGTTCAAGAAAGGCAAAGGAAAGAAGAACTTCAAGAAGGACGGCAAGGAAGTTGCCGTGCCTGGTAAGCCAGCTGCCAGGAAGAAGTCAATCAATGGACCCATGCCTGAGACTGAGTGCTTTTATTGCAAGGGAAGTGGTCACTGGAAGCGGAACTGCCCCAAGTACCTAGCGGACAAGAAGGCCGACAAAACCAAAGGTATATGTGATATACATGTAATTGATGTTGTACCTTACCAGTGCTCGTAGTAGCTCCTGGGTATTTGGTACCAGTGCGATTGCTCATATTTGTAACTCAAAGCAGGAGCTGCGGAATAAGCGGAGACTGGCGAAGGACGAGGTGATGATGCGCGTCGGGAATGGTTCCAAGGTCGATGTGATCGCCGTCGGCACGCTACCTCTACATTTACCTACGGGATTAGTTTTGAACCTCAATAATTGTTATTTAGTACCAGCTTTGAGCATGAACATTGTATCGGGATCTCGTTTAATTTGAGATGGCTACTCATTTAAATCCGAGAATAATGGTTGTTCTATTTATATGAGTGATATGTTTTATGGTCATGCCCATTTGGTGAATGGTTTATTCTTAATGAATCTCGGCGTAATGTTACACATATTCATAGTGTGAATACCAAAAGATGTAAAGTTGATAACGATAGTCCCACATACTTGTGGTAATCGCCGCCTTGGTCACATTGGTGTCAAGCGCATGAAGAAGCTCCATCTTGATGGACTTTTAGAGTCTCTAGATTATGAATCGTTTGACACATGCGAGCCATGCCTCATGGGCAAGATGACCAAGACTCCGTTCTCCGGAACAATGGAGCGAGCAACCAACTTATTGGAAATCATACATACTGTTGTGTGCGGTCCAATGAGCGTTGAGGCTCGCGGAGGATATCGTTATGTTCTCACTCTCACTAATGACTTGAGTAGATATGGGTATGTCTACTTGATGAAACACAAGTCTGAGACCTTTGAAAAGTTCAAGGAATTTCAGAATGAGGTAGAGAATCAACGTGACCGAAAGATAAAATTCTTACGATCAGATCGTGGGGGTGAATATTTAAGTCACGAATTTGGTACGCACTTAAGGAAATGTGGAATCGTTTCACAACTCACGCCGCCTAGAACACCTCAGCGAAATGGTGTGTCCGAACGTCGTAATCGCACTCTATTGGATATCGTGCGATCTATGATGTCACTTAACGATTTATCGCTATCATTTTGGGGATACGCTCTAGAGACAGCTACATTCACTTTAAATAGGGCACCGTCTAAATCCGTTGAGACGACACCGTATGAATTATGGTTTGGGAAGAAACCTAAGCTGTCGTTTCTAAAAGTTTGGGGATGCAATGCTTATGTCAAGAAACTTCAACCTGAGAAGCTCGAACCCAAGTCGGAAAAATGCGTCTTCATAGGATACCCTAAGGAAACCATTGGGTATACCTTCTACTTAAGATCCGAGGGCAAGATCTTTGTTGCCAAGAACGGGTCCTTTCTGGAGAAAGAGTTTCTCTCGAAAGAATTAAGTGGGAGGAAAGTAGAGCTTGATGAAGTACTACCTCTTGAAACGGCGAGTAGCGCAACTCAGGAAGATGTTCCTGTGGTGCCTGCACCGACAAGAGAGGAGGTTAATGATGATGATCAAGATACTTCGAATCAAGCTCCTACTGAACTTCGAAGGTCCACAAGGACACGTTCCGCACCAGAGTGGTACGACAACCCTTTCTTGGAAATCATGTTGTTAGACGAGGTGAACCTTCGAACTATGAAGAAGCGATGGCGGGCCCAGATTCCAACAAATGGCTTGAAGCCATGCAATCCGAGATAGGATCCATGTATGAAAACAAAGTGTGGACTTTGACAGACTTGCCCAATGATCGGCGAGCGATAGAAAACAAATGGATCTTTAAGAAGAAGACGGACGCGGATGGTAATGTTACCATACATAAAGCTCGACTTGTCGCTAAGGGTTATCGACAAGTTCAAGGGATTGACTACGATGAGACATTCTCTCCCGTAGCGAAGCTGAAGTCCGTCCGAATCATGTTAGCAGTTGTCGCATACTATGATTATGAGATATGGCAAATGGGCGTCAAAACAGCATTCCTTAACGGTCACCTTAAGGAAGAACTATATATGATGCAGCCAGAAGGTTTTGTCGACCCTAAGAGTGCTAACAAGGTATGCAAGCTCCAGCGCTCCATCTATGGGCTGGTGCAAGCATCTCGGAGTTGGAACATTCGTTTTAATGAGATGATTAAAGCGTTTGGGTTTATGCGAGACTTATGGAGAAGCTGCGTTTACAAGAAAGTGAGTGGGAGCTCAGTAGCATTTCTCATATTATATGTGGATGACATACTTTTGATGGGAAATGATATAGAACTTTTGGACAACATAAAGGCCTACTTGAATAAGTGTTTTTCAATGAAGGACCTTGGAGAAGCTGCTTACATATTAGGCATCAAAATCTATAGAGATAGATCAAGGCGCCTCATAGGTCTTTCACAAAGCACATACCTTGATAAGATATTGAAGAAGTTCAATATGGATCAGTCCAAGAAGGGTTCTTGCTGTGTTGCAAGGTGTGAAATTGAGCTCGGCTCAATGCCCGACCACGCGCAGAAAATAGAGAAAAGATGAGTGTCGCCCCTATGCCTCAGCCATAGGGTCTATCATGTATGCCATGACCTGTACTGACACTGATATAAACCTTGCCGTAAGTTTGGTAGGAAGGTACCAAAGTAATCCGGCATGGAACCTTTGGGCGATGGTCAAGAACATCCTTAAGTACCGAAAAGGACTAAGGACATGTTTTCGTATATGGAGGTGACGAAGAGCTCATCGTAAAGGGTTACGTCGATGCTAGCTTCGACACGATCTGATGACTCAAGTCACAAACCGGATACATGTATATTTTGAATGGTGGGGCGATGGTAGTGCGATTGCAAGCGAGGCGTCGTGGAGGATCTACATGTGAAGCGGAGTACATGGCAGCCTTGGAGGCAGCACATGAAGCAATCTGGGTGAAGGAGTTCATCACCGACCTAGGAGTCATACCCAATGCGTCGGGGCCGATTACACTCTTCTGTGACAACACTGGAGCTATTGCACTTGCCAAGGAGCCCAGGTTTCACAAGAAGACCAGGCACATCAAGCGTTGCTTCAACTCCATTCGTGAAAATATTCAAGATGGAGACATAGATATTTGTAAAGTACATACGGACCTGAATATAGCAGATCCGTTGACTAAACCTCTCCCTAGAGCAAAACATGATCAACACCAGAACACAATGGGTGTTCGATACATCACAATGTAACTAGATTATTGACTCTAGTGCAAGTGGGAGATTGTTGGAAATATGCCCTAGAGGCAATAATAAAATGGTTATTATTATATTTCTTTGTTCATGATAATTGTCTATTGTTCATGCTATAATTGTATTATCCGGAAATCGTAATACATTTGTGTGAATACATAAACCACAACAAGTCCCTAGTGAGCCTCTAGTTGACTAGCTCGTTGATCAACAGATAGTCATGGTTTCCTGACTATGGACATTGGATGTCATTGATAACGGGATCACATCATTAGGAGAATGATGTGATGGACAAGACCCAATCAAAGCATAGCACAAAGATCGTGTAGTTTGTTTCGCTAGAGCTTTTCCAAATGTCAAGTATCATTTCCTTAGACCATGAGATTGTGCAACTCCCGGATACCGTAGGAGTGCATTGGGTGTGCCAAACGTCACAACGTAATTGGGTGGCTATAAAGGTGCACTACGGGTATCTCTAAAAGTGTCTGTTGGGTTGGCACGAATCGAGACTGGGATTTGTCACTCCGTATGACGGAGAGGTATCTCTGGGCCCACTCGGTAATGCATCATCATAATGAGCTCAATGTGACCAAGTGTTTGGTCACGGGATCATGCATTACGGTACGAGTAAAGTGACTCGCCGGTAACGAGACTAAACGAGGTATTGGGATACTGACGATCGAGTCTCGGGCAAGTAACGTACCGATTGACAAAGGGAATTGTATACGAGATTGATTGAATCCTCGACATCGTGGTTCAGCCGATGAGATCATCGAGGAGCATGTGGGAGCCAACATGGGTATCCAGATCCCGCTGTTGGTTATTGACCGGAGAGGCATCTCGGTCATGTCTGCATGTCTCCCGAACCCGTAGGGTCTACACACTTAAGGTTCGGTGACGCTAGGGTTGTAGAGATATGAATATGCAGTAACCCGAAAGTTTTTCAGAGTCCCGGATGAGATCTCAGACGTCACGAGGAGTTCCGGAATGGTCCGGAGGTGAAGAATTATATATAGGAAGTGATGTTTCGGCCATCGGGAAAGTTTCAGGGTCACGGTATTGTCTTTGGGACCACCGGAAGGGTCCGGGGTCCACCGGTGGGGCCACCTATCGAGAGGGCCCGTGGGCTGAAGTGGGGAGGGACCAGCCCGGTGGGCTGGTGCACCCCTTGGGCCCCCTGCGCCTAGGGTTGGAAACCCTAGGGTGGGGCGCCCACTTGCCGGCAAGTCTTCCCCCTCGCCGCCCACGAGATCCCATCTCCAGGCCGGGCGCCATACTGGGACCCTATATAAAGGAGGGGGGAGGGAGGGAAGCCGCACCCTTGCACTTGGCGCCTCCCTTCCCCCTTGCTACACCTCTCCCTCCCGCAGACGCTTGGCGAAGCCCTGCCGGATCCCTGTTGCATCCACCACCACGCCATCGTGCTGCTGGATCTTCATCAACCTCTCCTCCCCCCTTGCTGGATCAAGAAGGAGGAGACGTCACGCCGACCGTTGTAAGTGCATCTAGTGCCCCTTAGTGATTTTGGTGTATTGAAGATTTATAGGTTAAGTAACTAATGCGTTTGTGAGTGTACACAGGTCTATAAGTCTATGAGGAGTTTGATATTCTGAGAGAAAGTCGACCCCTAAAATGAAGTTCTTCATTGAAGACTTTGATATTCGAAGACTTTACGAAGACTTTGAAAGTGAAGAAATTGGTGTGACCATGAAGACTTGATATTCATTCGAGGAATATGAAGCGTGAAGACTTTTGTTTTCATAGTTTCATTTTCTCTTTCTTGAGTCATAGGAAACACCGTCTTTGTTAAAGGGGTCGAGGAAATACTAAGGAAAAATTTCCATGTGATGCTCAACTCAAAATCCTACACCTACCAATCCCTTGAGTGAAGCCATTGGAAATCTCATACAGATTCGATCAAATTCATCGATGTGAGCGCAGTTCTTACATTCCTTGAGGACTTCTTTCTGGCGAGAGTTAAAATTCGCCGATCTGAATTGCCTACGATGAGAACATGATAGCCACGAGGACTTTGAGAGTCAAATTTCCGACCGTTCTTTGTCTTTTGGCTTGGCGGACCAAAATATCTTATCCACCTAACGGTCATATCATTGAAGGGCATTTATGTCTTATCATGTCGGGCTGCTCCCTAGGCTATAAATAGCCGCCCCTACAACCACTAGTTGGTTGGCTGCTCGAGAAGAACTTGACACTTGTCATTTGAGAGCAACCCATCCTCCAGGGACTTTGGCGAAAATCATCAAGTGAGGAAAATCCCAAAACCAAACCCACAAAACCCCAAGTGATTGAGCATCATTGAAGAAATTGATCTGCGTGGATCCGGCGCTTATTACCTTTGAAGGCGTGCTTCTTCCAGACGGTTAGGCGTCAAGGTCTAGAGCATCAAGAGGAATTGTGGATCGCCGAGTGACCAAGTCTGTGAAGGTTTGGAAGTCACTGAAGACTTACCACGAGTGATTGGGCCGAGGCTGCGTGGTCTTAGTTCAAGGAGAATACGGTGAGGCTGGGTGTCTGAGTTGCGGCTCGAGGCGGGTGTCGGGCTGTGTGTCCTCGAGTTTAAATACTCGGCCGCTCAACCAGACGTAAAACCGAGACAGCAGTTGAACTGGTCTACCAAATCATTGTCTTCACCAAGCCGACTGGTTCTATTTCCTCAACTCATTCATTTCCTCATTACATGTTGCATGTTGTTCATATCGTGCTTGAAGACTTTGGTGAAGACTTTCACAAATTCCTCAGTTCAATTTCTTGATCTGTTTGTCTTCATCTTGTTATCCTGTGTTTACGCTTCCGTACTCTGTTCTTAGTCTTCATTTCATCATCTTGACTATGTTTGTATCTGTTATGTTTACCTCTGAGTACATATTCAGCGCAAATAGTTCTTAGCTAAGGAATTTCCTCACCGGCAAATTCCTCGATGAAGAATTTCATAAAATCGCCTATTCACCCCCCTCTAGTCGATATAACGCACTTTCAATTGGTATCGAGCAAGGTACTCCTTGTTACGTGTGATTTTAGTTTAACCACGGAGTTCTAGTTATGTCGACCGCAGTATGAAGAAAGTGACATGCCCTATCTTTGCGGTCATGACTATCCCAAGTGGAAGGCCATGATGAAGAAGCGCCTCATGGCAAAGAATAGCGAGTGTGGACCGTCCTTGAGATTGGTCTTCTTGATCTATGCAAGATGGCGAATCTTGATGATATTCGCAAGTACACTCGACTTGATATCATAGCGAAGGATATCATCTGCTCCTGCCTATCCAGAGACCAATTCGGGCGAATTATGCATCTTGGCAATTCAAAGCTCATCTGGGACCGAATCTCTGATGTCTATGAAGGTCATCGAACTTGTCATGATCCCTGGTTTGAGGACTTCAAGGAATCTCTCAAAACGATGACTTTCGAGCAGAATCATCATTATCGCACCTTGTCTTATGGCAAATGGTCGAGGTAACGAATGCTCCTCATCGAGTCTTGTGATGATGAATCGATAGTAATGAATCGATAATGATGAATCGATGATGATATTGAATCTGCTATACTAAACTCATTTGTGTTGCCACTAAACAACAAAGCGGTTTTAGAACAAACTCAAGATATGCTAGAAAGAAGTGATAATATGTTGCGAAAGAAATGGATAAGTCAAAAGCCTTGGGTGAATGTCTTGAGAGAATTCACTCCAAGCTTGGCGCCCTTCAAGATCAACATAACACCCTCTTGGTGATCATGAGAAGCTTTCTCTTGAAGCTATTCAAAGAAAGGTAGATCTTGAAAAGCTAAGAGTATGTTATGAAGATCTTGAAGGAGCGCGATTCATTACTAGCTCAACAAATCAGCGCTTCTCGGGAAAAATTTGTTCCTCCATGCTTAAAGTGCATTGAGCGTGAATCGCAAATTCTTCACTGAATGTTCAAATGCTTCAACTGTTACAAATTCTTCATGTGCCTTTGCTATCACTAATTCCTCATCGAGGACTTTGCTAGTATCCTTGACAATGCAGGTTGAAGGAATTGTACATGACGAGCATGTACAAAAGCCTCAAAGGGCATCGAGACACTTTGTGATGTGCTCAAAAGCAGATCCTCAACGAAACCCTAGGAAAGAGGGTATTGCCTTTGAGAGGAAACTCAATGCCGATGGAACATATTGGAAGCTTTGAGCGGTATCCCAAAACCTCATGGGTTCTTTGCAAAGGACCTCGATTGATCCATCTAACTTATCGGCTTTACATGTGAATCTCCTCATTCTTACGATGAGTCATTTGACTCAACTATAAACTGTTCAAAAATCAGAATGGTGAAGTATTTGCTAGATATGTTGGCACTAAGCTGCGAGAGCGGTTCCCCTATGAAGAAAATCTGGGTTCCCAAAAGTTGTGTTGAAAGTCTTGGTGAATGTCCTCATGACACCACACGTGAAGAACAGAACCCCGGATCAAATTCTTCATATGGACCAAACTCTTCATATGGATCCAAATCCTCATATGGACCAAATTCTTCACGAGGATCAAATTCCTCAAGCTGGATCAAAGTCCTCATATGATTATCATTGTGCTAACAAATCTGTCTCACAGGGCAAAGCTAAGGGCTATGAATATGTGCATTATTCTTCAAACCATTATGTTCATAAGTCCTCGAAGAATTACTCTGCTTATTCATATGCATATCCTAACCTCTCTCATGCTAAGCGAAATGGTTTGGCATCTTTGCCACCTTTCTCACATGGTGCTCGCAGGATGATGAACTCTTTGCCACCCCTCGGATGTGGGTGGTGAAGAAAAGAACTAATCCCTTCTGCGAGGTCAGGTCTCGGGCGTGCTCTAACGTCTGAAGAATTTCTTTGGGGACGACAAAATGCACGAAAGGCCTTGCAGCGAATCATGATGAAATGAACTTTCATTTCACACGTCCTCATCTTGCTATATCATTTCTTTGCTTGATGAAATTCATCGATGAACTTGATATCATATTCTTCCTTGATGAAGCATATGAGATTGTAAGTTATACTAATTCATCTGCGGGATGATCAACCCAAAACCACTGAATGGGTCCTCGATAGTGGATGTACAAATCACATGATTGGTGACAAGAATCTATTGATGGATGCTCCCTTATCACCGTCACCTCTGAAGCATATCATATTTTGACAAAGGCAAAAGTCGGTATTGGGTCTTGGTAAGGTTGCTATCTCTAAGGATAAGCACATGGACAAAGTCATGCTTGTTGAGTCCTTAGGATACAATCTCATGTCGATCTCAATGCTTTGTGATCTTGATATGGTTGTTGTCTTTGGCAAATCATTTGTGTTGTGATTATGGAAGGTGACAATTCCAAAGTCTTGAAGGCTTTAGGAGAGGAGATCTGTATATTGTTGATTTCTCTCTGGGACCACAACCAGCCATGTGTCTACTTGCAAAAGCTTGAGAAGGTTGGCTATGGCATCGACGACTTGGTCATGCGAGGCATGAGGAATTTGAACACGCTTGCGAAGAAGAAGCATGTCATTGGCATTGAGAATGTCAAATTCCTCAAGGATCACTTATGCGGAGCATGTGAAGCGGAAAAATGACCAAGGCCAAGCATCCAGCGAAGACTATCATGACCACTACCGTCCATTGAATTGCTTCACATGGACCTCTTGGACCTAACCATTATTCAGCGGTCACTAATGATGCATCTCTATATGGTTTTGTCATTGTTGATGATTATTCTCGATATACATGGGTACACATTGTTGCTTACAAACATGAAGTGCAGGAAGTCTTCAAGCGATTTTCCTCGAGGGCTTCAACCAACTTTGGTGTGAAGATCAAGCATATCGAAGTGACAATGGGCCGAGTTCAAGAATTCTGGTCTTGATGCCTATCTTGATGAACTTGGTATTACTCATGAATTATCTGCTCCCTATACTCCTCGGTGAGAATGGCGTCGTGGAGCGCAAAACAGAACTCTTGTTGAGATGGCTCGCACTATGCTTGATGAATACAAAAGCGCCTCGGCGTTTTTGGATTGATGCAATTGATACTACCGCCACATCATCAGCAGAGTATATCTTCACAAATTCTTCAAGAAGCGCCTATGAACTCCTCAGCGACAAGAAACCCAATGTGAGTTATTTCAAAGTCTTGATTGCTAAATGTTGGATTAGAGATCCTCACCACAATTCTAAATTTGCGAAAGCACATGAAGGTTTTATGCTTGGTTCGGAAAGGACTCGCACACCTCTGAGTCTTCAACATTGTTCTTCACAAGATTGTTGACCTTTGTAGATGTGCGGTTCGATGAAACTAATGGCTGCAAAGAGAGCACCTACCTACGTGTTAGATGAACCAGCACCGAGGATGCTATCAAGCTCAAGGCAGCGAGGATGTCATTCCTCTTGAAGAATCTGTGAAGAATTCATCCTGTTCGTGAAGAGCGTCGAGTGATGCACGAAGAACATGATGAGGAAAATGGTGTTGAAGAAAATGCTGATCAAAATCCTCGGCGACAACCAACTCATCCAGCGTTGCAAAAGAAGTGCAAGTGGAGAAGATCATCGATGACATCAGCGCGCACGAGGTCCTCTCACCGCTCAAAAGCCTCACACTTATCTAACTTTTGTGGGCACTATGCTTTTGTCTCTATCTCGAGCCCACTAAGGTAGATGAAGCATTTCTGGGCGGAGTGGATTAGGGCTATGCAAGAAGAATTACATCGATTCGAGTTGAACAATGTCAGGAATTGGTCAATCGCCCGGATCCTCGCAAGCATAATATCATTGGCACAAAGTGGATCTACCGCAACAAGCAAGATGAAAATGGCCTTGTGGTGAGGAATAAGGCACGACTAGTAGCTCAAGGCTACACGAGTTGAAGGAATTGATTTGATGAAACTTTTGCACTGTTGCTAGACTTGAAGCTATTCGCATTTACTTGCCTATGCTAACCATCATGATATCATCTTATATCAAATGGATGTGAAAAGTGCATTCCTCAATGGTAAGCTTGAGGAAGAAGTATATGTTGCTCAACCCCGGGTTTTGAAGATCCCAAGAATCGACAAAGTCTTGAGACTCAATAAGGCCCTCTATGGCCTCAAGCAAGCCCCTCGGGCGTGGTGCGACACATTGAAGGAATTCTTCGTGAAGAATGGCTTCACACCGGTTCACTTGACCCTACTCTATTTACTAAATCATATGATGGTGAACTGTTTGTGTGCCAAATATATGTTGATGATATTATCTTTGGCTGTACTAACCAGCGATATAGTGATGAATTTGCCTATATGATGAGTGAAGAATATCAAATGTCTATGATGGGAGAGTTGAAATTCTTCTTAGGTCTTCAAATTAAATCGGCAGCGTGATGGCATATTCATATCTCGGAGAAATACCTCAAAGATGTCTTGAGGAAATTCGGCATGCAAGATTGCAAAGCGTCAAAATTCCTATGCCCACAAATGGCCATCTATGCACTAATGAAAATGGTATTGATTTGATCACAAGGTATACCGCTCCATGATTGGTTCTTTATTGTACTTATGTGCATCTAGGCGGATATAATGCTTAGTGTTTGCATGTGTGCCCGATTTCAAGCTGCATCGAAGGAATCACACCATAAGGTGTGAAGCATATTCTTGATATCTAGCTCACACACCAACACTAGGATTATGGTACCCCAAGGGCTCTGCTTTTGATCTCATTGGATATTACGACTCGACTATCTTTGGTGATCGTGTGGACCGCAAGTCAACATCGGCACTTGTCATTTCCTCGGACGATCTTTGGTGCATTGGTCCTCGAAGAAAGCGAGCTGCGTATCCTTTGTCTCTTCTTTGAAGCTGAATACATTCTCTTGGCTCATCTTTGTGCTCAAGCTGCTTTGGATGAAGCAAACCCTCAAGGACTATGGCGTCAATGTGAAGAATGTGCCTCTCCTCTGCGACAATGAGAGTGCCATCAAGATTGCTCACAACCAGTTCAGCACTCGAAGACTAAGCACATCCAGATTCGTCATCATTTTCTTCGTGATCATGTCTTTGAAGGCGATATCTCCATCGAGCATGTGAAGGCGAAGAACAGCTAGCTGATATCTTCACCAAGCCCTTGGATGAGAAGAGATTTAGCAAGTTGCGGTGTGAGCTAAATATCTTAGAATCTTGAATGTTCTTTGAAAAGGACACACATCCTAACCCTTATGCATAATTGATGACTTAGATGTGCAACACATGAAGAAAGCGTTTTCTTCAATCAATGAAGAATAACACTCTAAGTGTGAAGAAATTAATGAAGAATTTGATTCTCGAGAACCCTCGACAATTATGCAGCGTGTATGAAATCATCATTCTTATCTGATTGAGCTACGCCACCACAAAAGTTGAAAATCTTCAATTTGAGTTTTCCTCATTTTGAAATTCCTCAGTTTTCAAATTCTTCAACTTTGCAAAATCTTCAATGTTTCCGTCGTTTTTCTTCATTGGATATATATATATATATATGAGTTTATGTCCTCTCCTCTACAACATTCACTTATTGCTATTTCTTCAAGTTGCGATTTACGCTAAGTGAATGTGATCGGACCCTTCCCTCTATGCTATACTCAATCCAATCTATTCACAAATTCTTCATATGCGTTACGATTGAAACTCGTTCAAAGTCTTCTTTGGTCCTTGATAGCTGAAGAAATTGCGAGCGAAACTTTTAAACAAATCTTATCCAAGTTTTCGGTTTTACCGCTCAAACCGTTCCGCATCCCACGATGTATTAGTTTAATCACCCACGATCTTACGATCTCATACGCACGATGCGTGGGTGACACATGTCGCGTGAAGGAGAAAGGGCAGGGGCATGTTCGTCCCAAAATCTTCGGGCGAACAGTTTTTCACCGTGGCTATAAATACCCCTCTACCCTCCTCACTTCATTTACTCCGCTCGATCGCTGTCTCTCGCTCGAGCTCTCCTCAAACCCTAGCGCCGCCGCTACTCCATCGCCGCCGGTGAGGAAAAGCTTCACTGCCTCGACCTCATCACCGTCGTACTCGCGCCGATCGCGGAAATCTTCACTCCGCCGCCGCCGTAGCCGTCTCCCTCTGCCAAGTTAGGGCGTGGGAGATCTAACGTGACGAACTTCACTATAGTTCACTCCTGTTCGTCGTGTTCTTCAGTTCGGGTAATTAAAAGTCACTTTTATTACTCGCGTTGATTCTCAAATCTTTCTGAAAATCTTCAAAGGTGTTTTTGCTCTTCAAATCTTCACATATGAACACCTCACACACTATATGCTCTTGATTTATCTCTCTAAGCATTCATTTCTTCAAGATTCCTCAATTGTGCGGATTTTCAATCTATACAACTCTGGAACCTAAGGCAAGCAGCTTAGTGAAATTCCTCAAGGCTCAAGCTGGTCAAATTCCTCAAAACTTGTTCCTTTTGAAAAATCTTACGAGAAGCATATGACCTCTCCAAATTCCTCGCACCTACACTCTGTTCACGGTACTCATGTCATTCTTTGAATCACTAGGTTCTCATCAACTTAACTCATTTGCAGCGTTCCTTGAAGAAAAACTGCATACTTCTTCAGAGTGCTCTATTGTTCAAATTCCTCACCTGAAGAAAATGGCAGAGGGCAAGAGACCACAAAAGGGAGAAAACAAACCGGAAGTCATGACTGCTTTTGAGATTCCTGAGGAAATATACAAAGACTACTGCACACCTGATGAATCCAAGTTTGGCAAGGAGACCAAAAATCAGCGCAAAGTGCGCATACAAAGGATAGAAAGAAGATGGGCACGAGAATGGAGGGAATACCGCTATGTCACTCCCAAGTACATGAGGAAATTCGCTTTAAACCCTCCATGCCCAAGAGCTCCCTTGGCACTGCCAAGTCGTGATCCCACTAGCATCAAGAGTGGTGAAGACTTTCTGAAGAATGGTCAGGCGCCAAGCCAAATTGGCAAGACAGGCCAAGGAGGCGGTGAGGAAATTCAATGAGGATTCTGCTGCTGCTGCTGCTGCTTGAGCCCTCGGTCAAGCCGAGAAATCAATGCCAAGAAGCCTGCTCATAAGCCAAGTGCTTCACCGTCAGCGCCCTCACGGCCCAGTTCCTCGGCCGCGCCCTCACGGCAAATTCCTCGGCTGCTGCTGCTCATTCAAAATCCTCGCAGCTCCTCCAAGTCCTCAACACTGTGCATCGGCTACTTGTCAAAGGACTCGGGGTTTCTCAATTGCTTCGGTGTCTCGGCAAGTTCCTCGGCTGCACCAATGTCCTCAACAGGCCCCACTCTGCTGAAGACAAAAGCAACATTTGGGCGCGGTCCTCGGCCAAGTCAAAGAAAAGCAGGTTGCATTCAATGTGCCTTCGATGATGAAGCCTCGATGAAGAACTTGAAGAAATCATCGAGACAGTGACCAAGGCCGCTAGAGCCAAAAGAACAAGTGTGCCTCTACTTTTGGATCCGAAGAAGATCCTTGACTTCATTGACCTATGGCATCGGGATCCAAACACTCCTATACGGATCTGCCAGCGACTCTGGTCAAAGTCATATGCTTAACCATTTCATCGCTGAAGAAATGGAAATTTGAAAAGGCTCGTGAATTGAAGAGAGCAAAAGCGAAAGGAGAAGATTCGAGGAAGAACTTAGTAAACTTGACTCTGAAGAACTTCTCAAAGCTCAATCTGAAATCAAGCCCTCGGCAAGGATTTGAAGCTTACAATCTTGATTGGCAAGGAGCCAAGGTGAGATTAAATCAATCTGACGAAGAAAATGTCAAGCTGTTGCAGCTTCATCGCAACAAGAAAATCCTCGGTGAAGACTCTGCTCAGCCTCTTTGAAAACATACCGGCCTGCTGATGACTTTCAGCGTCTTGATGAGAACACAAGTTCGAGGCTGATGACTCCATTCCATTCTTGAAGAAATTCCCGGGGCATCCACTAGTAGTGCGCTGAAGAATCTGAAGAAGCAGAACAATTGCACCAGTTGCGCCTGAAGAAAGCTGTACCACAATCCTCGGCTCCTCCTGCACCAACACCAACTCCAATTCTTCCATACGCCTATGAAGTGAAGAAGACAAAGGCTGCGAGCGAGCTGCGGTGAAGAAGAGGAAGGCATCATCTGCGTCAAATCCTTCGGCTGCGAAGAAAATGAAGCCAATGACCAGCTCGATTGAAAATCCTATTGATGCCATTCCCATTTCCTCCATGTCGTCCAAGGAAATTGTTCCTTATGGAGAAGATTACAAGATCCCAAGCGGATCTGATGAAGAAAATCAATCTGTTGCTACCTCAGAACAGCTTGATGAAGAAATTGAAGTGGAAGCATTCCCTTCAACCCCAATTGTTTCCTCACCCGTGCCTCAGTTCACGGTGAAGAGGAGGTGTTGAGAAATTGAAAAAAGAAGACGAAGCGTGGATATTGGGTGCACTACACGGTGATGAGCGATGACTTTTGGGAAAGTCGGCATCCCAATACTCCTCTCTTCACTCCGCTTCAACAAGTTCCTCTATCCCCGGCTACAAGCTGTTCAAATGGGCTCTGAAGAAACTCATCCCACTTCATCATCAATGAAGAAATTCCAGCCACTAGTATTTGAAGAACCCCTTCTTGATCCTCAAACTGCACAAGGAGAGGAACAGAAATTCCTCGACTGAAGAACACGAGATCGCGATTCACGAGGTTGTCTTTGCAAATCACAGATATTCCTCTGCCCAAGCCAAAGAATCCGTTCTCAAGCAAGCAAAAATTCAAGGCTGAAGACTTCTTTTACGAGCACGTGTTCTTCTTGCTTATAATCCATATGACTCTGCTCGAATGAGGAAAAGCGCTTACGGACTCCAACACAAGCAAACTTCTATTCCTCGGTGCTATTTGACAAGGACAAGATCTTGACCATGAGCATATTCCTCATGTGGATATGGAATCACTACCGTGCTTGAGCGATTACTCCGTGTTCTTCACGATGCGAGGCTCTTGAATTTACTGCAGCGATATATGTGGTGGAATGAAGAACTCATTCTTGATTCTATGCCACCACGCACATCACGGAGATCTTTGAAGATATCAACTCATGGGTATTGGATTGGATGACGAGAGAATACTCACTACAAGGCACCAACAACTGAATTGCCGTGTCCTTCCTCTTGATCCTCCCCATGAATCTGACGTTGCATCTACAATGACCATGAATTGTCGATCACTTTATGCAAGTGCTTATGAAACCCTTGAAGCAGGTCAAGCCCCTCGAACCAAATTCCTCGTCAAGGATTTCTTTGTATGTGCCTCGGACTGTTTATAGAATCTTGACGAAGACAATGAGTCCCATAAAAGGCCACGACTCAAATGAAGAAGATGTCGTCGGCATCATGAAGAACATGCTTTTAAATATCATTCATGGCGTTCCTGTCAATTTTCATGATTTCTTCATGAGGACTCTGGCCAATGTTGCAATGTCACCTTTTGAGCTGAAGCCATATGCGCCTTGGATCATGAGATTCATAAGGGCAAGATCTTCACTGAATTACAAGGCTGGCACTTTGAATCATGGCAGCTACTTGCCACCCATTGAAGTCCTCAAGCGACCAGTTTCATCATCTGATGATAAGGGCAAGGCAGCAGCTGTAATTGATGAAGGCACTCGTCCATTGGATGGTCAATTTCGCAAGGCTGCATCTTACTCCACCAATGATGATTCTGCAACGCATGACACTGCCGCAAATACCTCAACCAAGCAACAGCCTCAAGCAAGCGCACCGGGGTGATGGTGATCGTGAGTTACTCCTCGGTCTTCATCGGAAGGTTGAGCATAATCGAAATGGGTGAAGCGCCAATTTGCTGCAATTCTTCACAACATGACCTCAACGCATAATGCGGTGAAGAAAAATCAGTACTACCTTCATGAAACCCTCAACCGCACTTTGGGCTGTTCTTAATCATGTATATTCAGCGGAAGAATTGAAGACTATGGGTCTTGAGGAAGCTTTGGTGGTGCGCACCACCTCGAAGAAATTCAAGAGAGTCAAAGTTCACGATCGGTGGCCAGCTCTTATTCTTCATCGCGTGAAACCGATGAATATGAAGATTTGGGCGACAACTGCGGCAGCCCTACTTCAACAAACAACCCGATAACGCTTGGCGCTCCTCCATCAACTTGAATATCTTGAGGCGTTAGTCCTCAATTTGATCCTTTTGGTCATTTGATGACAAAGGGAGAAATCTGAGTTAGTCTTCAAGCGGGTTTATACTATGGGCGTTTTTTAAGTTACAACTCTCGTTCTTCGAAACTTTTATTGGATCGAGTTGTAATCTTAAGTCCGATGGTGCCACGACACTTTTGAGCGGTGCATTGTCTGACTTTGCCTTTGTGCTCGATACTTTGATGTGTTATTCGCATGCTTATTCCTCGTTAATATCATTGCATGCATCTTTGAATCTCATCGAGCACCATATTTCATCATGCATTTCAAATTCTTCATATTACATATCAAATCGTGTATGAATTACAAGATATAGGGGAGATCTCCATGATTAAATTCTTCAAATGTGCATTGCCTCAAAAGCAAATTCCTCATTATGCACACATCCGGGGAGTTCTTCTATATCTTGCAATCAAATTCCTCAATATCAGTATTTACACTTCATATGTTTATCCCGTTGAAAACTTAACCTATGTTGTCATCAATCACCAAAAGGGGAGATTGTAAGTGCATCTAGTGCCCTTAGTGATTTTGGTGTATTGAAGACTTATAGGTTAAGTAACTAATCGTTTGTGAGTGTACACAGGTCTATAAGTCTATGAGGAGTTTGATATTTCTGAGAGAAAGTCGACCCTAAAATGAAGTTCTTCAATGAAGACTTTGATATTACGAAGACTTTCTGAAGACTTTGAAAGTGAAGAAATTGGTGTGACCATGAAGACTTGATATTCATTCGAGGAATATGAAGCGTGAAGACTTTTGTTTTCGAAGTTTCATTTTCTCTTTCTTGAGTCATAGGAAACACCGTCTTTGTTAAAGGGGTCGAGAAATACTAAGGAAAAATTTCCATGTGATGCTCAACTCAAAATCCTACACCTACCAATCCCTTGAGTGAAGCCATTGGAAATCTCATACTGATTCGATCAAATTCATCGATGTGAGAGACGCAGTTCTTACATTCCTTGAGGACTTTCTCGGCGAGAGTTAGGAATTCGCCGGTCTTGAATTGCCTACTGATGAGAACATGATATACGAGGACTTTGAGAGTCAAATTTCCGACCGTTCTTTGTCTTCTTGGCGGCGGACCAAAATATCTTATCCACCTAACGGTCATATCATTGAAGGGCATTTATGTCTTATCATGTCGGGCTGCTACCTAGGCTATAAATAGCCGCCCCTACAACCACTAGTTGGTTGGCTGCTCGAGAAGAACTTGACACTTGTCATTTGAGAGCAACCCATCCTCAGGGACTTTGGCGAAAATCATCAAGTGAGGAAAATCCCAAAACCAAACCCACAAAACCCCAAGTGATTGAGCATCATGAAGAAATTGATCTGCGTGGATCCGGCGCTTGTTACCTTTGAAGATGTGCTTCTTCCAGACGGTTAGGCGTCAAGGTCTAGAAGCATCAAGAGGAATTGTGGATCGCCGAGTGACCAAGTCTGTGAAGGTTTGGAAGTCACTGAAGACTTACCACGAGTGATTGGGCCGAGGCCTGCGTGGTCTTAGTTCAAGGAGAATCGGTGAGGAATGGGTGTCTGAGTTGCGGCTCGAGGCTGGGTGTCGGGGCTGTGTGTCCTCGAGTTTAAATACTCGGCCGCTCCAACAGACGTACAACCGAGACAGCAGTTGGAACTGGTCTACCAAATCATTATCTTCACCAACCGGTGGTTCTATTTCCTCAACTCATTCATTTCCTCATTACATGTTGCATATTGTTCATATCGTGCTTGAAGACTTTGGTGAAGACTTTCACAAATTCCTCAGTTCAATTTCTTGATCTGTTTGTCTTCATCTTGTTATCCTGTGTTTACGCTTCCCGTACTCTGTTCTTAGTCTTCATTTCAGCATGCTGACTATGTGTGTATCCTGTTATGTTTACCTCTGAGTACATATTCCGCTGCAAATAGTTCTTCGGTAAGGAATTTCCTCACCGGCAAATTCCTCAGTGAAGAATTTCATAAAAATCGCCTATTCACCCCCCTCTAGTCGATATAACGCACTTTCAACCGTACGTGTGTTGAACGCGGAGGTGCCATCCGTTCGGTGCTAGGATCTCCGATGATTTGGATCACGACGAGTACGACTCCCTCAACCCCGTTCTCTTGAACGCTTCCGCTCGCGATCTACAAGGGTATGTAGATGCACTCCTCTCTCTCGTTGCTGGATGAACTCCTAGATTGATCTTGGTGAACGTAGGAATTTTTTTATTTTATGCAACGTTCCCCAACAGTGAAGATGTGCGAAAGAGTGGCTCACTCATAGTGGAGTATGGGGGAGCAATCTACTAGTCTTCACTGGGCCAACGCAATCAAGAAAGGTAGTCCAACTTGAGAAAGTCAAGATCGTCATCATCCATCTCAAGTGGACTGTGTGCAAGGCAAAGGTTTTCCCTTGATAGGTTTTCTATTTCACCGGTCTCATGTGGTAGTTTGGAGACCGGGTTATATAATCGATTGTCGTACTATCAAGGGGGGCTCTCAAGTGAGTAGCTTGATCGTATCGTTCGTAGAGAGCTCAAACCATTGAATGTTTGCATCAACTTTCTTGGTTCTTGTTTGGTTTTTCTCCTCGTGAGATTTGGAGCTTATGGTCATCTTCATGACAAGGTCGAGTTCATTGAAAACGGAGTTCACATGCATCTTCTATGATGTTTTCGATGTTGGAGGTTATGTCGGTTCTTCTCTGATGGAGGTTTCACTCCTCTTATGATGTTTTCGATGTTGCTTTTTTGATGCTACTCTTCTTCCTCTATCCCACAAGCTTGAGTTTGCTCAATTTAGAGCTCATATGCAAAAAGTTATGGCAGTTCTGGATTTCTTACTGCACCTGCGGTAGTACCGCGGTCGGAAGCGGTAGTACCGCCTGAAGCGACATGCGGTAGTACCGCTCCAGTACCGCTCTACTACCGCCTCGATTTGGGTCTTGCATTTCTTGTGTCGGGTTTCAGCGATAGTCTAGTGGCGGTCCGCTGGCATACTACCACTGACTCCACTTAGACTCGATCGAGGAGCGGCAATAGCAGCGACAGTAGGGCGGTAGTACCGCTTAGCCCATAAGCAGTAGTACCGCGGCTACCACCGCAGCCACTTCCTCTCGTGGTCTCCTTCTCTCCTTATCTCCCCCGTGTGCTCTAACCCCAGCGGTAGTACCACTGGGTCTAGCGGCAGTGCCGCTGCGGCCAACGATAGTACCGCTTTCTTGAGTGATAGTACCGCCCGCTGCAACCCACGGTAGTACCGCTCGCTTGAGCGGTAGTACCGCTCGTGTGCTGGCTGAGCATATATAACAGTTGGATTTTCCCCCTCATATAAAAGGGGGTCTTCTTCCCATTGAACCTTATCCTTCTAGCTCGTGTTCTTCCCCCATTGTTGACCTTCTTCGAGCTTGCTATCTCTCGATCCCTCTATGGATTCTTGCTAGTTTTTTGGGAAAAAGAGAGAGGAGATCTAGATCCACATTTCTACCAATCACTTTCTCCTCTATGTGAGGGGTACCCTTGAGCTTGTTCCTCTTGGGTGCCTTGGTGCCCTAGACGGTTGGTGGTGTTCGAAGCTCAATCATTGTGGTGTAAATCTCCGGGCAAGCGTCGGGGCCTCCAATTAGGTTGTGGAGATCGCCTCGAGCAATTTGAATGGTTTCAGTGACTGCCCCTAGGGTTGCCAAAGTGTATGGGTTCGGTGAATGCCCTCAAGGGTTGCCATTTGTACGGGTTTGATGACCGCCCTTAAGGGTCCCTTAGTGGAATCACAACATCTTGCATTGTGCGAGGGCGTGAGGAGGTCACGGTGGCCCTAGTGGCTTCTTGGGAGCATTGTGCCTCCACACCGCTCCAAATGGAGATTAGCATCCGCAAGGGTTAAACTTCGGGATACATCATCGTCTCCGTGTGCCTCGGTTATCTCTTACCCGAGCCCTTTACTTATGCACTTTACTTTGTGATAGCCATATTGTTTCTTGTCATATATCTTGCTATATTGTTTCTTGTCATATATCTTGCTATCACTTAGTAGTTTATCTTGCTTAACATAAGTTGTTGGTGCACATAGGTGAGCCTAGTTGTTGTTGGTTTTGTGCTTGACAAATTAACCGCTAGGTTTATTCCGCATTTGTTCAAGCCTAAACTGTAATTATTTTAAAGTGCCTATTCACCCCCTCTAAGCGACATCCACGATCTTTCACCAGCATCATGTGCCCCTGAACATCTGGAACTGCACCCAAAACTCACACCACTTGTTGGCGGAGAGGCTGATGGCGCGAGGAGGGCCGCTGACCAGCCATTGCTTCATCACCGGCCTGAATTTACATGGGATGATGAGCATGGTGATGTACTCCTGGTCAGCGATCTGCACGTAGAACCTGATAGGTTCCCGTGCACCCTCCTCATGGCCGGTCCCCGACCTCCTGCCAGCGCCTAGTGCATCCTCATGTACTCCACCCTGCCAGGGAGCACCACCCTCTTCAGCCACCTGCTGGTGGGGATCAGGTCCTCCGCGTCCTCTGTGTCGGCGATGACCTGCGCACCACCGCCGATTGTGTCCCGCTCCGTATTCATTATCTTGTCAGCAAGATGGACATCACTTAGCAACACATATGACACGTGATCAAAGCTAGCAAGTAGGACATCATGTATGCTCACTGAATACAATTTGCAATGATCACTACTAAGTACTAACACATGACCAGTGCTATGATCAGTGCTTACAGTTATCAGTGCTAACACTGATTAGATGAAGCCACCACTCACATGTCCTACTTGCACCTACTATTTTTGGCATTCAGATATGTCCTACTTGCATGCCACATGCACTCACGTACCCTAGCAACAAGAGGAACATAAGAACAACAAGAAGAAGAGTAGCATATACACTGCTAACAACAGTAAGAACTAACAACAACATCAACAACAGTAGCATATACACTAGTAACAACACCAAGAACAAATAATGTGGCACTACAAACTAACAATGTGGCACTGAAATGATGCAAACTAACACTGCATTATGAACAATCTAGCCATGTGGTATGAACGAAGTAAGCATGCACTCTGGTTCATCCCCAAAATAGTGAATACTGATTGAATCCGGTCGAGTCTACTAGAATCCAATCGAATCGGGTCAAATGTACGGGCCACAATCTAATGTAGCACTTAGAACTACCCAAAGAACCCTAAGTACGAAGCAGAGGGAGATTTGAGAGCTTACGATGGGGGTTGCCGGTGTAGCGTACGCCGTCCACGGTGAAAACCCCGGCGGGAAGAGGGGTGCTGCCGCCGCCGATGAAGAGGACCCGACCATTCCCAGGGCCGCGGCTGTGCACCTACTCCTGCGCCGACTTGAAGATGACGCCGACGTCCTGGAGCTCCACTCCCCTTGCACCGGACGCAGAGGAGAAAACCCTCTTATGGGGGGTAAAAATACCCCCGACAAGAGGGGCCTGCAAAGGACGACGCTGACGAGTATTGGATCCCCGCGATGTTCGAGCCGATGGACAGGACCACCGGCTCCGGTGGCGGAGCCGGAGCGATCGACGCCGGCGCTGCATTGACCCGGGGCGGCAGCATGATGCAGAAAGGGAAGGGAGCTCGTAGTGTCGCCGCCAGATTTACTCCGGCTACGGAGAGGCCGGCAACCCACCTATCTTGGATGGGATTGCTGTCGGCGATGACCGGAGTGGGTGGAGCATGGCGAGACGGCGACGCGACCGTCGGAGAAAGTGACGGGAGGGGGCGCGCGGAGTTATGAGCCGCCGTGTCCCCAGGCGCGCAGGCGCTCGCGGTGCGTGGCTCAAGCGAGCCTGGCTCGCAAAAAACGGCCGATTCGTCCGTTCCTCCATAGCCAGGCCCATGCCTGCTTTGAGGTTCGTGCGGGCCAGGAATTGGATGCGACCCAGGCAACTAAACGGGTCAGATTCTTCCCGCGTGGGCCTGGCCCAACCTAATGCGTCCTAAGCACCGTGTAAAAAAAGTGCCACTTCATAGATGTATCGAGCATCTGCGCGCAGGTGTCGGAGTTCATAAATGGGTAAAGCAATCAGCAATGCTGAGCAACAGTCAATCACACACACACATAAACGGGAAAAGAAATGATGTGTCTGAATCCCATCCAGAGTAACAGTCAATCACACACTTGAAGAGATCTAACGGAGTAACAGTCAATCACACACTTCAGAGATCTAACAGAGTAACAGTCAATCACACACTAAAGAGAGATCTTGCGAGTGTGACTATGTGGTTTGTCATTTCATCGTGGGAACTCTACCAGGGAAGATTGGTAAGTTGCTTGTCTTGGCATTCTGAAATGCAATTCATGGCTAGTTCTCTTAGCTGTTCTTCCACGGTCTCCATGGGAAGGGAACCATCGACGACCTTCATGAGAGAGAAAGAAATGCAGTAAGCCATTGAGGTTCACATAAAAAACGGTTGCAAAAGAATCTACGGCGGGGTTCCTCAATTTGTTCTTCCATAAGTTCTAGACATGTATATACTGCTTCACTTCAACTTGCACCTCCTTGACTATATCCTTGACTATATACCTCACAAGGACTCTTGAGTTGCGAGCAATCATGGCAAAGCAAATACAAGGCCCTATGTCAGCATTTTTGTGTGGCATAAGTTACCTTCCATGTTGAATCACGGAGTGAATGGTAATGCTCAGCAACTCTCTTTTGGAACTCAACTCTTTCGTATCTTTCACCCCCATAGCCTCCTCTTTCGGCCGCTTTCTGAAACAGAAATAGCAGATTTACCGTTACGAAATTCGGATAACCCGAGTAAACAACTGCAGAGAAGGGTACTTTTTGCTACAGATTCTGGGTGTGCAAAGAATTTGCTCACTACAAATTTTTCATGTTTCCTACCTTAAGCAGAGTGACATACAATTGACGCATATTGTTTGTTTCGATACTGAATATAGATGAACATCTTAGGTGCATCACAAGGTGAGTTTTATCTGTATGGTTATTTGATATCCCAATATGAGGGAACTGAATGATTCAAATGCAAAAAAACATGAAATAAGCATTACAATAACCTAAATATCAGTTGCTTTGAATCCATAGGAAGAACTAGGAGCAATGGAGTACCTCTGGTTGTACATCAAGATATATTACAAGATCTGGAGCTAGCAGTCCAACCTCAGGGGCCTGCAACAAGAAAAAGCAGGCAATACTTGTCAGCATTTCACACATAAGGTGCACACCTTAAGCTTGTTAAACAGGTATGTGGCGGACCTTGCACCACCCAATATCAAGTCCTTTAGCAGCTGAAAATGCAACTCCAGAATAAGAGTAGCGGTCAACGACGAGTGTAGTTCCACCAAGTAGCTTGCTTTCCATCAAACTTCTGTACATGATAAACCCAACAAGCAGCTCCATATTCAGAACGACACATATCTGAATTATTGCGCATAGTGTGCACACTACAGATCATGCAGTCACCACCAAAGAATTCTTTCGGACCCGAATCACTATCAGATTGGACACACTGAGATTTCACAACACGAACAAACCTTTTCTCCCAGCGATTCGCGCTGAAGAGCAGATGGATGGTCCGGTCATCGAGCTGCGACTCGTTGGCGAGGTACGCGGAGATCATCTTCCCGACGCTGGTGTCTCTGTCTGGGAAGCGCCACCCTTCGGTCGGGCAGCCTTTCCCTTCCAGAAAGGACAGCAGCCGGGCGCACTGCGACGACTTGCCGCTCCTGTCCAGCCCTTCCAGGACTATGAGCGCGCCGCGGCCGCCCTTGCCGCCGGCAATCTCCATCCTCGCACCCTGGAACGCGGCCCTGCGCTGCGGGAACAAACCGAGGCCACGCGGAGCCGCGATGCCGGCGCCCCTGCGAGGAAGATCGCGCGCACAGTGAGCGATAGGGTTGTATGTACGCGGACTTTGGTTAAGGGGAGCGTCAGTCTTGGAGCCTCACCTGCTCCAAGAAGCTGCTCTCCCGGCGAGCCGAACCAACGCAGTCATGCACAGGCGAGTATACCTACGATTCTGCCCTCTATCAGTGCCGTTCCTGACCTCGACGCTATGTTCTTACAAGCGCGACGGTGAGGAGGGAAAGAGGAGATGAGAGGAGATCTTACCTGGGCCGGGTAGCGGCGGACGGCTGTCTCCGGTGGATGGCGGCGGCGGCGCCGACGGTGAGAGGAAGGGGGCGAGACGAAGGGCGGGTTGGTGGGCAAACCCTAAACGGCGCCCGTAGCGCCCGTTATAGCGTTAATGGTACAGGGCGCACACCCCTCCTCCGCGATGGGCCAGCCCATGTTTTATTTGTTTTGTTTTGTAAAATGATGCAAAAAAGCAACGTGCTAGGAAGGATTCGATCCTACGACGCGGGGTTACAGCGCAGCACTCGATTGCCACCCGCGCTAGCTATGTTATGTAATTTCTTAGAGCTTCTTCCCTCTTTTATTCTTCCGTTATTTCTTTTCCGTTTCTTTTTTTGTTTTCTTTTCATTTCTTCCTTTTTCTTTTTAGTATTCATTTTCTTTTTTAGTCTTCTTTCTTCTTTTTCTTTTCCTAATTCGATATAAAAAGTTCACCGGATTTATGAACGTTTTTTCAAATTCGATGAACTTTTTTCCAATTCGATGACATTTTATCAAAACCGGTGAACTATTTTCAAATTCGATGAACTTTTTTCAAATTTAGGCGAACTCTTTTTTGAAGTCGATGAACTTTTTCCAAATTCAATGAACTTCTTTTCAAATTTTGGGGAACTCTTTTTTGAAGTCGATGAACTTTTTCCAAATTCAATGAACTTTTTTTCAAGTTCGATAAACTTTTTCTCAGGTTTGTGAACCTTTTTCAAAACTACTGAACTTTGTTTGAAGTCAGTGAACTTTTTTAAATTCGATGAACTATTTTTGAATTGGATGAACTATTTTCAATATCCAAAATATGTTCAGATTTTTCGAAATTTGTTTGACTTTTCAGAAAATGTTTTTCGAAATTCCAAAATTTGTTCATGTTTCAAAAATAGTTCTGAATTCCAATTTTTTGTTAACCGTATTGAAGAAATATGTTCACCATTCATTGAAAAAAATGTTCAGTGTGTATAAAACAAATGTTCATCGTGTATAGAAATTTTGTTCAGCATGCATTCAAAAGGAGTTCATTGTATTTCAAAAAAGTTCTACGTGTATTTGAATATTGTTCACCATACATTGAAAAAATGTTCAGTGTGTATAAGAATTGTTCATCGTGTAGAGAAATTTTGTTCAGCATGCATTCAAAAGGAGTTCATTGTATTTAAAAAAAGTTCTACGTGTATTTGAATATTGTTCACCATACATTGAAAAAATGTTCAGTGTGTATAAAAAATGTTCATCGTGTAGAGAAATTTTGTTCAGCATGCATTCAAAAGGAGTTCATCGTATTTAAAAAAAGTTATACGTGTATTTGAATATTGTTCACCATACATTGAAAAAATGTTCAGTTTGCATAAAAATTGTTCATCGTGTAAGAAAATGTTCAATGTGTATTCAGAACTATTTTTGAATATGCGGATTTTTTTGCATGCTCAAGAACTCCATCCGTAATATTTGAACATATTTTCAATAATTAAAATGTATAAATGCCACAGTGTATTGTGCAATAAATAGCACGTCTATTTTCGGTTTATTTACACTTTCGCGATGTGAGTCACCGCTAGCAGTTAGCTAGTGCAGTGGCTAGCCTCACCGTTTTTAAGTTGGTTGGGCGCGAGGTCGAATCCCGGTGGGGAGGTATTTTTAGCTGTCATTTTTTGCGTTGCTTCTGTTGCGTGCTCGTGGGCCGGCCCATCCAACCGCTGCTGCGGGCGCCGGATCCCTTGCGCGGCGCTGAAGGCGCCCTATAGGAGGGAAAATCCTATTCGCCGCTCTCTGCGGCGAATTGTCGAGGGATCGCACAGAGGGAGCACCGCGAGCGACCGATGTGGGCCGGCCCACATACATAGTGCGTCCAACCGGTTTTGGGAACCTTCTAGAAGGTTCCCTGAACCGGGGTTTTTTCTGTATCGTTTTTTTCTGTTTTTTTCGGATTTCTATTGTTTTTTATTTTCGTTTTTTCATTTTCTGTTTCTTTTCTTTATGCTTTTTTTTTTAAAATTTCACAACTTTGCAAATTTGTTCGCAAATTTAAGAAAAATGTTCGTTTTTTCAATTTTTGTTCGTGTGTTTCAATAAATGTTCCTAGTTTCAAAAATTTCCATGTTTTAAAATTTTGTTTGCATTCAAAAAATGTTTTAGGAATTTGTTCTTCATTTCAAAATTTGTTCTCAACATTCAAAAATTGTTCGTGCTTTCAAAAATTGTTCGAGCTTCCAAATTTGTTCTTCATTTCAAAATTTGTTCTCAACATTCAAAAATTGTTCGTGCTTTCAAAAATTGTTCGAGCTTCCAAATTTGTTCTTCATTTCAAAATTTGTTCTCAACATTCAAAAATTGTTCGTGCTTTCAAAAATTGTTCGAGCTTGCAAATTTATTCTCCATTTCAAAATTTGTTCTCAACATTCAAAAATTGTTTGAGTTTTCTCAAAATTTGTGAAAAAAATATGATGTTCGCGTTTGATAAAACATTCGAATTTTTGAAAAATGTTCGGATCGGCGTTTGAGTTTTCTTAAGGTTTCGCAATATTCTATGACCAACAAAGCTAGCTAGCTCAAGTGGTTTGAATCGTTGTTCGGAAGCAGAAGGTCTAGTGTTCGATTCCTGGCAACTCATTTTTTTTAATTTCAGCGTTTGCTACTGTTCACGAGAAAGATGGGCCGGCCCAGTCTCCCGACCCCCCTATGCGAAACGCCGACTGCTTGACGCAGCGAGCGTCCAATAGTAGTTCCCCTATAGGAGGTCCCGGGTTGGTGGAGACCGGAGACCGGAGACTCGGGTCTTCTCTAACATCTTATGGGCTGGGCCCACCTTCCAGCCTCATTTGGATATTCGGCCCGGCCCAATCACCAGCCTCATTCGTCCAGGGCTTAAGCTTTCGCCTAGGGTTTAGCCGAGCCGCTCGCTCCTGTTCGCCCCTCCACGAAGAAGCAAATTCGCCATGGCGACCCTGGCGCGCGAGCTCCCTCCCAAGCAAGAGCTGCCCCGGGACGACGGCGACGACTACGAGGACGACGAGGATGAGGAGGAGGAGGGGGAGGAGGGGTGGGACGACTGGGAGTCGGACGGCGACGACGCCGCGGGCGGCGGCGGCGGCCTCCTCTGCCTGTTCTGCAGCGCGCGGTTCGACTCCGACGGCCCCCTCTTCGCGCACTGCGGCTCCGAGCACGGCTTCGACTTCCACAAACTCGTGAGGGAGCTCGGGCTGGATTTCTACGGATGCATCAAGCTCATCAATTTTGTTCGGTCCAAGGTGCGCCTCCTCTCCCCCCTTGCTTCCATGGCCGCGCTGAGCTTCTCAGCTCGATTGGTTTGCAACCAAATACGAACAGTACCAAGCTAATTGCTGCGCTAAAACTTTTGTGGTCGTATAAGGCTACCAGTGTAAGGAACCAATCCACTAGTTCCATTTCATGGTTGACTTAGATAGCAATTTTGGTGAATTTTGTGCTTGTTTGCTGCATTCCATGGCTTATGGACCTTATGATTGATATGTAGGTTGTGTCGATAGTAATTTTTGTTGAATTCTGTGCTTGTTTGCTGCATTCCTTGACTTATGGGTCCTTTGGTATGTAGGTTTCAGAGAACAAGTGTTGGAGCTGTGCAGAGATTTCCCAACTTGAGGGGAAGGTTCCATGGGCGGAGGACTGGTACCTGAAACCATTCATGGAAGATGACTCGCTGCTGCACAGTTTGTCCATCTTTGATGATGAAGATGACGAGGACTGTGAGATGCCAGTGGAAACAGGGGAATGTTCAGCGGTCAATGGGAGGTCAGGTGAACTGCAGGGGAATGGTCTAAACACCATTATCGACGATTGTTCTGACATCAGTGCTAGGTTTGAGAAAGCAGTTACCACTGAAAGTAACGGTGGAGATAACAATGGGTCTCTTTCAGAGGAACAGACTGATAGGCAGCTAAAGATTACACGTGCTAGTGTTACTGCCAAGGAAATTAAAAAAGTGGATGATAACTACTTTGGGTCTTATAGTTCATTTGGCATTCATAGAGAGATGCTGGGCGACAAAGTACGTGAACTCTTGCCATATGTGATTAATAGATTCCTTCAACATATGTGTGTTGGTTTGATTTCATATATGCGCTATTATGATTCACAAGATCATTTGACTCCCTTACTGTTCCCAATCTTTTCAGGTAAGAACAGACGCTTACAGAGATGCCCTTTTGGACAATCCTAGTCTCATGAATGGAGCAACTGTACTGGATGTTGGTTGTGGTACAGGAATTCTAAGGTATGTAGTGTAGGATGCTAATTGTTTTGCACTGGTGGGTTACTTTGTCTTACCATGACGCCTCATGTGTACTGGTAGTCTTGGGTCCATCACAAGCAAATAGACTATATGTACTTGAAATAAATAAGTAAGCGGTGGCTATAATTACAATTTGAATACTTTAAAAGTTAAACAAGATTTCGCTTGGCTAGGTTCAATGCACTGAGTAGCTTGTTAAGGAGAATCCTGACTTGGTTTAGGTAGGTTGAGCATTGGTTCAAACCTGGCCTGGTTTAAAATGCCTCTCTTAGCGTGATATTTGGTTGGAGCTAATTGCATGTGGTTTGGTTTTCATATCATCAAGCGCAAGGCTTGTCGCTAAAATCAATTTCTTTTAACAGTCACTTGTCAATGCCTCCTGGGCTGTTGCTGACAGATGCTTCTCATAGTCTTTTTGCAGCGAAGGCCGGTGCATCAAGAGTTATCGCTGTTGACGGGAGTGCAAAGATGTCTTCTGTGGCTACCCAAGTATGCCTTTTCTGAATCATAATGCCAAACTATGGCCTCTTTTTACGATGATTTTTATCTCACAGTTAAAATACGAATGCAGGTGGCAAAAAATAATGGTCTATTATATGACGAAAATACGAAACCGGAACAGAAGCATAATTCTGAAGTGATAACTGTTGTGCATACCAAGGCTGAAGAGCTAAACCATAAAATAGTAGTTCCGCCAAATGGCTTTGATGTGTTAGTGAGTGAGTGGATGGGATATTGCCTGTTGTATGAATCCATGCTCAGTTCAGTTATATATGCACGCGACCATTTCCTAAAACCTGGCGGTGCTGTTCTCCCGGATACTGCAACAATTGTAAGTTTTTTTAGCAATGCCTGCATGTGTTATTTGTCTTTGTTTTCTGCATTTGATAACTTTTTTCCTCTGATCCATAGTTTGGTGCTGGTTTCGGGAGAGGTGGAACGAGCTTGCCATTTTGGGAAAATGTGTATGGCTTTGATATGTCATCTATTGGGAAAGAAGTAACAGAGAGTTCAGCTCGATTTCCTGTTGTTGATATACTGGCTTCTCAGGATGTTGTGACAGATACTGCTGTACTCCATGTAAGTCCGAGGAACTCTGCATACTTAGGTTATTTCACTTCTCAAGCATCCTCGTTTTTGCTAAAAATTGTTTAATGGTTATACTGAGCTGGAGAAAACTTTGTTCGAACAGTTCTATTGATAGAATCTGATATTTCGTGACCCAAGTGTTATATATGATATTCTCTGTAGAATCAACATACTCAAGGTCCCTGATTTAATAAATGCACTTACGATTTACAACATTCCATCCTGTGTGCTAATATATCCTTCCGATGCAGGTATCTATACTCTGACATGTTGGTCTTATCTCTTCTTTATGCAGTCCTTTGATCTGGCAACTATGAAGGAAAGCGAAATGGATTTCACCGCGAGCTTGGAGCTAAGACTTCCTGAAAGTTGTGCGGCTGTGCCAGGAGTAACCTGGTGCCATGGCATTGTCTTGTGGTTCGACACCGGCTTCACCAGCAGGTTCTGCAAGGACAAGCCCGTGGTCCTCTCCACCTCTCCTTTCTCCACGCCAACTCACTGGTCGCAGACAATCTTCACCTTTGAAGAGCCCATCGCGATGGTAAAGGATGGGTCAGTCATTGGCTCATCAGCATCTGTTGGCACGGCTGAATGCCCAGCTGCGACAATCAGATCCCGCATCAGCATCGTGAGGGCCTCTGAGCACCGCAGCATAGACATATCAATCGAAACCACGGGAATCAGCTCAGATGGCCGGAAGCGCAGCTGGCAAGCTCAGATCTTCAACCTTTGAGCGAATTGCTGCCCTTGTGATGAAATTTTGCCCGTGCCCTTTTCCACCATCGGAGCTGTTAGGTCACCCACAGCGATTCGTCGTATCTTTTGGTGGATCTGATAACTTTTATATGCGGAAAGGGAGCACAGGGTCCAACTGAAGTTCTTGTTTAGGTGAAAGCGGACTGAAGGTAGACTTTTTAGCGTCCAGTGTGAGTTGGTGTCCTGTGAGATGTGTGTACCCGGGCGAATTTGAACATCGATCCACCCCTGTAAGATGTTCACATGATATGAATGGAAATGTTTCATCTTCTCAGTAGCAGTACATTATCATCGTTGTTCCTTTCTTAGCTGCACAGTGAACTGCAAAATGTAGGGATTAACAGCGTTTTGTGCAACTTGTTTTTGTGATGAGCTTTTAAAATGTATTTTTCTTTTGAAATTGAAGTTTTTCAGACGATTTTTTTACACAAAAGGAAAGACTAGGCGAGACTGAAACAAAGGCAAGGGTAGTTCCGCCGACGCAGCTAAACAGTCCTCTTGTACTGTCCCGAGGAAAAAGTGGTTTGATGAAGTTTTTTCTTTTTGATGAAAGGCTTTTCTTTTCGATTAATGGAAGAAGAGTTTTAGAGGTATTGTGGTACTGAGGCCTGAAGGGATGCCAGCCAAAAATCAATACCGACAGCAAACATCATTACGACAGATCAATCAGTCTGCCCAGAAGCAGCTGAGTCTTGTGACGCTGACGCCCAGCCTGGCTCCAAACCATGACCCTGGCGTTCCTTTCACGCCAGGTGAACCACCAGATGGCCGACACGAGGCCATACCAACCCTTCGAGTTGCGTGGCAACCGTGGTGTTCACCCACCAGTCAGCAAGGTTGGTGGTCGGGGGGAGACCCAAGCAATTTGGGATACAGACGACAGTTTTGGACGATCAGCGGACGACACTACACATCAAGCCATTGATGCTTAGAGCAAAAGAAGACAACACCGTTCATTCCTGCATCGTGTGGGGTTCGGCCAGCTAGTGTCGTCCGTCCAGCAGTTTCGATTTGGGAATGATGACCCAGAACGATGATGGGATGATGACGCAACATGGTGGCTTCTGTGACTAGCATATCACCTTACCCTTCGCCCCATTCATCAGATCGACCAGGAGCAAGAAGATTTGGCGATTTGGAAGTGGAACACTCAGGGCACGTACCAGATGATGTGGAAGGGTGCTATTGGGTTTCAATGCGTGTCGGCTGTTTATGTAGTTAGCTCTCCAATACCGACTGTGAACTTCTGATCGAAGATTAAGGCATGGCCTGCAAGACGTGAGCTCTCCTTGTTTTTATTTTTTCGAAAAGGGGGACTCCCCGGCCTCTGCATCAGAACGATGCATACGGCCACTTAAATAAATAAAATAGGTTCAACAATGTCATAGAGTCTTGAAACAAAATAAAGGCGAGCTCACATAGAGCCTCGACGCCAAAACAAGAAAAGACCATAAATCCACAACCGGCTGGCAAAATAAAAATAGAAAAACTAATTGCTTATCCTATTACATGACCGTCATGGCCTGCAAGACGTGAGCTCTCGTTGCTACCTGTGTGATCAAGACCACTTGCTTTTGCAGTGTGCTTACTCCCGGCAGGTTTGGTTCCTATGCTTCTCGAGGGCTAGGATCAACTTGTCTTGGCTGCCGTCTGGCCGTCTGGGCATGACCAGCTAGAGCCATGGAGGAGCGCCACTCGCAAACGAATTCCAAAGAGAAACAGAAAGGGATTTGATTCCCTGGTAACTATTGTGTGCTGGAGCATCTGAATGGACGTTAGCCTTGAACATCTTCCTGGAATTACATCAATGGGTATTGGCAAGAGCTGCAGGTGTTCAAACGCTGTGTGAGTAGTAGTGTTTGGGTGTAGGAGGAGTGGAGGTAGGAGCTGTAGGTCTTCCGACTTGTTTGTGTTGGCATTGTAACTCTTCTTATAAATATTTCTTTTCTTTTATAAAGCTATATACTCTTTTTTTTTTCTTCCTATGATTAGGGAACAATCCTTTACTATCTGGCCCATTCCAGGATTCTGCAGAAGGCTAACGTAGGCGAAGAGCAGGGCCCCTGAGCTTGAAGGTTTGAGATACACAAACTTATGCTCTCGCAAAGCTGAGCTTGTCCACAAACTTAATTATGCAGGCAAATCGGTTGTGCCAGGGCGATCATCTGGAAGACAACCATCGCAGACAGGACATGAATAAGACGTCCATCCATCTCCAGCACCGAACCTTAGCAAGGACCTTGTCTGTATATGCCTGATGAATCAATCATCTTTAGTCCGAAGTCGGACCTTCCGAGATTTGACGTAAAGGTTGGCATCTACTCATGCGCGAGCTCCGCCGCACCGATGCTATCTACTCGCATCAGTGATGAGATTCACACCTGTGCTTACGTATTAGATTAGCACCGTCGGGTCTGAGAGCATCTACAATAGATGATGTAGATACGAGAATAACCGAATTTTACATCACTGAGGCCCCAAAACGATATGTAAGTGCATCTAGTGCCCCTTAGTGATTTTGGTGTATTGAAGACTTATAGGTTAAGTAACTGATGCGTTTGTGAGTGTACACAGGTCTATAAGTCTATGAGGAGTTTGATATTTACAGATAAAGTCGACCCCTAAAAATGAAGTTCTTCGACTGAAGACTTTGATATTCTGAAGACTTTCTGAAGACTTTGAAAGTGAAGAAATTGGTGTGACCATGAAGACTTGATATTCATTCGAGAAATATGAAGCGTGAAGACTTTTGTTTTTGTAGTTTCATTTTCTATTTCTTGAGTCATAGGAAACACCGTACTGATAAAGGGGGTCGAGGAAATACTAAGGAAAAATTTCCATGTGATGCTCAACTCAAAATCCTACACCTACCAATCCCTTCGAGTGAAGCCATTGGAAATCTCATACGATTCGATCAAATTCATCGATGTGAGACGCAGTTCTTACATTCCTTCGAGGACTTCTTTCGACCGAGAGTTAGGAATTCGCCGGTCTGAATTGCCTACACGATGAGGAACATGATAGCCCCGAGGACTTTGAGAGTCAAATTTCCGACCGTTGTTGTCTGCTTGGCGGTGGACCAAAATATCTTATCCACCTAACGGTCATATCATTGAAGGGCATTTATGTCTTATCATGTCGGGCTGCTCCTAGGCTATAAATAGCTGCCCCTACAACCACTAGCTGGTTGGCTGCCCGAGAGAACTTGACACTTGTCATTTGAGAGCAACCCATCCTCCGAGGACTTTGGCGAAAATCATCAAGTGAGGAAAATCCCAAACCAAACCCACAAAACCCCAAGTGATTGAGCATCATGAAGAAATTGATCTGCGTGGATCCGACGCTTGTTACCTTTGAAGACTGTGCTTCTTCCAGACGGTTAGGCGTCAAGGTCTAGAGCATCAAGAGGAATTGTGGATCGCCGAGTGACCAAGTCTGTGAAGGTTTGGAAGTCACCAAGACTTACCACGAGTGATTGGATGAGGCCTGCGTGGTCTTAGTTCAAGGAGAATACGGTGAGGACTGGGTGTCTGAGTTGCGGCTCGAGGCGGGTGTCCGGATGTGTGTCCTCGAGTTTAAATACTCGGCCGCTCAACCAGACGTATAACCGAGAGACAGCAGTTGGAACTGGTTTACCAAATCATTGTCATCACCAACCGGTGGTTCTATTTCCTCAACTCATCCATTTCCTCATCATGTTGTATGTCGTTCATATCGTGCTTGAAGACTTTGATGAAGACTTTCACAAATTCCTCGTTCAATTTCTTGATCTGTTTGTCTTCATCTTGTTATCCCGTGTTTACGCTTCTCGTACTCTGTTCTAGTCTTCATTCCATCATCTTGACTATGTGTGTAATCTGTTATGTTTACCTCGAGTACATATTCCGCGCAAATAGTTCTTCGCTAAGGAATTTCCTCACCGCAAATTCCTCGGTGAAGAATTTCATAAAATCGCCTATTCACCCCTCTAGTCGATATAACGCACTTTCAATTGGTATCGAGCAAGGTACTCCTTGTTACGTGTGATTTTGGTTTAACCACGGAGTTCTAGTTATGTCGACCGCAGTATGATCAAGGTCTCGGCTGGGTGTCCTACCTTTGATGGAGCGGAATACCCCTACTAGAAGAACAAGATGCGAATGCATCTTGAGGCAATTGATAATGATCTACGGTATGTTGTGGAAAATGGTGTCCCCATCCACATGAAACACCGACCGCCATTGATGTGAAGAGATTCAAACAACTCGACTCTCAAGCGAAGAATATCATCTGTGGCCATCTGAGCAAAGGACAGTATGGAAGAGTGAGTGCTTTGGAAACTGCCAAGCTTATCTGGGATAGGCTGTCCAAAGTAAATGAAGGAGTCTCAACTCAGTGTGACTCTCGAGTTGATGTTCTTCGGAATCTCTTCAACCGCTTCAAAAGACTCTACAACGAAAATGTCCAACAAACCTTCGATCGCCTCACTAACATTTCAAATGAGCTTCAAGCCCTCGGTGCCACTGACATCACTGATCATGAAGTTGTGAAGAAAGCGCTAAGATCGCTTGATTCCTCATTTGATACTCTGGGACCGATGATACAAGAACGTCTTGACTACAAGTCGCTTGATCCTGCTGATATCCTCGAAGGCTTAACACCCACGAGTTCCGACTTCTTTCAAAAGAGAGATCTCTATGGCTCAAACTATGGCAAACCACGTGCCTCGAAGGCTAAGGTTGTGTCGACGACGAATGTGAGGATTACGGTAGTAGCCTTGGTGATCTCAAGAAGCGAGCCAGGATCTAGCTCTCCTTGTGAAGAAATTCGAAGTTCACAAGACGTGGTTGTTTTGGAAAATCCTCAAGAGGAAATGATTCTTCATCCAAAGGACTACAAGAGAAGACTTTGCCACAAATGCAAGAAGCCTGGTCACTATATTCAAGATTGTCCTCGATGGGAAAAGGAAATGAAGAAGAAGAAATACAAGGACTACGATTACGATGATATGAAGAAGAAGAATAAATCATCAAAATCTTCGTCTTCAAAACCATCAAAGTCTTCATCTCACAAGAAGGGCAGCTCCAAGAAAGCTCGGGCATTCATTGGCAAGGAAATGGACTCGAAGCTGAATCGAGGAAAATGATGAAGAGGAGGAGTCTGAAGAATCTGAGTCCGTGTGGCGAGTCGCCGTTACTCTTGCTTTTGTCGCAAGTCCATCTTCAACATCAAGAAACCGACTTCACCGACAAGCATCTTGAAGATAATGACGGCTACGCTCCCACCTATTGCTTCATGGCAAAAGCAGCTAAGGTACTCAAATACAACTCCTCTGATTCTAGAGAAAATGAATCTGATGAGGATCTTAAGCCTAGCTACTCTAAACTTGCTAAAATTGCTGTGAAACAACAACGGGCTCTTGAAAAGGTTCAAAACATGCTATATAAAAGTGATGATATGTTGGGTGAAGAAATGGATCGCACTAAAGCCCTGACTGAAAATCTTCAGAGACTTCAGTCTAAGTATGATAACCTTCAAGGTCATCATAACTTTCTCTTGTCTGATCATGAGAAACTTTCTTATGAATTTCTTCAAGAAAAGCAAGACAATGAGAAGCTTTCTCTTGAAGCTATTCAAAGAAAGGTAGATCTTGAAAAGCTAAGAGTGTGTTATGAAGATCTTCAGAAGGAGCGCGATTCATTACTAGCTCAACAAATCAACGCTTCTCAGGAAGAATTTGTTCCTCCATGCTTAAAGTGCATTGAACGTGAATCTACAAATTCTTCACCTGAATGTTCAAATGCTTCAACTGTTACAAATTCTTCGTCTGCCTCTGCTATCACTAATTCCTCATCGAGGACATTGCTAGTATCCTCGACAATGCAGGGTGAAGGAATTGTACATGACAGCATGTACAAAAGCCTCAAAGGGCATCAGACACTTTGTGATGTGCTCAAAAGCAGATCCTCAATGAAACCCTAGAAAAGAGGGTATTGCCTTTGAGAGGAAACTCAATGCCGATGGAACATATTGGAAGCCCGAGCAAGATCCCAAAACCTCATGGGCTGCTGCAAAGGGACCTCCGATTGATCCATCTAACTTATCTGGCTTTACATGTGAATCTCCTCATTCTTCCGATGAGTCATTTGACTCAACTATAAACTGTTCAAAAATCAAAATGGTGAAGTATTTGCTAGTATGTTGGCACTAATCTGCAGAACGGTTCCCCTATGAAGAAAATCTGGGTTCCCAAAAGCTGTGTTGAAAGTCTTCAGGTGAATGTCCTCATGACACCACCTGTGAAGAAACGTAACCCCAGATCAAATTCTTCATATGGACCAAACTCTTCATATGGATCCAAGTCCTCATATGGACCAAATTCTTCACGAGGATCAAATTCCTCAACTGGATCAAAGTCCTCATATGATTATCATCATGCTAACAAATCTGTCTCGCAGGGCAAAGCTAAGGGCTATGAATATGTGCATTATTCTTCAAACCATTATGTTCATAAGTCCTCGAAGAATTACTCTGCTTATTCATATGCTTACCCTAACCCCTCTCATGCTAAGCGAAATGGTTTGGCATCTTTGCCACCTTTCTCACATGGTGCTTGCAGGATGATGAACTCTTTGCCACCCCTCCAGATGTGGGTGGTGAAGAAAAAGAACCAATTCCTTCTGCAAGGTCAGGTCTCCAGACGTACTCTAACGTCTGAAGAATTTCTTTGGGACGACAATATGCTCGAAAGGACGCAGCGAATCATGATGAAATGAACTTTCATTTCACACGTCCTCATCTTGCTATATCTGTTTATCGCTTGATGAAATTCATCGATGAACTTGATATCATATTCTTCATCGATGAAGCATATGAGATTGTAAGTTATACTAATTCATCTGCAGGATGATCAACCCAAAACCACGAATGGGTCCTCGATAGTGGATTTACAAATCACATGATTGGTGACAAGAATCTATTGATGGATGCTCCTTTATCACCGTCACCTCTGAAGCATATCATATTTGCTTGACAAAGGCAAAAGTCGTATTGGGTCTTGGTAAGGTTGCTATCTCTAAGGATAAGCACATGGACAAAGTCATGCTTGTTGAGTCCTTAGGATACAATCTCATGTCGATCTCAATGCTTTGTGATCTTGATATGGTTGTTGTCTTTGGCAAATATCATTTGTGTTGTGATTATGGAAGTCGACAATTCCAAAGTCTTGAAGGCTTTAGGAGAGGAGATCTGTATATTGTTGATTTCTCTCTGGGACCACAACCAGCCATGTGTCTACTTGCAAAAGCTTGGAAGGCTGGCTATGGCATCGACGACTTGGTCATGCAGCATGAGGAATTTGAACACGCTTGAGAAGAAGAAGCATGTCATTGGCATTGAGAATGTCAAATTCCTCAAGGATCACTTATGCGGAGCATGTGAAGCGGAAAAATGACCAAGGCCAAGCATCCAAAGAAAGACTATCATGACCACTACCCGTCCATTCAATTGCTTCACATGGACCTCTTTGGACCTAACCATTATTCAACAGGTCACTAATGATGCATCTCTATATGGTTTTGTCATTGTTGATGATTATTCTCGATATACATGGGTACACATTGTTACTTACAAATATGAAGTGCGTGAAGTCTTCAAACGATTTTCCTCGAGGGCTTCAACCAACTTTGGTGTGAAGATCAAGCATATTAGAAGTGACAATGGAACCGAGTTCAAGAATTCTGGTCTTGATGCCTATGTTGATGAACTTGGTATTACTCATGAATTATCCGCTCCTTATACTCCTCGTGAGAATGGCGTCGTGGAGCGCAAGAACAGAACTCTTGTTGAGATGGCTCGCACTATGCTTGATGAATACAAAACGCCTCAAAGCATTTTTGGATTGATGCAATTGATACCGCCGCCACATCATCAACAGAGTATATCTTCACAAATTCTTCAAGAAAACTGCCTATGAACTCCTCACCGACAAGAAACCCAATGTGAGTTATTTCAAAGTCTTGATTGCTAAATGTTGGATTAGAGATCCTCACCACAACTCTAAATTTGCACGAAAGCACATGAAGGTTTTATGCTTGGTTCTGAGAAGGACTCGACACCTACTGAGTCTTCAACATTGTGCTTCACAAGATTGTTGACATTGTAGATGTGCGGTTCGATGAAACTAATGGCTCGCAAAGAGAGCACCTACCTTCGTGTTAGATGAACCAGCACCGAGGATGCTATCAAGCTCAAGGCAACCGAGGATGTCATTCCTACTAAAGAATCTCTTTGAAGAATTCATTCCTGTTCGTGAAGAACGTCGAGTGATGCACCAAGAACATGATGAGGAAAATGGTGTCAAGAAAATGCTGATCAAAATCCTCGGCGACAACCCACTCATCCACACGTTGCAAAAGAAGTGCAAGTGGAGAAGATCATCGATGACATCAAGACACCAGTCCTCTCACCGCTCAAAAGCCTCACACTTATCTAACTTTTGTGGGCACTATGCTTTTGTCTCTATCTCAGAGCCCACTAAGGTAGATGAAGCATTTCTAGAGCCGAATGGATTCAGGCTATGCAAGAAGAATTACATCGATTCGAGCTGAACAATGTAGGGAATTGGTCAACCGCCCGGATCCTCGCAAACATAATATCATTGGCACAAAGTGGATCTACCGCAACAAGCAAGATGAAAATGGCCTTGTGGTGAGGAATAAGGCACGACTAGTAGCTCAAGGCTACACACGAGGTTGAAGGAATTGATTTCGATGAAACTTTTGCACTGTTGCTAGACTTGAAGCTATTCGCATTTTACTTTGCCTCGCTAACCATCATGATATCATCTTATATCAAATGGATGTGAAAAGTGCATTCCTCAATGGTAAGCTTGAGGAAGAAGTATATGTTGCTCAACCCCTGGTTTTGAAGATCCCAAGAATCCTAACAAAGTCTTGAGACTCAATAAGGCTCTCTATGGCCTCAAGCAAGCCCCTCGGGCGTGGTATGACCTGCTTGAAGGAATTCTTCGTGAAGAATGGCTTCACACCAGTTCACTTGACCCTACTCTATTTACTAAATCATATGATGGTGAACTGTTTGTGTGCCAAATATATGTTGATGATATTATCTTTGGCTGTACTAACCAACGATATAGTGATGAATTTGCCTATATGATGAGTGAAGAATATCAAATGTCTATGATGGGAGAGTTGAAATTCTTCTTAGGTCTTCAAATTAAATCGACAGCAAGCAATGGCATATTCATATCTCGGAGAAATACCTCAAAGATGTCTTGAGGAAATTCGGCATGCAAGATTGCAAAGGCGTCAAAATTCCTATGCCCACAAATGGCCATCTATGCAATCGATGAAAATGGTATTGACTTGATCACAAGGTATACCGCTCCATGATTGGTTCTTTATTGTACTTATGTGCATCTAGGCGGATATAATGCTTAGTGTTTGCATGTGTGCTCGATTTCAAGCTGCACCAAGGAATCACACCATAAGGCTGTGAAGCATATTCTTCGATATCTAGCTCACACACCAACACTAGGATTATGGTACCCCAAGGGCTCGCTTTTGATCTCATTGGATATTCGACTCGACTATCTTTTGATCGCGTGGACCGCAAGTCAACATCGGCACTTGTCATTTCCTCGGACGATCTTTGGTGCGTTGGTCCTCGAAGAAACAGAATCTGCGTATCACATCTCTTCTCTGAAGCTGAATACATTGCTGCTTTGGCTCATCTTTGTGCTCAAGCGCTTTGGATGAAGCAAACCCTCAAGGACTATGGCGTCAACATGAAGAATGTGCCTCTCCTCTGCGACAATGAGAGTGCCATCAAGATTGCTCACAACCCAGTTCAGCACTCGAAGACTAAGCACATCCAAATTCGTCATCATTTTCTTCATGATCATGTGTTTGAAGGCGATATCTCCATCGAGCATGTGAAGATCAAGAACAGGTGGCTGATATCTTCACCAAGCCCTTGGATGAGAAGAGATTTAGCAAGTTGCGGTCTGAGTTAAATATCTTAGAATCTTGAATGTTCTTTGAAAAGGACACACATCCTAACCCTTATGCATAATTGATGACTTAGATGTGCAACACATGAAGAAACGTTGTTCCTCAATCAATGAAGAATAACATTCTAAGTGTGAAGAAATCAATGAAGAATTTGATTCTCAGAACCCTACGACAATTGTACGCGGTGTCTGAAATCATTATTCTTATACGGTGGGCTACGCCACCACAAAAGTTGAAAATCTTCAATTTGAGTTTTTCCTCATTTTTGAAATTTCTCATTTTTCAAATTCTTCAACTTTGCAAAATCTTCAATGATTCCGTCGTTTTTCTTCATTGACTATATATATATGAGTTTATGTCCTCTACAGCATTCACTTATTGCTAATTCTTCAAGTTGCTATTTCTGCTAAGTGAATGTGATCGGACCCTACCCCTCTATGCTATACTCAATCCAATCTATTCACAAATTCTTCATGTGCGTTCTGATTGAAACTCGTTCAAAGTCTTCACTGGTCCTTGACAACTGAAGATATTGCGAACGAATTTTTTTAACAAATCTTATCCAAGTTTTCGGTTTTACCGCTCAAACCGTTCCGCATCCCACGATGTATTAGTTTAATCACCCACGATCTTACGATCTCATCGCACAAGACGTGGGTGACACATGTCGCGTGAAGGAGAAAGGGGGGGCATGTTCGTCCAAAATCTTCGGCGAACAGTTTTTCACCGTGGCTATAAATACCCTTTACCCTCCTCACTTCATTTACTCCGCTCGATCGCTGTCTCTCGCTCGAGCTCTCCTCAAACCCTAAGCGCCGCCGCTACTCCATCGCCCCGGTGAGGAAAAGCTTCACCGCCTCGACCTCATCGCCGTCGTACTCGCGCCCGGTCGCGGAAATCTTCACTCCGCCGCCGTAGCTGTCTCCCTCGCCAAGTTAGGGCGTGGGAGATCTAACTTGACGAACTTCACTACAGTTCATCTCTGTTCGTCGTGTTCTTGATTCGGGTAATTAAAAGTCACTTTTATTACTCGCGTTGATTCTCAAATCTTTCGAGAATCTTCAAAGGTGTTTTGCTCTTCAAATCTTCACATATGAACACCTCACACACTTTATGTTCTTGATTTATCTCTCTAAGCATTCAATTCTTCAAGATTCCTCAATTGTGCGGATTTTCAATCAGTACAACTCGAACCTAAGGCTAAACGCTTAGTGAAATTCCTCAAGGCTCAATGGTCAAATTCCTCAAAACTTGCTTCTTTTGAAAAAAAATCTTCTGAGAACGCATATGACCTCTCCAAATTCCTCGCACCTACACTCTATTCACAGGTACTCATGTCCGCTGCTGAATCACTAGGTTCTCATCAACTTAACTCATTTGCAGCGTTCCTTGAAGAAAAACTGCATACTTCTTCAGAGTGCTCTATTGTTCAAATTCCTCACCTAAAGAAAATGGCTGAAGGCAAGAGACCACAGAAGGGAGGAAAGAAATCGGAAGTCATGACAGCCTTTGAGATTCCTGAGGAAATATACAAAGACTACTGCACACCTGATGAATCCAAATTTGGCAAGGAGACCAAAAATCAGCGCAAAGTGCGCATTCAAAGGATAGAAAGAAGATGGGCACGAGAATGGAGGGAATACCGCTATGTTACTCCCAAGTACATGAGGAAATTCGCCTTAAACCCTCCATGCCCAAGAGCTCCTCTGACACCTGGCCAAATCACTGATCCCACTAGCATCAAGAGTGGTGAAGACTTTCCTAAAGAATGGTCCAGGCGCGAAGCCAAATTGGCAAGACAGGCCAAGGAGGCAGTGAGGAAATTCAATGAGGATTCTGCTGCTGCTGCTGCTGCTGAGCCCTCGGTCAAGCCGAGGAAATCAATGCCGAAGAAGCCTGCACGCAAGCCAAGTGCTTCACCGTCAGCTCCCTCACGGCCCAGTTCCTCAGTCGCGCCCTCACGGCAAATTCCTCAGACTGCTGCTGCTCATTCAAAATCTTCAGCAGCTCCCTCCAAGTCCTCAACACCTGTGCATCTTGCTACTTGTCAAAGGACTCAGGGTTTCTCAATTGCTTCTGGTGTCTCAGCAAGTTCCTCAGCTGCACCAATGTCCTCAACAGGCCCCACTCTGCTGAAGACAAAAGCAACTGCTGGACGCGGTCCTCGGCCAAGTCCAAAGAAGAAACAGGTTGCATTCAACGTTCCCTCTGATGATGAAGCCTCTGATGAAGAACTTGAAGAAATCATCAGGGACAGATTGACCAAGGCCGCTAGAGCCAAAAGAACAAGTGTGCCTCTGCTTTTGGTCCGAAGAAGATCCTTGACTTCATTGACCTATGGCATCAGGATCCTCACACTCCCATTCCGGATCTGCCACTGACTCCTGGTCAAAGTCATATGCTGAACCATTTCATCTCTGAAGAGAAATGGAAATTTGAAAAGGCTCGTGAATTGAAGAGAGCAAAAGCCAGAAAGGAGAAGCTTTTGAGGAAGAACATCATCAACTTGACTCTTGAAGAACTTCTCAAAGCACAATCTGAAATTCAAGCCCTGAGCAAGGATTTCGATGCTTACAATGCTGACTGGCAAGGAGCCAAGGTGAGATTCGTCACTCTGGCGAAGAAAATGTCAACTGTTGCAGCTCCATCGCAACAAGAAAATCCTCAGGCTGAAGAATCTGCTCGACTGTTTGAAGAACATGCCAGACTCGCGATGACTTTCAGCGTCTTGATGAGAACACAAGTTCGTGGCTGATGACTCCATTCCATTCTTGAAGAAATTCCTGGGGCATCCACTAGTGGTGCGCCTGAAGAATCTGAAGGAAACAGGGTGAAAGTGCAACTAATCCCCGGGTGGTTTTGGTAATTAATAACAACATATATATCATTGAACTAATAGTTACTTGAGAATCATTTCAGAGAGTTCAGTGATATGGGTATGGCAAGGATCAAGAAGTGGACCCCCAAAATGCTAAGGCAAGCATTGGCAAAAGCTCAAGACTCCATTTTGGTTTAGTGATCCAAGATCACATTGAGTCCATAGGAAAAGCCAATACTATTAAAAGGGATGAGGTTATGATGATGATTTGGTTGCTCAAGTGCTTAGTGATACATCTCCTAAACTATCAGCAACTTTCACTGCCATATACACTCATAAGTAGTCTCGGTCCCACCGATATTCCAAACTCAGTCACACCGAGATGAACCACCTCAGCCATAAGCCAAACCCTAGCAAACTCGGATTTTCCGATTCTGAACTCGGTCTCACGAAACGTGAGTTGCCAAGCTTCAGAACATACGTCATCAAATCGGTGTCACCGAGATGATGAAGTCGGTCCCACCGAAACTGGCATGCTCTTGTCATTGCACGAATCGGACTAACCGAGATTGTATTTTCGGTCCCACCGAAAATCCCAACGTTCACATTATTTGAACTATCGGTCTCACCGAGTTGTCCACCGGTCCCACCGAGATTGCTCAAATGTGTGTAACGGTTAGATTTTGTGTGGAGGCTATTTATACCCTCCACCCCTCTTCATTCGTGGAGAGAGCCATCGAAAGAACTACCACTCCTACCTTACATTTACGAGAAGAGAACTACCTACCCTTGTGTTGAGATCAAGTTGCTCCACTCCCACCATATGAAGCTTGATCTCTAGCCTTCCCAAGTTGCTTTCCACTCAATCCTTTCTTCCACCACAGCCAAATCGGTGAGGAGAGTTGAGTGTTGGGGAGATTATCATTTGAAGCACAAGAGCAAGGAGTTCATCATCATCTACAACATCTATTACCTTTTGGAGGTGGTGCCTCCTAGATTGGTTAGGTGTCGCTTGGGAGCCTCCGTCATCGAGATGTGGAGTTGAACCAAGAAGTTTGTAAGGGCAAGGAGATCGCCTACTTCGTGAAGATCTACCCCGAGTAAGGCTAGCCCTCCGTGGGCGTGAGCCATGATGGAATAGACAAGTTTGCTTCTTCATGGACCCTTCGTGGGTGGAGCCCTCCGTGGACTCAAGCAGCCGTTACCCTCCGTGGGTTGAAGTCTCCATCAAGCGTGGAAATACGATAGCACCACCTATCGGAACCACGAGAAAAATCACCGCGTCTCCAAAATTGCGTTTGCTCTTCTCCACCTCTCTTTACTACATGTGCAATTTACTTTCCGCTGCCTATACTCTAGAATTGCATGTGTAGGGTGATGCTTGACTTGATCATAATTGTGAATCTGCCAAAACCGTTCTTTGTCAAAAGGCAGAATTTTATATTGTCAAGTAGTCTAATCACCCCCTCTAGACATACTTTCGATCCTACAAGTGGTATCGAGCTTTGGTCTCCATTGTATTGGTTTCCATTGCATTGGACTCCATAAGCTTGGTTTCACAACCTAGGAGAGTATGGCGTCTAGTGAGGGTAATTTTAAGAGAGGTCCTTACTTTGATGGTACAAATTTTGCTAGTTGGAAGCATAAAATGAAAATGCATATTCTTGGTCATAACCCAGCCGCATGGGGCATTATTTGTGTTGGTATGCAAGGTGAATTCTTGAGGAAGGAAAAGTTCGGATCGTGGCTTACACGGAAGAATTGCGGATGTTGCAAAACAATGCTCAAGCTTGTGACATTCTCTTCAATGCCTTGTGTCCCGAGGAGTTCAACAAAATCAGCCGTCTTGAGAATGCAAAAGAGATTTGGGATACTTTGGTTGAAATGCACGAAGGTACCGAGTCCGTGAAGGAATCAAAGCTAGATATTCTTCAAGGTCGACTTGACAAGTTCAAGATGAAGGATGGTGAAGGAGTCGCTGAAATGTACTCTAGGCTTGCTCTCATCACAAATGAGATTGCCGGCTTAGGAAGCGAAGAAATGACCGACCGATTCATCATCAAGAAGATTCTCAGAGCTTTGGATGGAAAGTATGACACCGTGTGCACTTTGATCCAAATGATGCCAAACTACAAGACTCTCAAGCCAACCGAAGTCATTGGAAGAATTGTTGCTCATGAGATGACACTTAAGGATAAGGAAGAGCTTCACAACAAGTCAAGTGGTGCTTACAAAGCTACAAGTGATGCTCCCACAACCTCAAGTGACAAGTTAGTTTCCAATGAAGAGATAAGCCTAATGGTCAAGAACTTCAACAAATTCTACAAGAATAGAGGCAAAGAGAGAAGCTCAAAGTCTAGATCATATGATGAAAAGAGATCTTCTAGTCGTGATCGAAACTGCTACAATTGTGGAAGACCCGGACACTACTCAAATGAGTGTACGGCTCCCCACAAGAGAAGAGAAGAATCTCCAAGAAGAAGAAGCTCAAGAGATGAGTCACCTCGGAAAGAGAGGAGCAGAGATGATCATTATGAACGAAGACCCTCTCGGAGAAGCAAGGATTCGGAGAGGAAGGACAAGTCATCAAGGAGATACACAAGAAGAAAACATCAAGCTCATATAGGTGAATGGGTCTCCGGCTCCGACTCCGACAATCAATCCGAAGGAAGCTATCACTCCGACTCCGACTACAGTCAAGATGAAGGTGTTGCCGGTCTTGCTCTCGTATCCTCCAACTCCAACTCCTACGACTTATTTGATTCACCAAATGAGGGAATTGGAAGATGCTTCATGGCTAAAGGCCCCAAGGTATCACACCTGAATTCATTGACTTCGATAGTGATGAGGATGACTTGCTTGGTGAAGATGAGCTCTTACATGATAAATCCATTGAGCCTAGTAACGATGAACATGCTAGTAGTCTTTATAGTCGAGAAGAGTCGAATGACAATGCTATGAAGGAGATTGAGCATCTAACTAAAGAACTAAACACTCTTAAGTTAGCTCATGAAACAACTCAAGAAGATCATAGAGAGCTCCTAAGATCTCATGAGAAGCTACGCTCGAGAAGCTCACTCTAGAGCAAGAACATGAGTTTCTAAAAGCAATCAATGACGATCTTGAAAGAAGAGTTCTTCATATCTTGCCAAACGACTTCTCTTGTCTAATTTCTTGCCACCCATTAAGACTAAGCATGACAAGCATAAGAAAAATTCTTCCTCTAGCAAAGTAACAATAACCATGCTAAATCCAATGTTGTTGCTTCTAGTAGTTCTCTTGATTCCACTAACAATGTTTCAAGCCAAGTTACACTTGAGCAAGAGAATAGTTTATTGAAAGGGATCATAGAAAGGTGTCTACAAAAGCCTTGCGGAAGCAAGAACTTTGAGGAAATTGTTCGCAAGCAAGGAAGGCAGGAAGAATCAAGGAATTGGTTTTGAGCGAAAGTTCAACGCCGAAGGCGTTGAGTGGGAAGAAGGTCAATATCCTACTCCACAGTTTATTCCTCAAAAGGAGAAGTATGATCCTACTTCTTCCAATGTGGAACAAGCTCAAGATGACCTTCCACCACAAGACCACAAGCTAAAAGGCAAGGACAAGCTTCAAGAGGAGATTGATGCATTTGTTGAAGCACCTCAAGCCATGGTCAAGTGGGTTCCCAAGAAAACGTCAAGTTCTACTTCATCAAGCTCAACTACAACCCCAAGGATTCCCATCAAGATGATGTGGATCCCGAAGAAGAAGAACTAGAAAGTTCTTGAGGGTGACTCCGCCAACATACTTCACACACATTCATTTTGGCAAAAACTTGTGCAATCAACTTCCACATTGTGCACTAGTTCATGGAGTCACAAACCCTCTTGTTGGTAAGTCAAGGGACAAGGTAATCATTGCTTTCATGGACATCATCTATTGTGAACTTCAATCTATGTCCATGGATATCCTTGTTTGTTCCTTGTGGGACTAACCCATGTAGGTATTGAAAGTGCTCGAATCCAAAGGATAGCTCCCAACTCTTGAGGATCTCCATCAACATTGAGCATCCACATCTTCAACATCTACATGAAGTCTTCTACGACAACCCAAGGTTAGTTTGACCCTTTAAAAGGGGTTCTCACATCTAGGGGAGCTTTGCTCTAAAAATTGAGCTAAAGCATCTTCAAATGATGTGAACACATCAATGCTTTATGTAAAAGTGGTAACCCCACTTGTGCTTAAACGATGAGTATGACCTATGATCAAATGTTCTCATTTGGCTCCTAAGTCAATATACTCATATAAAGATGACCTAGTCATCGAAAATTGTGTGTTAGTTGCTAGAGTTTTGGTTGTGCATGTTTGACACATATTTCATTTGCTATCTTATTGTGTGAGCATGTTGGATGCATGATTTTATCCATTCGAGGACATCCATTTGTTGTTTTGGTCGTTTTGATTTTTCGACCAAATGGATGGACAAGAATGCCTAAATACCTTCCTAGCTATCTATGCTTTCTTGTCTCAAATTCTATTCATGCTTACATCACAAATTTTGAACAAGTCATTTTCGGACCCTCGGGTGAGGAGCACTTTGAGCCACCGATCCGTCAAGGGCTAATTTCCAAAACCTTCTAATTGATTTGGTCGGACCAACTCACTCAAACTCGGTCGAACAGGAAGCATTTAGACTGATCTAGGTCTTCATCTCGGTGAAACCGAGTTGTGATTTCGGCGTGACGAAGTGCATAGCGCCTAGCGATTATCCATCTCGGTGCCACCGAGTTTTACAACTCGGTCCCACCGACAGCGAAGGGGTATATATATTCCGAGGCCGCGCGCGTTGATTCCTCCTTCAAACGTTTCGCCCCCACACCCCTTGCTGTCGTCGCCTTGGTCTCCGGATCGTTGCCGTCGTCGCCTGTGCGCCCTCGCAGCAGGTCTCCGTCGCCATCAACGGACATCTCCTCCGCGCCGTTGCCGCCGTAGAAAAACTCCACCAAGTTAGGGTGAGTTTTGATCCCACTCGTGCTCCCATCTCCGATTCAATGCACGTTTGGATTGCCTAGTATCTTGCCACGATTGAAATCCTCCTGTACACCAGATTGGTTCGTTTGAACTAGATTCGAGTAAAAGTTTTAGGGTTAGGTTTCATGGAACACATCTCGGTGAGACCGATTTTATATTTTCGGTATGACCAATTTGGCCTATGGCCATTACGCACCTTCGGTCCAACCGAGTTGTGCAAAATCGGTGTGACCGAAATGAAGATTCTGTGAAACCCTAGTGTTTTTGGCGGGACGAAACCCACTTGGTCAAACCGAAAGTGGTGTGCCAAGCTCTGTTTAACACTTCGGATTCACGAACCTTAAACTCGGTCCGATTGAAATGTCTTCGTGAAAACTTAATACTAGAATTTGAACTCTTTTTTTTGCAAAAAAAAACTTAGATTTGTGATGACTCTTCTTCTCTGCCTACACCTTATCTATTCACAAGTTGTCGGCCATGTCGGATGCCGGTGATAGTGAGAACAGTCGAGACACCCATTTGAGACATTCGAGAGGGGCACTAGTCCCGATCCTAGTAGCTCATCGATGATGGTGAGAGGAGTACACCAAGTGGCATGCCTCCTGCAGCCACGAGCTAGAAAGAAGAGGAATTCAGATGATGAGGATTCAGATTTTGTTGTTGAGGAAGAGGTGACCTCAAAGCCTAAGAGGAAGGTTGTTGCCAAAGAGCAACAAGGTCAACAATCTAAGAAGGGCACCAAACAAAGTCAAGCGATCAATTGTTGCCAAGAAGCTGAATTTGGGAGAGGCAACTGCAAGCAAAATGAAGAAAACCACCAAGAGAAAGAGGATAGTGCATGATGCATCGATGAGGATGAGGATGAGGAAGCACCCAGCCTCCTTCTCGAAGCGAAGTTCATGGGTGATGCCATTAAGGCTGGAGCCACATCAAAGCCCAAGAAATCTGCTCCAGCTAAGGCAGCTCCAAAGAAAGCCTCGCTGCCAAGCCCAAGAAGACCGTCGAAACATTCCAGCGTTCGAAAAGAACAAGGATGATGTGCCACCGGTGAGTCGACGGTGAAGGACCAGTTTTCTTTGAAACTTCGTCCAAACTGCCACTCCATAATGATGCTCATCCTCAAGCCGAGGATATGAAGGCAAGGAAAGATAAAGGTCTCGGGTTATGGAGACAAACTGACCCATATGCCGTGAGGAGAAGAACCGCTTGTAGATCCCAGATTTCACACGAGAGCAAGCAGGACTTCTATGAGACCGTGCTAATGGACAAGAAGCCCATAGTCGCAGAGACACGATATGTTATTTGGAAGTACATTGACAAGCGAAGAGCACAGAGATTTCTTTCCACATGTGCATGAAAGTTTCACCGCATGTGGAGTTGCAGATTTTGTAGGTCGAAATTGACCAGTTGGAACGATGAGATGATAATGCAATTCTATGCCACGACTCACTTCTACCCGATGGAAAGATTATGTGGATGGTGAAGGTCAAAGATTTTCTTCTTACATTGAAGAATGGGCAGAAATTCTGAATGCTCGGTCTGCAACGGAAAATGATATTGATGTATATGGGATTCCAAAGAAGAATCATGAATCCATGAAGAACATGTACAAAGAGATTCCAGCAAAGGATTTGGGAATCTGGAAGCTCGCTCGATCTACTATCTCGAGCAGGCTTACCTACCACTAATACCATTTTGAGGCATACCTTGATGCCCAAATCTGGAGATGATCGCATGATCGAGGATACTCTATCAACATGCTGCACATACTTGATGAGAGAGCACCTTTCAAGGTGATGGACTTGATGGTAGAGACCATTAAGAGGACTGCAGCTGACCAGAAAAGGTCATGTGGATTTGCCCCGCAGATTCAGATGCTTATCAATGCCAAGTTTCGCACGGGCACATTCTTGTTGGATAAAGAACATTTACCGTTGCAGCCAGAGCATGAAGACAATGTTGTTGTGATGAATGAGGAGGATCCGACATCTGTTGAAGGTCAAGCCAAGATTGAAGCTGCTAAGAAAGCCAAAGCTGACAAGGAAGCAGCAGCAGCTAAACCAAAGAGTTTCGGAGAGCAAATTCTTGAAGCTACTCAAAGGATTGAACAACGCCTGGCCAGCATTGTACAGTCTCAGGAGAGCTTAGAGAGGATTGTTGAAGACAAGATACACGCCCGGGCGTGAAGCCGATCAAGTACAAGTGACCGTCAACAAGCTCGAGGCGACATTGAGGAAGCAAAGCGGGAGAAGGCGAGCTTATCGTGAGTTGCAGGATGACTTAGTCCAGATTCTCATCGCCAGATCGCTCCGGTTCCCAAAGGACCCCAATCATTGCTATTCCAAAGGATCGACACGGGACTACAGCTTCAAACACCTCCACATTTCAAGTAGATTGCTCCTACTCCAGCTCAGCTCGGTGACCACTCCTCCAAAGACAGACATCACTGAAGTCTTCGCTGATCTTGTCATATCCACTCCGACATCAACTCAGACGGGAGCCGCCAGCAGAGTCCACAGTGACGCTTAGCTCTATGCTTTTTCGAACTTTTTGGTAACTTGTTGCCAAAGGGGGAGAAATTGTATAGATCATAGGGCTTCGAGAGAGAGAGTGCTTGAAGGAAATATGCCCTAGAGGCAATAATAAAGTTATTATTTATTTCCTTATTTCATGATAAATGTTTATCATTCATGCTAGAATTGTATTAACCGGAAACATGATACATGTGTGAATGCATAGACAAAACATTATGTCACTAGTATGCCTCTACTAGACTAGCTTGTTAATCAAAGATGGTTATGTTTCCGACCATGAACAAAGAGTTGTTATTTGATTAACAAGGTCACATCATTAGTAGAATGATCTGATTGACATGACCCATTCCATTAGCTTAGCACACGATCGTTTAGTATGTTGCTCTGCTTTTATCCATGACTTATACATGTTCCTGTAACTATGAGATTATGCAACTCCGTTTACGGAGGAACACTTTGGTGCTACCAAGCGTCACAACGAATCGGGTGATTATAAAGGAGTACTACAGGTGTCTCCAAAGGAAAATGTTGGGTTGGCGTATTTGAGATTAGGTTTTGTCACTCCGATTGCGGAGAGGTATCTCTGGGCCCTCTCGGTAATGCACATCATGAAGCCTTGCAAGCACTACAACTAATGAGTTAGTTGTGAGATGATGTATTACGGAACGAGTAAAGAGACTTGCGGTAGCGAGATTGAACTAGGTATTGGATACCGACGATCGAATCTCGGGCAAGTAACATACCGATGACAAAAGGAACAACGTATGTTGTTATCGGTCGACCGATAAAGATCTTCGTAGAATATGTAGGAACCAATATGGGCATCCAGGTCCGCTATTGGTTATTGACCGGAGGCGTGTCTCGGTCATGTCTACATTGTTCTCGAACCGTAGGGTCCGCACGCTTAAGGTTTCGATGATGTTATATTATGAGTTTATGAGTTTTGATGTACCGAAGGAGTTCGGAGTCCCGGATGAGACCGGGGACATGACGAGGAGTCTCGAAATGGCCGAGACGTAAAGATCGATATATTGGACGACTATATTCGAGTTCGGAAAGGTTCGAGTCATTCGGGTATTTTTGAGTCTGGGAGAGTTACGGAATTCGCCGGGGAGTATATGGGCCTTATTGGGCCATACGGGAATAAGGGAAAGAGGCCAAAAGGAAGAAGGGCAGCCCCTCTAGTCCGAAGGTGGACAGGGGTGCAGCCCCTTTTCCTTCCTCCTCTCCCCTCTTTCCCTTCTCCTACTCCAACAAGGAAGGAGGGAGTCCTACTCCCGGTGGGAGTAGGACACCCCTTGGCGCGCCTCTCCTAGGCCGGCCGCACCCTCCCCTTGCTCCTTTATATGAGGGCGGGGGCACCTCTAGACACACAAGACACAAGTTTGATCTACGGATCGTTCCTTAGCCGTGTGCGGTGCCCCTTCCACCATATTCCACCTCGGTCATACCGTCATGAAGCTTAGGCGAAGCCCTGCGCCGGTGAAACATCAAGATCGTCACCACGCCGTCGTCTTGTGGAACTCTCCTCGACACTCGGCTGGATCGAGTCGAGGGGCGTCATCGAGCTGTACGTGTGTCAAGAACTCGGGGCGCCGAGTAACTTGGCGCCGGGATCGGTCGGATCGCGAGGAGAACGTCGACTACTTCCTCTACGTTGTGATCGCTTCGCTTGGTCTCACGAGTGCGTAGATAACACTCTCCCTCTCGTTGCTATTCATCACCATGATCTTGCGTGTGCGTAGGAAATTTTTGAAATTACTCGTTCCCCAACGATGGCATCCGAGCCTAGGTTTTATGGTTTGATGTTTTGCACGAGTAGAACACAAGTGAGTTGTGGGCGATACAAGTCATACTACCTACCAGCATGTCATACTTTGGTTCAGCGGTATTGTGAGATGAAGCGGCCCGGACCGACATTACGCGACGCTTACGCGAGACTGGTTTCACCGCTCGAGCACTTTCGTTGCTTAAAGGTGACTGGTGGGTGCTGTCTCTCTCACTTTAGTTGAACCGAGTGTGGCTACGCCCGGTCCTTGAGAAGGTTAAAACGGAGTCTATTTGACGAAGTATCGTTGTGGTTTTGATGCGTAGGTGAGACTGGTTCTTGCTTAAGCCCGTAGCAGCCACGTAAAATTTGCAACAACAAAGTAGAGGACGTCTAACTTGTTTTTGCAGGGCATGTTGTGATGTGATATGGTCAAGACGTGATGCTATATTTTATTGTATGAGATGATCATGTTTTGTAACCGTAGTTATCGGCAACTGGCAGGAGCCATATGGTTGTCGCTTTATTGTATGCAATGCAATCGCCCTGTAATGCTTTACTTTATCACTAAGCGGTAGAGATAGTCGTAGAAGCATAAGATTGGCGAGACGACAACGATGCTACGATGAAGATCAAGGTGTCGCGCCGGTGACGACGGTGATCATGGTGGTGCTACAAGATGGGGATCACGAAGCACAAGATGATGATGACCATATCATATCACTTATATTGATTTGCATGTGATGTTTATCCTTTATGCATCTTATCTTGCTTTGATTGACGGTAGCATTATAAGATGATCTCTCACTAAATTATCAAGAAGTGTTCTCCGAGTATGCCTGTTGCCAAAGTTCGTCGTGCCCGGACACCACGTGATGATCGGGTGTGATAAGCTCTCGTCCATCTACAACGGTGCAAGCCAGTTTTGCACACGCAGAATACTCGGGTTATACTTGACGAGCCTAGCATATGCAGATATGGCCTCGGAACACGGAGACCGAAAGGTCGGCGTGAATCATATAGTAGATATGATCAACATAAGATGTTCACCATTGAAAACTACTCCATTTCACGTGATGATCGGTTATGGTTTAGTTGATTTGGATCACGTGATCACTTAGATGACTAGAGAGATGTCTGTCTAAGTGGGAGTTCTTAAGTAATATGATTAATTGAACTTAAATTTATCATGAACTTAGTCTGGTAGTATTTTGCAAATTATGTTGTAAGATCAATAGCTTGCGTTGTTGCTTTCATATGTTTATTTTGATATGTTCCTAGAGAAAATTGTGTTGAAAAATGTTAGTAGCAATGATGCGGATTGGATCCGTGATCGAGGTTTATCCTCAATGCTGCATGTAAGAATTATGTCCTTAATGCACCGCTAGGTGACAGACCTATTGCAGGAGCGTATGCGGGCGTTATGAGCGTTTGGCTAGCTCAATATGATGACTACTTGATAGTTTTGTGCACCATGCTTTATGGCTTAGAATCGGGACTTCAAAGATGTTTTGAACATCATGGACCATATGAGATGTTCCAGAAGTTGAAGTTAATATTTCAAGCAAATACCGAGTTGAGAGATATGAAGTCTCCAACAAGTTCTATAGCTAAAAGATGGAGGAGAATCGCTCAACTAGTGAGCATGTACTCAGATTATGCAGGTACTACAATCACTTGAATCAAGTGGGAGTTAATCTTCGAGATAAGATAGTGATTGATGAATTCTCTAGTCACCATCACCAAGTTAGTAGAACTTCGTGATGAACTATAGTATGCAAGGGATGATGAAAATGATTCCCGAGTTTTTCATGATGATGAAATCAATGAAGGTAGAAATCAAGAAAGAACATCAAGTGTTGATGGTTAACAAGACCACTAGTTTCAAGAAAAGGGCAAAGGGATAGAAGGGAACTTCAAGAAGAACGGCAAGCAAGTTGCTGCTCAAGTGAAGAAGCCCAAGTCTGGACCTAAGCCTGAGACTAAGTGCTTCTACTGCAAAGGGACTGGTCACTGGAAGCAGAACTACCCCAAGTATTTGGTGGATAAGAAGGATGGCAAAGTGAACAAGGGTATATTTGATATACAGGTTATTGATGTGTGCCTTACTAGTGTTTATAGTAGCCCCTGAGTATTTGATACTTGTTCGGTTGCTAAGAGTAGTAACTCAAACGGAGTTGCGAATAAGCGAAACTAGTTAAGGGTGAAGTGACGATGTGTGTTGAAAGTAGTTTCAAGATTGATATGATCATCATCGCACACTCCCTATACTTTCGGGATTAGTGTTGAACCTAAATAAATGTTATTTGGTGTTTGCGTTGAGCAAGAATATGATTTGATCATGTTTATTGCAATACGATTATTTATTTAAGTAAGAGAATAAACTGTTGTTGTTGCATTTACATGAATAAAACCTTATATGGTTACACACCCAATGAAAATGGTTCATTGGATCTCGATCGTAGTGATACACATATTCATAATATTGAAACCAAAAGATGCAAAGTCAATAATGATAGTGCAACTTATTTGTGGCACTGCCGTTTAGGTCATAATGGTGTAAAGCGCATGAAGAAACTCCATGCTGATGGGATTTTGGAATCACTTGATTTTGAATCACTTGATGCTTGCGAACCATGCCTCATGGGCAAGATGACTAAGACTCCGTTCTCCAGAACAGTGGAGCGAGCAACTAACTTATTGGAAATAATACATACTGATGTATGCGATCCAATGAGTGTTAAGGCTCGCGGCGGGTATCGTTATTTTCTGACCTTCACAGATGATTTGAGCAGATATGGGTATATCTACTTGATGAAACATAAGTCTGAAATAGTTGAAAGGTTCAAAGAATTTCAGAGTGAAGTGGAAAAATCATCGTGACAAGAAAATAAGGTTTCTACGATCTGATCGCGGAGACAAATATTTGAGTTACGAGTTTGGTCTTCAATTCAAACAATGTGGAATAGTTTCACAAATTCATGCCACCTGGAACACCACATCATAATGGTGTGTCCGAACGTCATAACCATACTTTATTGGATATAGTACAATCTATGATGTTTCTTACCGATTTACCAATATCGTTTTGGGATCATGCATTAAAGACAGCTGCATTCACGTTAAATAGGGCACCATCTAAATCCGTTGAGACGACACTATATGAACTGTGGTTTAGCAAGAAACCAAAGTTGTCGTTTCTTAAAGTTTGGGGCTGCGATGCTTATGTGAAAAGTTTCATCTGATAAGCTCAAACCCAAATCGAGAAATGCATCTTCATAGAATACCAAAGGAGATTGTTGGGTACACCTTCTATCACAGATCCGGAGGCAAGACATTCGTTGCTGAAAATGGATCCTTTCTAGAGAAGGAGTTTCTCTCGAAAGAAGTGAGTGGGAGGAAAGTAGAACTTGATGAGGTAATAGTACCTTCTCCCTTACTTGAAAGTAGTTTGTCGCAGAAACCGTTTTCGAGACATCTACACCAAGTAGTGAGGAAGTTGATGATGTTGATCATGAAACTTCAAATCAAGTTACTACGTAAACTCGTAGATCGACAGAGTAAGATCCGCACTGAGTGGTACGGCAATCCTGTTCGGAAATCATGCTACTAGATCATGATGAACCTACGAACTATGAAGAAGCGATGGTGAGCCCAATTCCGCAAAATGGCTTGAGGCCATGAAATCGAGATATGATCCATGTATTAGAACAAAGTATGGACTTTGATGGATTTGCCGATGATCGGCAAACCAAAGAAAATAAATGGATCTTCAAGAGGAAGACGGACGTTGATAGTAGTGTTACTATCTACAAAGCTCGACTTGTTGCAAAAGGTTTTCGACAAAGTTCAAGATGTTGACTACAATGAGATTTTCTCAAGCTGTAGCGATGCTTAAGTCTATCCGAATCATGTTAGCAATTGCCACAATTTATGAAATTTGGCAAATGGATGTAAAACTGCATTCTGAATGGCTTTTACGGAGGAAGAGTTGTATATGATGCAACCGAAGTGTTTTTCGATCCAAAGGAGCTAACAAAGTGTGCAAGCTCCAGCGATCCATCTATGGACTGGTGCAAGCATCTCGGAGTTGGAATATACGCTTTGATGAGTTGATCAAAGCATATAGTTTTATCTGAGACTTATGGTGAAGCTCAGATTTACTAGAAAGTGAGTGGGAGCACTACTGCATTTCGATAAGTATATGTGAATGACATATTGTAGATCGAAATAATGTAGAATTATACGCAAAGCATAAAGGAGTGTTTGAAAGATGTTTTTCAAAGAAAGACCTCGGTGAAGCTGCTTACATATTGAGCATCAAGATCTATAGAGATAGATCAAGATGCTTGATAAGTTTATTCAATGAGTACATACCTTGACAAGATTTTGAAGTAGTTCAAAATGGAACAGTCAAAGAAAGAGTTCTTGCACGTGTTACAAGGTGTGAAATTGAGTAAGACTCAAAACCCGACCACGGCAGAAGATAGAAAGAGAAAGAAAGTCATTCCCTATGCCTTAGCCATAGGTTCTATAAAGTATGCCATGCTGTGTACCAGATCTATTGTATACCCCTGACCGAGTTTGGCAAGGAGTACAATAGTGATCTAGGAGTAGATCATCTGGACAGCGGTCAAAATTATCCTTAGTGGAATAAGGATATGTTTCTCGATTATGGAAGTGACAAAAGGTTAGGTCGTAAAGGGTTACGTCGATGCAAGTTTTGACACCGATCGGATGACTCTAAGTCTCGATCTAGATACATATTGAAAGTGGGAGCAATTAGCTAGAGTAGCTCCGTGCGAGCATTGTAGACATAGAATATTTGCAAAATACATACGGCTCTCAATGTGACAGATCCGTTGACTAAACTTCTCTCACGAGCAAAACAAGATCATACCTTTGTACTCTTTGGGTGTTAATCACATAGCGATGTGAACTAGATTATTGACTCTAGTAAACCCTTTGGGCGTTGGTCACATGACGATGTGGACTATGGGTGTTAATCATATAGAGATATGATTATTGGTGTTCAATCACATGGTGATGTGAACTAGATTATTGACTCTAGTGCAAGTGGGAGACTGAAGGAAATATGCCCTAGAGGCAATAATAAAGTTATTATTTATTTCCTTATTTCATGATAAATGTTTATCATTCATGCTAGAATTGTATTAACCGGAAACATGATACATGTGTGAATGCATAGACAAAACATTATGTCACTAGTATGCCTCTACTAGACTAGCTTGTTAATCAAAGATGGTTATGTTTCGACCATGAACAAAGAGTTGTTATTTGATTAACAAGGTCACATCATTAGTAGAATGATCTGATTGACATGACCCATTCCATTAGCTTAGCACACGATCGTTTAGTATGTTGCTACTGCTTTTATCCATGACTTATACATGTTCTCGTAACTATGAGATTATGCAACTCCGTTTACGGAGGAACACTTTGGTGCTACCAAACGTCACAACGAATCGGGTGATTATAAAGGAGTACTACAGGTGTCTCCAAAGGCAAATGTTGGGTTGGCGTATTTGAGATTAGGTTTTGTCACTCCGATTGTCGGAGAGGTATCTCTGGGCCCTCTCGGTAATGCACATCATGAAGCCTTGCAAGCACTACAACTAATGAGTTAGTTGTGAGATGATGTATTACGGAACGAGTAAAGAGACTTGCCGTAGCGAGATTGAACTAGGTATTGGATACCGACGATCGAATCTCGGGCAAGTAACATACCGATGACAAAGGGAACAACGTATGTTGTTATGCGGTCTCGACCGATAAAGATCTTCGTAGAATATGTAGGAACCAATATGGGCATCCAGGTCCCGCTATTGGTTATTGACGGAGACGTGTCTCGGTCATGTCTACATTGTTCTCGAACCGTAGGGTCCGCACGCTTAAGGTTTCGATGACGGTTATATTATGAGTTTATGAGTTTTGATGTACCGAAGGAGTTCGGAGTCCCGGATGAGACCGGGGACATGACGAGGAGTCTCGAAATGGCCGAGACGTAAAGATCGATATATTGGACGACTATATTCGTAGTTCGGAAGGTTCCGAGTCATTCGGTATTTTTCGGAGTCTGGGAGAGTTACGGAATTCGCCGGGAGTATATGGGCCTTATTGGGCCATACGGGAATAAGGAAAGAGGCCAAAAGGAAGAAGGGCGCAGCCCCTCTAGTCCGAATTGGACGGGGGTGCAGCCCCTTTTCCTTCCTCCTCTCCCCTCTTTCCCTTCTCCTACTCCAACAAGGAAGGAGGAGTCCTACTCCGGTGGGAGTAGGACACCCCTTGGCGCGCCTCTCCTAGGCCGGCCGCACCCTCCCCCCTTGCTCCTTTATATACGGGGGCAGGGGGGCACCTCTAGACACACAAGACACAAGTTTGATCTACGGATCGTTCCTTAGCCGTGTGCGGTGCCCCCTTCCACCATATTCCACCTCGGTCATACCGTCGCGAAGCTTAGGCGAAGCCCTGCGCCGGTGAAACATCAAGATCGTCACCACGCCGTCGGGCCGTGGAACTCTCCTCGACACTCGGCTGGATCGAGTACGAGGGACGCCATCGAGCTGTACGTGTGTCAAGAACTCGGGCGCCGGAGTAACGGCGCGGGATCGGTCGGATCGCGAGGAGAACGTCGACTACTTCCTCTACGTTGTGATCGCTTCGCTTGGTCTCACGAGGGTGCGTAGATAACACTCTCCCTCTCGTTGCTATTCATCACCATGATCTTGCGTGTGCGTAGGAAATTTTTGAAATTACTCGTTCCCCAACAGATCTTTGTTGTCTTTGCGCTTTTGCTCTTTTGTTCTTTTGCGGTTTCTTTGAGATACTTTTGGTTTCGAGACATTGATTGTGTTTGATACTCCGCTTGATTCTACCTTAATGAGTGCTTGGTCGTATTTATGCTTTAATGTGTGCTTAATGCTTATCATATGCCATTCCTATCTCGTATGACCATTTACTCATGTCTTGGTGATTGGGTGCATGCTGTTCATTCTTATCATTTTGTGCGCTCCACCAAGATGTATGTGACATGGAAGAGTGACCCATGATCCTAATCGATTGTGCATTTGCACTCAAACGCAAATCTTAAATAATGCACAAATTTAGGGGAGCTCTTGCTTATCACATACTTCTCAAAGCTTATTTATATTATTCATTGATTATATCCTTTGTCGAAGCTTTGATCTATATGTTGTCATCAATTATCAAAAGGGGAGATTGAAAGTGCAACTAATCCCGGGTGGTTTTGGTAATTAATAACAACATATATATCATTGAACTAATAGTTACTTGAGAATCATTTGAGAGAATTCAAAGTGATATGGGCATGGCAAGGATCAAGAAGTGGACCCCCAAAATGCTAAGGCAAGCATTGGCAAAAGCTCAAGACTCCATTTTTGGTTTAGTGATCCAAGATCACATTGAGTCCATAGGAAAAGCCAATACTATTAAAAGGGATGAGGTTATGATGATGATCCGTTGCTCAAGTGCTTAGTGATACATCTCCTAAACTATCAGCAACTTTCACCGCCATATACACTCATAAGTAGTCTCGGTCCCACCGATATTCCAAACTCACCACACCGAGATGAACCACCTCAGCCATAAGCCAAACCCTAGCAAACTCGGATTTTCCGATTCGAACTCGGTCTCACCGAACGTGAGTTGCCAAGCTTCAGAACCTTCGTCATCAAATCGGTGTCACGAGATGATGAAGTCGGTCCCACCAAACGGCATGCTCTTGTCATTGCACGAATCGGACTAACCGAGATTGTATTTTCGGTCCCACGAAAATCCCAACGCTCACATTATTTGAACTATCGGTCTCACCGAGTTGTCCACTTCGGTCCCATCGAGATTGCTCAAATGTGTGTAACGGTTGGATTTTTTGTGGAGGCTATTTATACCCTCCACCCCTCTTCATTCGTGGAGAGAGCCATCGAAAGAACTACCACTCCTACCTTACATTTCTGAGAAGAGAACTACCTACCCTTGTGTTGAGATCAAGTTGCTCCACTCCCACCATATGAAGCTTGATCTCTAGCCTTCCCAAGTTGCTTTCCACTCAATCCTTTCTTCCACCACAGCCAAATCAGTGAGGAGAGTTGAGTGTTGGGGAGATTATCATTTGAAGCACAAGAGCAAGGATTCATCATCATCTACAACATCTATTACCTTTTGGAGGGTGGTGCCTCCTAGATTGGTTAGGTGTCGCTTGGGAGCCTCCGTCATCGAGATGTGGAGTTGAACCAAGAAGTTTGTAAGGGCAAGGAGATCGCCTACTTCGTGAAGATCTACCCCGAGTAAGGCTAGCCCTCCGTGGGCGTAGGCCATGATGGAATAGACAAGGTTGCTTCTTTGTGGACCCTTCGTGGGTGGAGCCCTCCGTGGACTCGCGCAGCCGTTACCCTCCGTGGGTTGAAGTCTCCATCAACGTGGAAGTACGATAGCACCACCTATCGGAACCACGAGAAAAATCATCGCGTCTCCAAAATTGCGTTTGCTCTTCTCCACCTCTCTTTACTACATGTGCAATTTACTTTCCGCTTCCTATACTCTAGAATTGCATGTGTAGGGTGATGCTTGACTTGATCATAATTGTGAATCTGCCAAAAACCGTTCTTTGTCAAAAGGCAGAATTTGTATATTGTCAAGTAGTCTAATCACCCCCCCTCTAGACATACTTTCGATCCTACACAGGGCAACTGCACCAGTTGTGCCTGAAGAAACTGTACCACAATCCTCAGCTCCTCCTGCGCCAACACCAACTCCAATTCTTCCTTCTGCCTATGAAGTGAAGAAGACAAAGGCTGCAGAACGAGCTGCAGTGAAGAAAAGGAAGGCATCAGCTGCGTCAAATTCTTCGGCTGCGAAGAAAATGAAGACAATGACCATCTCAATTGAACACCCTATTGATGCCATTCCCATTTCCTCCATGTCATCTAAGGAAATTGTTCCTTATGGAGAAGAATATACGATCCCAAGCGGATCAGATGAAGAAAATCAATCTGTTGCTACTTCAGAACAGCTTGATGAAGAAATTGAAGTGGAAGCTTTCCCTTCAACTCCTGTTGCTTCCTCACCCGTGCCTCGGTTCCCTCGCTTTGAAGAGGCAGGTGTTGAGGAAATTGAAAAGAAGATGAAGACGTGGATATTGGGTGCACCACACGGTGATGAACGATGAATTTTGGGAAAGTCAAGATCCCAATACTCCTCTCTTCACTCCGCTTCAACAAGTTCCTCCGTCCCCCGCCACAACTGCTCAAATGGGCTCAAGAAACTCATCCCACATCGTCTCATCAACGAAGAGATTCCAGCCACTAGCGCTGAAGAACCCATCACGATCCTCAAACCGCACAAGGAGAGGAACCAGAAATTCTCACCAAGAACACGAGATCGCGATTCCAGAGGTTGTGCCGCAAATCACCGATATTCCTCTGCCCAAGCCAAAGAATCCGTTCTCAAGCAAGCAAAAATTCAAGGCTGAAGACTTCTTTTACGAGCACGTGTTCTTCATCGCTTATAATCCATATGACTCGCTTTCGAATGAGGAAAAGACGCTCGACTCCAACACAAGCAAACTTCTATTCCTCGGTCTTTGTTTGACAAGGACAAGATCTTCGATCATGAGCATATTCCTCATGTGGATATGGAATCACCGCCGTGCTTCGAGCCAAGACTCCGTGTTCTTCACGATGCGGGGCTGCTGAATTTCTGACCGATATATGTGGATGGAATGAAGAACTCATTCTTCGTTCTATGCCACCCGCACATCACGGAGATGTGAAGACATCAATTCATGGGTCTTGGATTGATGACTGAAAATACTCACTACAAGGCACCAAAGAATGAATTGCTTCGTGTCCTTCCTCTTGATCCTCCCCATGAATCTGACGCTGCATTTACAATGACCGTGAATTATCGATCACTTTATGCAAGTGCTCATGAAGCCGTGAAGCCGTGCCAAGCCCTCGAACCAAATTCCTCGTCAAGGATTTGTTTGATGTGCCTCGGACTGTTTATAGAATCTTGACAAAGACAATGAGTCCCATCAAAGGCCACGACTCAAATGAAGAAGATGTCGTTGGCATCATGAAGAACATGCTTTTCAATATCATTCATGGCGTTCCTGTCAATTTCCATGATTTCTTCATGAGGACTCGCCAATGTTGCAATGTCACCTTTTGAGCTTAAGCCATATCGCCTTGGATCATGAGATTCATAAGGGCAAGATCTTCACTGAACTACAAGGTCGACACTCGTACCATGGCAGCTTCTCGCCGCCCATTGAAGTCCTCAAGCGACCAATTTCATCATCGATGACAAGGGCAAGGCAGCAGCTGTAATTGATGAAGGCACTCGTCCATTGGATGGTCAATTTCGCAAGGCTGCATCTTACTCCACCAATGACGATTCGCAACGCATGATTCGCCGCATAAATACCTCAACCAAGCAACAGCCTCAAGCAAGCGCCCTGTGGTGATGACTGATTGTGAGTTACTCCTCGATCTTCATCGAAGGTTGAACGAATCGAAATGGGTGAAGCGCCAATTTGCTGCAATTCTTCACAACATGACCTCAACGATAATGCGGTGAAGAAAACCAAGACTACCTTCATGAAACCCTCAACCGCACTGGCTGTTCTTAATCATGTCTATTCAGCGGAAGAATTGAAGACTATGGGTCTTCGTGAAGCTTATGACTGGTCCGCACCACCTCGAAGAAATTCAAGAGAGTCAAAGTTCTGATTTGGTGGCAGTTCTTATTCTTCATCGCTAAACCGATGAATATGAAGATTTAGACGACACTGCGGCAGGCCCTACTTCAACATCCAACCCCGACAACGTTGGCGCTCCTCCATCAACTTGAATATCTTCAGGGGCATTAGTCCTCAGTTTCGATCCTTTTGGTCATTTGATGACAAAGGGGGAGAAATCTGAGTTAGTCTTCAAGCGGGTTTACACTATGGGCGTTTTATTATTAAGTTACAACTCTCGTTCTTCCGAAACTTTTATTGGATCGAGTTGTAATCTTAAAACCGATGGTGCCCTGATACTTTTGAACGGTGCATTGTGCTGACTTGCACGATGCTCTGATACTCTTGATCATGCTTCGATACGTTTGATGCTCTGATGCTTTTGAAGCACTAAGCTCTGAATGTGATATTTGAGCTCTGAAACTTTTGATGTGATATTCCGCATGCTTATTCCTAGTTAATACTATTGCACGCATGCTGAATCTCATCAGGCACCATATTTCATCATGCATTTCAAATTCTTCATAGTATATATATCAAATGCGTGTATGAATTACAAGATATAGGGGGAGATCTCCATGATTCAATTCTTCAAATGTGCATTGCCTCAAAAGCAAATTCCTCATTATGCACATATTCAGGGGGAGTTCTTCTATATCTTGCAATCAAATTCCTCAATATCAGTATTTACACTTCATATGTCTATCCCCGTTGAAAACTTAACCTATGTTGTCATCAATCACCAAAAAGGGGGAGATTGTAAGTGCATCTAGTGCCCCTTAGTGATTTTGGTGTATTGAAGACTTATAGGTTAAGTAACTGATGCGTTTGTGAGTGTACACAGGTCTATAAGTCTATGAGGAGTTTGATATTTACAGATAAAGTCGACCCTAAAATGAAGTTCTTCGATCAAGACTTTGATATTCGAAGACTTTCAAGACTTTGAAAGTGAAGAAATTGGTGTGACCATGAAGACTTGATATTCATTCGAGAAATATGAAGCGTGAAGACTTTTGTTTTTGTAGTTTCATTTTTCTTTCTTGAGTCATAGGAAACACCGTGATCGATAAAGGGGTCGAGGAAATACTAAGGAAAAATTTCCATGTGATGCTCAACTCAAAATCCTACACCTACCAATCCCTTCGAGTGAAGCCATTGAAATCTCATATAGTTCGATCAAATTCATCGATGATGAGACGCAGTTCTTACATTCATCGAGGACTTTGCTCGATCGAGGAGTTAGGAATTCGCCAGTCGAATTGCTACACAAATGAGGAACATGATAGCCCCGAGGACTTTGAGAGTCAAATTTCCGACCGTTCTTTGTCTTCTTACCGGCGGACCAAAATATCTTATCCACCTAACGGTCATATCATTGAAGGGCATTTATGTCTTATCATGTCGGGCTGCTCCCTAGGCTATAAATAGCTGCCCCTACAACCACTAGCTGGTTGGCTGCTCGAGAGAACTTGACACTTGTCATTTGAGAGCAACCCATCCTCCGAGGACTTTGAGCGAAAATCATCAAGTGAGGAAAATCCCAAACCAAACCCACAAAACCCCAAGTGATTGAGCATCATCAAGAAATTGATATGCGTGGATCCGACGCTTGTTACCTTTGAAGACTGTGCTTCTTCCAGACGGTTAGGCGCCAAGGTCTAGAGCATCCAAGAGGAATTGTGGATCGCCGAGTGACCAAGTCTGTGAAGGTTTGAAGTCACCAAGACTTACCACGAGTGATTGGACGAGGCTGCGTGGTCTTAGTTCAAGGAGAATACGGTGAGGACTGGGTGTCCTGAGTTGCGCCAGAGATCGGGTGTCCGGACTATGTGTCCTCGAGTTTAAATACTCCGCCGCCAACCAGACGTATAACCGAGACAGCAGTTGGAACCGGTTTACCAAATCATTGTCATCACCAACTCGATCGGTTCTATTTCCTCAACTCATCCATTTCCTCATCGTGTTGTATGTCGTTCATATCGTGCTTGAAGACTTTGATCAAGACTTTCACAAATTCCTCGTTCAATTTCTTCATCTGTTTGTCTTCATCTTGTTATCCTGTGTTTACGCTTCGTACTCTGTTCTAGTCTTCATTCCATCATGCCGACTATGTGTGTCTGTTATGTTTACCTCTCGAGTACATATTCGCTGCAAATAGTTCTTCGCTAAGGAATTTCCTCACCGGCAAATTCCTCAGTGAAGAATTTCATAAAAATCGCTTATTCACCCCCCCTCTAGTCGATATAACGCACTTTCACGATACCTCCGCCACTCGCAGTCGGTACCGCCAGCGGGCAAGGCAGATCTCACGGGCGGAGCAGTAGGACTCAAGCATTGCATCCTGCTCTGCCAGGTCCGCGTCTGGCGCGACCGCCCTGCTCCTCTGCGCGCAGATGCTCCTAGAGGAGGTTGTGGTTGTAGTTGCCGTCGGCATGCGCCTCTCGGAACTGCTCCTCCCGCTCCATGTCAATATAATGGGCACGGGCCTCGCCGATGGTCAGGGTGCAATGCACCGGCAAGGGTGGAGCGAAGAAGGAGGGTGCCACGGAGGAAGAGGAGGGTGGCGCTGGCTCGTCGTCGGAGGCGTCCTCCATTTGCACGTCCTCTGGCTGGCTGGCTGCCAGCCTGCCAGTCAGCAGCAACGGCGGCCTTGACCTTTTTCTTTTTTTTAGAAAAGGAGGACCCCCGGCCTCTGTATCTGGACGACGCATGCAACCACTTTATTAATTATTCACACAAGACCTTACAAAGTCACACAACAGTAAGACTAAAGCCACCGTCTACTCCTATCCAGTTGATGTAGGGATGTTGATAGTCTGAGCCTAATATCAAACAGACCTCGCAGGCAAATCTAACGTCTAAGACCTGAGGTCCTAAACAGGACGCCTGCCGGTATGGGGTACCCACCAGTCCGGCTCACTCCTCAACCAGGACGCCTACCAGGTATGAGGCCGCCACAGCCACCTGCCACCAATCCATCTTCAGTGCTGTACTGCTGCATCTACCTTGTCCGGTCTAGCTGCCGTTGACGCCACCACGACGCTAGACAACGCCACCATCCTGTGCTCGTCCATCATCACACGCCCACCGGCGAGACCCCGCTGCTCCATGCCGCTGGGACCCGCCGTTGTCGACGTGCCAGATGCCACGCCGCCGCCTGCAGTTCCTCTAACCGAGCACCCAAACGCCCCAGACGACGCCTCCAAGAAGGGTACGACACATGCAGTGCCGCCGCCGCCCAATCGCAGGAGATTTTGGGTTTTCACCCGGGCATGGGGTCAGGGTGGAGGGCAGGGACCTCGACGACGTCTGCAAGGAGGAGAACGGCGACCCTGGTCGTCGCCACCGTCGGGATGAACGATTCATCCAGAGTTTCCTCCGGTCCGATGTCACCTCAACCAGTCCTCGCAAACGCACCGAGGCCGACGACCGCGATCGTAAGCCGTCAAGTGCAGCGGGAGAGAGCCTGCAGCGCAGAAGAGATCCACCGGCAACTCACCACCCACGCGGTCAAGACGTCGTCCATCCACCCCCGTCCACACCGCCCGAGGCCGCCGCCCCGACATCCACCCACCGCACACATCCCGTCGAGACATGGAGAAAGACCCTCATCGCCGCCACCAGGGATCACCACACCGCGAAAAACCAAGCCGGGCAGGACGAGGCAAGGCCACACCGGCCAGATCCGGGTGGATCTGGCGAACCCCGACCCACCAGCCGCCAGATCAGAGGAGCTAGCTCCGATCCCACGGCCGAGGCGGCCGGATCTGACTGGCGGCGCCGTCCCAGGCGAAGGCGCGGGGCGACAACGCCGGGGCAACGGCCGCCGCAGAAGGCCGGCCTCGGCGGCCACCATGGGAGAAGCGGGCGGCGGCGCCCGATGCGGGGCGGGTGACTCTCCAGAGGCCTAGGCGGGTGTCACTCTGTGCATTTTGAAATCGAACCGAAAAACCATACCGAAAATAAACCGAATCGAACCAATTTTACGGTTTTTATGGTTTATGGTTTTGATATGGTATGAAATTTTCATACCGTTTTGAACTTTGGTTTTTATGGTATATACCGAAAAACCGAATGGTTAACCGAATAAACCGAAGTAAAAAATAAATTTATATTTCTTGAGGCGAACAACCATACAAATTATCATTTTTCTTCTACATGAGTCAAATTCACTGCCAAGCACGTACATTTTCTCGTAACATAGTCATTTTTCTCTTTATAAAATGCTAAGAACGTCCATAACTATCAAGGGATAAATCCATTCCTGCATATATACTTGTATATATAGTTATATACTATTTGTGTAAAATAGTATATGTTTTGAGTCATAAATTTGTAAATTGTTATTACGTCATTTTCAAATTCGCGTCAATTTTGGTTATTATGGTATATAACGAAACCATACCGAAATAATTTGGTATATACCGAAACCGAACCGTATTTTAGATTCATATCGTATTTACCGAAGTATTAATATCGTACAAATCAAAAAACCGTATAAACCGAACCATGTAAACCGAATAAACCGAACGCACAGAGTGAGGCGGGTGCACGGGGAAGCCCCCGCCGCCGCCTACCACTGCGCAGGCAAGCCCGACTAGGGCTGCTGGCGGCAGCGGGGGAGGAGGAGAAGGGGAGGCGAGGAACCGGTAGCACCTTAGGGTTTCGCCCCGAGTCGCCCGAGAGCGGACGCCGCGGTTGGGGGGGGGGAGGGGTCGGGGATCTGATGGCCATGACCTTCTTCTGCTCCAACATCAGCCCGTCCCAGAGGGCTCTGGACGCGGAGGGATACATGGCGGGGAGTGGTGTGGAGAGGGATGACTGTGGCTATGACCGGGGCAACATTTTATATAGCACCGATGGGTGGCAGACAAACGGACGGGTGACGGCGAAGGAGACGCCTCGGCAACCGCGTGTCATCAATACGAGCAGCAGACAGACGGACGGGTGGCCGTCGTGTCGTTTGAATGCGCAGCAGTCTCATGCACCGGGAAGCGGAGTGGGTGGCACTCTCTCGGTAGGCACGCCGCTTCAATGGCCAGTGAGCAGTCGCGTCCGCTCTGGGCGGGCATGAATGTGGGCGCTAACGCTCTGGAGCGGCACTGACAAAAAACGCGTAGGAGGGATGAGGTGTTTTTGATGATCCAGGGCGGTCAGAAAAGGACTTGGGATCGGTCCGGACTCCCGCAAACCTCCCTCACTTTTGTCTCCGGTTTGCGGGAGAAATCGCGTCCGGACCGCTTCGCTACAGGCCAGCGTTGGATGACTTCCGCGGTTCGAAGTGTATAGTTGAGACTGTTTGCGGGAGGTTTACGGGTCGATGTTGAAGATGCCATTGGCCATGACCATGTCTATACATGCCTGGTAATCAATCATCTTCAGTGTGCAGTCCGACAGAGGCACTCCGAGATTTGACGTGAAGTTTGGCATCTATTAACGCACGAGCTCCGCCGCATCAATGTTATCTACTCGTATCGGTGATGAGATTCGCACCTGTTTATTTGATTAGCACCTTCGGTAGGGCCTCAATGAACGAAATGGAGAATTGATCTAGGGCCAGGAGAGGTCGAATACGCTATAATATGATTTGCACTCCCTGGCTCGTTAGGTAGAGGTAGCGGATCTTATCTCTTCTGAGTACATCATTGACACATAAAAATGTGTCATTAGAATATCTACGGCTGCAGGTTGCAAATTTAGGCTCTCAAACGCGCGTGGACGCGCCCATTATCTCTTCTGAGTACATCATCACCACATAAAAATATGCCATTGGAGTATCTACAACCACAGGTTGCAAATCCAGGCCCTCAAACGCCAGCGGACGCGCGGGCACGCCTCACTTGATGGCTTCCACACCTGTGTGACTGTGTCCCTCATATCTGAGCCATCAAAACCATACAAACCATGCAACGCTAAGTGAACACAATCAACAAACACGTAGTTCATCGGATCAAACTTTGCATTGCCGGACAAAAGAAGCATAGTTCATCGCAGTTCAATGGCAAATCCATATACGAACTTAAAACATAATTAAAATATGAACATAACGGGGAAGGAGGAAATCACCTTTCCCTCGCCGGCCCCTTCCCCTTCCGTCATCGGCGCGACTGTGCCCCTCCTCCGTATAGGCATCAGCATGCGGAGGCGCGTCATCGTCAGAGATGGAGGTGGAGTTGTCCGTCATGTCCGAGTCGGAGCTGCAACTCATGCCTGACAGCCTGCGGAGCAGGCGGTCCTGCTCCTTCGCATGTCGGGCCGCCTTGGTTGCCTCGCGCTCCGACATCTCGATGGCGAGTCGGAGCACTGTGGCATTCTTCCAGCTGAGGCGCTGCGCATTAGTCTTCTCATGAGGGTGGATAGAGGTCCACTCATTTTGTGTGGCACCTAACAGTTTGGCCCGTCTTGACGGCGGCGGTGAGGTTTCGTCTTGCGGCAGCAACCCGGATCTGGTGGGCACGGAGGTAGGCGGTGCGTTGGTGCGCGCTGGGACGCGAGGTCCTGGCGGTCGGCGGCGGGGCTCGACGGCTGGTTGGACACGGGTGGCGGTCCCTCGCGGCTGGCTCTCGTAGCGACGATGGTGGGGCCGTGGATGCGTGCATGGGTGGCCGCTGATTAGGGTGCTGCTGCAGCGCATGGACTTGTTCCAGCGGATGCGCACGTCACGACGCTTGGGCCTAGCTAATGGCGGCTTGCGGTTGCTACGTGGTACCTCGGACGGTGATGGTGATCGGGATCTTGGTGGGCCTAGTGGCGGTGGCTGCAGACTATGATGGTGCAACGACCTACTGTGGCTCTACGATGGCGGTGGACATCGAAAGATCTTCGGGAAGTTCATCTCTCCAGATCCGATAGTTGACTTCACCGATGAGATGCAAACTATGGATGACGGCTTGACGCAGAGGAATAGTTCTGCAGCGGCGCATCACATGTAGCTGCTGGGATCATGAAAAAGTGGTGACGACAATACATTTGTAATATCGATGGTGGTGCTTCTTTGAGTACCCAGTATTGAGCTCCGAGGTGAAAGCCCAAATCCGAAGTCTAGCAATGGCGATGGTTATACGTCGTTACCTTGTTGAAGGCATTGCTCGGATATGCTCGGGCTGTTATTTCAGGGTGAAAACTTAGATTCTAGCTAGCCTTGATTGGCTAGATCCGGTGATGGCGGCGATTGAGCGCCGCTCCCTTACTGAAGGCATTGCTGTTGAAGAACCTCATCGTCCATATGGTGTCTTGAGATGATTGGTGGGGATATGGTCCTTCATGTAGTTTGCCGATTACGGATCTGATCACTTTGGATTTTTCTTTTTCTTTTTTCTCGGTCATGCATTTTTTTGAAAAGGGGGATACCCCAGCCTCTGCATCCGAATGATGCATACGGCTCATATTATTAATAAGCAAAATATCCAACAAAGGTCTCCAAGTCTCGAACAAAAAAGGTAAAAGGCTCCACCAGAGCTGAACAGAGAAAAAGGAAAAGCCACAACCGGCTGGCATAGAAAGATAAGAGCACTATATGCCTATCCTATTACATGATCGCCATCCAAACCGGTTGAAAATACCCCGTGCTACCATCTCCCATCGGGTAGACACAGTAACCAAACGCTCCCAGGCCTCCGTGGGAGTGAGTAGCGACCACATACGGATCAACGCAGTGGCTCTGAATATAACCTGTAAAAAATGAATATTTGTTGTTCTGTTAAATATCAAATCATTTCTGCAATTCTAGATTGCCCATAATAAAGCACACACTCCCACACGAATGTGTCTCGCTGTATCAAAATTTATCCCATCAAGCCACGTCCCAAATAACGTATTGATGGAATTCGGTGGTGTAATGTTAAAAGCTATGTGGACCGACCGCCACAAATTTTTTGCTAAGGGACAATCCAGAAAGAGATGTTTGATGGATTCGTGTTGGTCGCAGAAACTACATCTGGTAGATCCTGTCCAATTGCGTTTTGCTAAATTATCCTTCGTTCAAATAACTTGTTTATGCACAGACCACATAAACACTTTGATTCTTAAAGGAACTTTTACTTTCCAAACATGTTTCGATCTAGGAATCACACTAGAGTTGATAACATCCAAATACATGGATTTAACCAAAAATTCGCCATTCTTAGATAATTTCCAGCACAACTGATCGGGGCAGTTGAGACAGCTGAACATCCATTAATCATCGAACAAGATGGAGCCAAGCTTCCCAACGGGTTCCCACTCGCGTCCTCCTAAACTGGATATTAAGCGGAATGGACTGCATCACTGTTGCAACGTTAGCATCTCTACGCTGAACAATTTTATACAAGGAAGGATATTGGAGTGCGAGGGGCATCTCCCCTAGCCATGTATCCTCCCAAAACCTCGTAGCAGTACTGTTTCCAACTAAGAATCTTGTCCTATTGAAAAAGAGTGATTTAACTCTCATCAATCCTTTCCAAAAAGGCGAATCAGTCGGTCTCACTGTCACCTGGGACAAGGTTCTGGAGTGAAGGTACTTGTTCCGCAAGATCTGAGCCCAAGTAGCCTCCGTCTCGACAGAAAGCTTAAACAGCCATTTGCTAAGGAGACATCTGTTCTTCACTTCCAGATTCTCAATACCAAGGCCCCCTTGGTCTTTCGGCCTACAGATGATGTCCCATTTAGCAAGTCTGTATTTTCGCTTAACTTCGTCACTCTGCCAAAAGAATCGTGATCGATAGAAATCAAGCCTCTTTCGGACTCCCACCGGAACCTCGAAGAACAAGAGAAGAAACATGGGCATGCTCGTGAGGACCGAATTAATAAGAACTAATCATCCTCCGTATGACATCAGCTTACCTTTCCAGCAGCTCAATTTCTTCTCAAAATGATCCTCAATGCACTTCCATTCTTTGTTGGTGAGCTTACGATGGTGAATTGGTATACCTAAATACGTAAAAGGTAAAGCCCCCAATTCACACCCGAACAATTGCTTGTACGCATCTTGTTCATCATTAGCTCTTCCGAAACAGAACAACTCGCTCTTGTGAAAGTTAAACTTTAACTCGGACAATTGTTCGAACAAGCATAACACGAGCTTCATGTTGCGAGCTTTTGCCAAGTCATGCTCCATGAAAATGATAGTATCATCGGCATACTGTAGAATGGATACACCTCCGTCTACTAAGTGCGGGACGAGGCCTCCTACCTGACCTGCATCCTTGGCCCTTCCTATAAGAATTGCCAACATATCAGCCACTATGTTGAAGAGAACAGGAGACATCGGATCCCCTTGCCTCAGTCCTTTGTGTGTTTGAAAATAGTAACCTATGTCATCATTCACTTTAATTCCAACACTTCCATTTTATGTGAGGGAGTCTACCTGGTGTCTCCAGGCCTGATCAAAACCTTTCATGCGCAAAGCCTGCTGAAGGAAGGGCCATTTGACCTTGTCGTATGCCTTCTCAAAGTCCATTTTGAAAACTACTCCATCTAGTTTTTTTGAGTGGATTTCATGGAGTGTTTTATGCAGGACGACAACCCCTTCCAGGATGTAATTTTAATCAGGATTTCCCTTTCATGTGTAGCTTTGCTCGAGTAGATTGCACTGTAATTTTAATCAGGATTTCCCTTAATCTCTCGGTCATGTATAGCTTTGGTCTTATATGACTTTGCTATTTGCAGACGTGTTATTTGTGTATATTGACGTTGGCTGTGTGCATCCTATGTATGCAGAGGTCGGTTGTGTGCTCATCATGTTTTTATTCTTTTGATGCTTCATTTTGAGCTAATAAAATCCATCCTTTTTCAAGAAAAAGCCCCTTCGATCGAGAGGAACAAGTCACACTTCTTGGGCAATCATTTCCCTATAAATAGTTCTGCACAAAGGCGACAAGTGTTACTGCTACATCAAGAATTAGGCAACACAAGGTCTATTCGATCGTAGCTATGAACATTGAACGTGACTTACACATGGCCAAAGGCGAAGGAGAGACTAGCTACGCGAACAACTCAAGGCTTCAGGTTCGTAAACAATATCTAAACATCAAAGGACATGTACTTCTTTCATATTTTTTTCCATAAGATATATAGAGTACATCTTTCATAAAAGTATCATTTAAACTCTCCGTTGCAGCTATAAACTTTGCTCGAGTAGATTGCACTGTAATTTTGATCAGGATTTCCCTTTCATGTGTTGATTTATGCTAGCAAAAAGCTTTGCTTGAGACTGAGGCGGTGCTTGAGAAGGCCGTGAGAGAAGTGTGCATGGATCTCCACCAGCCAGCAATGACTGCTGTTGATTTAGGGTGCTCATCTGGTCAGAACACACTCCTCTTCGTCTCCAAGGTGATCAAAGTGGTAGGCCCCGACAGTGACGAAAATCAAGGTGCAACCCTGTGGATCTCCAGTTCTTTCTCAACGATTTACCAGGAAATGACTTCAACTATGTCTTCCGTTCACTCGAACGGTTCAAAGAGTCGATAACAGCAGAACAAAATACACTGCTACCACCTTTCTATATCGCTGGGTTGCCAGGCTCCTACTACACTAGGCTTTTCCCTCGCCAGAGTTGTCACATCTTTCACTCATCATACTGCCTCCACTGGCTCTCTCGGGTACCAAAATTGTGTAAAGAACATTTACATTCATGTATGTCTTCTACATGGTCCTTAATTATCAACGTTTTAAACCAGGTTCCTGCTGGATTAGAAGGAGAAAGGGAGAACTTAAACGGGGGAAACATCTGCGTTGATAAGACTACGCCAGCAGGTGTTGCGGAACTGTACCGACTACAATTTCAGAAGGACATGTTATTGTTCCTCAAGTTGCGGCACGAAGAGCTAGTGCTTGGCGGGCAAATGGTGCTGACGTTTCTTGGGAGGAAATATGAGGACATATATAACAACGGATATGTGAACCATACTTGGGGCTTACTTGCGCAATCTCTGCGATCTCTTGTTGAAGAAGTGCGTAAGCCTTAACTTAATTTGCCGCAAATATCGGACTGAATTTTAAAAAAATGTAAGACTGTAAACCATTTGTTAATGTACCTAACAGGGTCTGGTGGAGAAGGAAAAGCTCGCCTCTTTCAACCTTCCCATTTACGCGCCATCGGTCGATGAAGTAAAGGAGGTAGTCGCTCAAAACGGGTTGTTCAACGTGAGCCACATCAAATTGTTCGAGTCCAACTGGGATCCTCATGATGATTCAGAAGGGGGTGAGGTACAAAATAGCATCCAGAGCGGGATTAACATCGCTATGAGCTTGAGGGCGGTGTTCGGACCCCTACTTGCAAAACATTTCGGTGAATCCTTGCTAAACAAGTTATTCAAGAAATGTGCAAACTATGCCGCACAACACCTTGAGAGGGAAGAAGGAAAGTACCTTCTCATTTGCGTGTCCCTGAAAAGAACATAAGAATATAATATCATGAATACATGATCTCGCGGAATCGAAGATCATGCCCTTTGCCCATGGCGCCTATGGGTATATTATACACATATATGCAATTTTCTGTTCTTTTGTACACATTTTTCTTTCAGTAAATTATGAATTATGTAATTCACCTGCTGCTTTAACTAATAAAAACACAATACCATGCGCCTTTGTCTTCTTTATCTGTTTAATGATGTACATGATTTGTGTGTTGTACTTATCTCTACCTTAATTTTTAATAATAAAGTGACTATTGCTTCTGGTGGTACGCCATTGAAATTGCCCTTAAAACTGCAAAATATTACCCACTGATGCCACCTATAAGTGATAAAAAATCGTTCTATATTGCGCTCTGCGCACTGAAAAAAAAATAACGCGCCTGTTTGGGCCGGTCCATGTCTGGGTGGTCTGTTTTTTAAATTTCGTATTTTACTTTTCGTTTTTCTTTTCGTCTTTGTTTTTTTATTTAAATAAGTTTGGACTTCAAAATTTTTCCAAATTTAAAAGATGATAATCTTGAATTAATTTTTTAATAATACATAAAATTTGTGGACTCAGAAAATGTCTGTAATTTTTAAATAAAGTTATCATATTCAAAAAATAGTCGCAATTTTGAAAACAAATATTTGGGAAGTAATAAAAATGTTCATGATTCTTTATAAAATTCGTGTATTAAAAGTGTTAATGCAATTGAATCAAATTTGCCAATTCAAAATGTGTTCATGAACTAAAAATATCCTAAAAATTCTAAAACTGTTTGTGACTTACAAAATAGTTTATTGATTCATAAAATGTTTGCTGATTCAAAAAATGATCCTGTATTTCAAAAAATGTTCATTAAATAAAAAAATGATCATGCATTTCATTGTTCCACCAAATTATTTTCCAAAAAATGTTCATCTATTTTAGAAATGTTCGTCTATTCAAGAAAATATTTTTACAAATGTTCACAATTAAAAATAGTTTGCAAATAGTATAAAATGTTCATGATTTTAAAAAATGTTCGAAGATCTGTAAAAATATTCATAAATTAGAAAATTGTTCACATTTCAGATATGTTGAAATGTTCATGATTTTTAAAAAATTGTTCACGATTTCACGAAAATGAGAGTGATAGTCAATCTCGGTGATGCAGCAGAACGTGGTCAAGGCCATTGGAGATTACGCAATTTGTTTTCCTGTTGCATTGCACGGGCAGTTTTCTAGATCGAAAAGATGTTCATGAATTTTAAAAATTGTTCCATCAATTTCCAAAAAAATATTCATTGATTCTAGAAATGTTTGTCGATACAAGACAATTGTGTAAAAAATGTACACTATTTATAAAAAAATATTTGCACATTGTATAAAACATTCATTAATTCAAAAAATATTTGAAAATTTGTGAAAGTGTTCACGGATTTGACAAATGTTCATGATTTCAGATATGTGCACGAGTTTAAAAAAAATGTTCATGATTTCAGATATGTGCACGAGTTTAAAAAAATGTTCATAATTTCAGGAGAGTAGTAGATAGTGTATCTCGGTCATGCAACAAAATATAGTCATGGCCATTGAAGATTATGATTTTTTTTTCTCTCATTGCAAAGCACAGGCTCCTTTTGCTAGTGATTTTTAGAATATAATACTCGTTTTGTCACGGACATGTCATTTGTCTCACTGTATTGTTTTTTTATGTTTGCATTGTTACATAAAAGGCACTTGTCAGCTCGGACTTTAATTAAGAGAGGCCCTAGAAAATTCCTATTGATAGATACTATTAGAGTGCCCATGTAACAAAGGAAACATATTGTATTTAGAAATTGATTGAAATATTGTCCTATTTTGATGTGTTGGTTGTGATGCATCACAACAACACTGAAGTTGAACATGTGTTCCCAATGAAAATTTCACAAGGTAGCAAAGCAACATTGTTGGCCCTATTATGTGGCTTTTAAGGCAATGTGTTCACCATAGTAAGAGTCTGTTTGGGACTGCACCATCCGTTGAAAATCAGCCTCGCTCCATGAACTCTACTTTGGAGAACTTTCACCCAGGAGTTGCATCTTCCAAAATATCGTTTGGCTTCACTTCTAGCTCCAGTTTTAGGAATTGTAAGTAGTTGTGCGGAAGTTCTATTCTTCCCTAGATTTTGGCGGTGGGCAGGGCTGGGCGCGGCCGGGCCGGGTAAGGGTTTCTTGGAGATGGTGAGGTGCTTTGTGCTTGGGCACCATGAGAAAAGTCGATGGGGGCAACAAAAATGGGGTAGGAAGGTGGAGGATCACCGGCTCCATCCATTCTATCGGTTACCTCATCGGGGCCGACCTCGTGGCAGACCGATTTCACGGTGGTGGTGGCGGTAGGGGGGCTCTTTTGTGCATGAGTGAGGAATGGGTCGTGTGAGGAGGAAGAAGGGTTGCTTGCATGATGGGGAGGAGAACGAACTATTATCCACTTATGGGTGGTGGTGGTGGGTAATTTCTTCTCAACTCCATGAGGACTCTTCAAATTAGAGTTTTTGGAGTCCCCTGCCCTTGATGAGCTTCACGAAAAACATGAAGTTGACCCCAGATTTGAGTTTTTTTTGCAGAGCAAGACATAGTGAATCCACTCCATTTGACTTGTACTTTTGAGAGTGGAACAACCCAGAAAACCGGCCCTAAATTATTGATTCACTTGCAAAAGTTTCACAATTTTGGTGAGAGAAGAGATCGAGGAAATGCCACGAAAGCATTACCTTAGGTACTTCTGTAACTGTCCATCCACAATCGTAGAATTCTCTATTGTTCATGTACTAAAATCTGGTACCTCAGGATGTAGTAGTAAAATTTGTGAGAAGTTGGTAAGTTTTTTTTTGAGACAAAGAAGTTGGTAAGTTTACTCTCTTTTTTAGGGGTATTTGGTAAGTTTACTCGAAGGCAAAGCAAGTGAGTGTTGCTGGTAATGAAACAAGACTAACATGGCGCTCAATGGCGAAAGCTAACCGGGCCTTTAGTCTTGTCCTGGTCGCCTTCAAGGCCCAGTGCTCATGCGGCCCATCTCCATCTCGAGGTAGACGCAGACGGCCCGCTATCGACAGGAGAACATTTGCCAAGCGGAGAGCATTGATGGGATCTCCTATTGCACGCCTTCTGCGCCGCGCAAGCAAACTGGCGCCTGCACCAGCGGCTGGATGGGCCGGCCCACAAATCGCGTTGCACTAAAAAAGTTGGCCGAAAACCAAATCTCGCGCCCTCGCGCTTAGAAGCAGCGATGCTTACCACTCCACCAGATAAATGCCAATGATACTACACGGTGCAAACATTCTTAAGAAGAGAAACGTAGACGCACTATTAATTTTGGATTACACTCTAGAGTTTACATTTTCCAATTATTTGAAAACATGTGCACATATTACAAATGAATTTCATGATCATCCAAAAAAAGTTCGCGTATTTAAAAAATAGTCCACCAAAAAAAAAAAGTTCATGTATTCAAAATAAAGTTCACAAATTCAAAAGAAGTTCATTAATTTTCACAAAAAGTTCATCTAATTTGAAAATAAGTTCATCAATTTGAAAAAAGTTCATCGGATTTGGAAGGATTTTATCAATTTTGAAAAAAAGTTCATCGGTTTTGAGAAAAAGTTCATCGATTTTGAGAAAAGTTCAAAAAAAATGAAAAAAGTTCATCAAATTTGAAAAATAAGTTCATCGATTTTGAAAAAGGTTCACGAGTTTCTAAAAAATCAGTTCATGGAATTCGAAACACGAGTTCATCCATTTGAAGAAACCAAATACGAATTTGGAAAAAAGAAAGAAGAAAAGAATAGAGAAAAAAAGAACAAAGTGGAAGGAAGAAATGGATATAAAACGTGTATCTTTTCATAGCTAGTGAGGTGTTCGGATCGGTTACTCCTCCAGCCCCGATAACCTGCATTGCGGGGTTCGAATCCTAGCTTGCTAGTAGTTTTTTTGCAGTTTTGTTTACAATTCCAAAAAACAGGAAAAAAATGAAATATGGGCCGACCCGCGAGTAGCTGCCGCATGCGCCAGCTAGTGAAAAAAGTATAAACCGGCGCCTGCAGTGCCAAATAGGAATTGCCAGCACCGAGCTACCTCTCATCTTACCACCACCACCAAGCGGAGGAGCCACCTGAGGACGGCCGGCGATGGATGGCGAAGCGGGGTCCTGGCGATGTTGTTCGCCATACGTGCGGTGAAGGTTCCGCCGAACTCAGGCGCGACACCGCGTGTTCAACTTCTTCAGGCAAGGCCTGCCGCGCCATCCCCTCCATCATGGAGATCTACAACCTGGACGACGTCGTGACCCCCGCCTAGTTCCACGCAAGCATCTCCCAGCAGATCCGAAAGAACCAGGGCGTCTCCGACCCCAAGGTGCCCCGCCCCCTTTCCCACCCCCTTTCACACCCCATTTCGATCTGCCCCCCGCAAATGGATAGTTGTAGAGCGAAGAACGAACGTGTTGCCGTCTTCTTCGATCCAGGCGTTGCCCGATCCTTCCGAGGGGGACGCTCTCTGCGAAAATCTGATGTATGTTTCTTTTGGGGGCTGGGAATCGCCGATGCATTTCGATACGCCTTGTTAGATGGGTAGGTAGCAGTCGACCAATTTTTGCAGGATTAGGAGGTGACAACTCCTTGTTTTTAATGGCACTTAACTGCAGTGTGGCAACCCTTCCCTTCCAGGACTAGCAACGAGGCTTTGTAGGCACTCCCTCCGTCCCATAATATAAGACGTTTTTTGACACTATACTAATACCAAAAAATGTCTTACATTACGGGACATAGTAGTAGTATTTTGTCCACCTGTGGGTCGGCCGTTTTGCATGAAGGTGCTCACTGCCCTGGATTTTTGGATTCAGCAGAGCTACAAAGTCCCGAAATGCTTATGTGTTAAATATGCCCGTACGTTGCAATAGAAAAAAGCTATCAGATTATGTAGGTGTGGTATATATAAAAAAAAGTCTGAATCAGATGCCAGGATGAGAAAAACGTCATTTCACAAACTATGTTTGAGTGAGGTCATGATAAGCTAAAAGGACTTTTAGAAAGTCATTTCAAAAACTAAAAATGTGATGGTCTCAACATGATTTGATTTTCTAACGCGCAACAACGAAATATTTTTTGGCTGAGCAAACTGCATTGATGGACCCTGCTTGAGCTAACTGATGAAGATGTGTCTCGCCTTGACCTAGCGTAGCGGTGTTTACTATAACCAGTACTCTGGTACCAGAATAAACATAGTTGTGTATGAAAGCAAAATATGGACATTTATATTGCTTACAAAAGCTAACCCATAGGAAGCTGTGTTAATTTTTTTTGGCTCAGCGTTGTAAGAAACACGAAAACTTTTTTTACCCGACGTGGGCACTAAACAAAATCATAAAACGACCTCTACAGATCCTCTAATCAAACCTCTAGTAAGCGAAGGTTTGTTTTGTTCATAATTTATATATCTGTTTTAATTTTTGTCAACATTTTCTAAAATTTCATGTACATTTGTTTCAAATTTCCGAATATGTTTTGAATACTCAATTATTTTTTAAAATCATGAACATTTTTTATTTTATGAAAATTTATTTGAAATCGTAATTTTTTTATAAACGAATATTTTTGAAATCATGAATATTTTATGCTTTTCTGAATGTTTTTTGAATTCACAAACAGTCTATGTTTTCTAAAAATATATTAAAACTCACAACTTTTTAAAATTTGGGACCCTGCTTGAGCTAACTAATGAAGATGTGTCTCGCCTTGACTTAGCGTAGCGGTGTTTACTATAACCAGTACTCTGGTACCATAATAAACATAGTTGTGTATGAAAGCAAAATATGGACATTTATATTGCTTACAAAAGCTAACCCATAGGAAGCTGTGTTAATTTTTTTTGGCTCAGCGTTGTAAGAAACGCGAAAACTTTTTTTGCCCGACGTGGGGACTAAACAAAATCATAAAACGACCTCTACAGATCCTCTAATAAAACCTAGTAAGCGAAGGTTTGTTTTGTTCATAATTTATATATCTGTTTTAATTTTTGTGAACATTTTCTAAAATTTCATGTACATTTGTTTCAAATTTCCGAATATATTTTGAATACTCGATTATTTTTTAAATCATGAACATTTTTTATTTTATGGAAATTTATTTGAAATCGTAATTTTTTTATAATATGCGAATATTTTTGAATCATGAATATTTATGATTTTCTGAATGTTTTTTGAATTCACAAACAGTATATGTTTTCTAAAAAAATATTAAAACTCAAAACTTACAAAAATTTGGGACTTCTGAAAATCCCAAATTAATTTAAGGAAGGAAAAACAAAACCAGAAATGAAAAAGTAAAAAAAGCAAAAAGACGAAATAGAAAACACGGCCAGCCTATTATGGTGTGTGCTTGCTATAACATAAGAAAAGAAAAAAGGAAGGAAAGGGAGGGGGGGGTACAGCTAAGGATGGGAGCAACTAGTTAACGAGCGCTCGCCCGGGCCAGAACGAGAGTGGTTCGGGGGAGCGCCACAGCGTGACAAGTGTCTCATGGAGGCCACGCCAGGGAAAACCAGGTGGCGCGGTTGGTTCCCGGTTTTCCCTTTCCGGTTTGTGGTTTCGTGCGTTTTGCACTTTGACCCTCATACTATCACATTTTTCCGTTTTCCCTTTCCGCGCGAAAACACAAATAAATACCAGTTCGCGCGCTTGGTTCCCTGTTTCTCTTTCTCGTTTCCCTTTCTGTTCTCATTATATTTCCGGGTAATGGAGATTTATGGGGTAGTTACGGACGGGGACTACCGACACTATCATATGTCACCTTTCAAGTAACGAAAAAAAGCAACTTTTATTGTAAAACGACAGTCTTCAAAATTGTTAAATCGTGTGACTTCTTTATACGCATAGGTGAGCACTAGGAGAGACACGGGTGTATAACTTTACTAAATTGAAGAAAAGCGTCTTTGGTTAAATGCGGCGCATTGTCCGTCAGCACAGGATATCGGCGCCTCCGCGAGGGAACCTCCGCCGCCGGTTCATTTAATTTTCATAAACATCTTGAAGGGGGGGGGGGCATAGGTCGAAGTGTGTGTTGGTCGAAGTGTGTGCTGGTTCGTGCGGCGCATTGTTCGTCACACAGGACCTGGCGCCCCGCGCGAGGAACCTCTGCCGCCTTCGCTCGTTTAATTTTCATAAACATCTTGAAGGGGGGGCATAGGTCGAAGTGTGTGTTGGTCGAAGTGTGTGCTGGTTCGTGCGGCGTGCTGGTTCGTGCGGCGCATTGTCCGTCGCGTTGTGACACGGCGCCTCCGGCGCGAGGGAACCTCCTGCTCGCCTTTGGCTCGTTTAATTTTCATAAACATCTTGAAGGGGGGCATAGGTCGAAGTGTGTGTTGGTCGAAGTGTCTGCTGGTTCGTGTGGCGTGCTGGTTCATGCGGCGCATTGTCCGTCATGTTGTGACCTGGCGCCCCCCGTGAGGAACCTCTGCGCCGCCTTGGCTCGTTTAATTTTCATAAACATCTTGAAGGGGGGCATAGGTCGAAGTGTGTGTTGGTCGAAGTGTGTGCTGGTTCGTGTGGCGTGCTGGTTCGTGCGGCGCATTGTCCGTCGCATTGTGACACGGCGCCTCCGGCGCGAGGGAACCTCCTGCTCGCCTTCGGCTCGTTTAATTTTCATAAACATCTTGAAGGGGGGGCATAGGTCGAAGTGTGTCCTGGTTCGTGCGGCGTGCTGGTTCGTGCGGCGCATTGTCCGTCGCGCTGTGACACGGCGCTTCCGGATCGAGGAAACCTCCTAGAAGGTCGTGCAAAAGGCAAGCTGCTTTGTTTCGGAACGCATAGGTTTGAAGAATGTGCAGTCACGTCTGGTTAAGAGTTATGCTTTGTTGACGATATATATGTTTGTGTGTGTGCATACTATAAAGGCATTGTTATGTTGCCTCCGTAGGCACGGGTTTGAAGCATGTGAAGTCACGTGTGCGCTCTTGGTATGTGTGTCTGTGGATATTGCCCGGAGGCATGGTGACGCAGGGTTTGGTGGCACGAGGCCATGTCACCTCTGGAGGCACGGGACGGTGCTTTCCAGAGTCACGCGTGGTATGTGTGTGTGTGGATATTGCCCGGAGGCATGGTGACGCAGGGTTTGGTGGCACGAGGCCATGTCGCCTCTGGAGGCACGGGACGGTCCTTTCCAGAGTCACGCGTAAGGGTATGTGTGTGTGTGGATATTGCCCGGAGGCATGGTGACGCGGGGTTTGGTGGCACGAGGCCATGTCACCTCTGGAGGCACGTGACGGTGCTTTCCAGAGTCACGCGTAAGGGTATGTGTGTGTGTGGATATTGCCCGGAGGCATGGTGACGCAGGGTTTGGTGGCACGAGGCCATGTCGCCTCTGGAGGCACGGGACGGTCCTTTCCAGAGTCACGCATAAGGGTATGTGTGTGTGTGGATAGTGCCCGGAGGCATGGTGACTCAGGGTTTGGTGGCACGAGGCCATGTCGCCTATGGAGGCACGGGACGGTCCTTTCCAGAGTCACGTGTAAGGGTATGTGTGTGTATGGATATTGCCCGGAGGCATGGTGACGCAGGGTTTGGTCGCACGAGGCCATGTCACCTCTGGAGGCACGGGACGGTGCTTTCCAGACTCACTCGTAAGGGTATGTGTGTGTATGGATATTGCCCGGAGGCATGGTGACGCAGGGTCTGGTGGCGCGAGGCCATGTCACCTCTGGAGGCACGGGACCGTGCTTTCCAGAGTCACGTGTAAGGGTCCGTTTTTGGAGTCACTGCTGTTGTACAAATAAGAAGAGGCATTGTTATTTATAGTTTACTGGCACTCTCTTATGATGTAAGACACACTGTTGCCGAAATAGTTCTTTTTTAACATGAACACGCAATTTCTAACTACATTACATATAAATGTGAGTTATTGACAAACTGTTTTGTCACGTCTAGATAGAATTAGCTTTGCGAGCTAAATCAAAAGTTTTAGTCTTCATTTTTGCTTAAGATCTTGCTAATCTCTTCACCCATTTCACTACCTTTGACTTGATTCATCTCGCTATTTAAGAGAATGTACATTGCCTCTGCCCTCCAGTCTTCGACCTCATCCTGTGAAATTTTGCCGAGAAGAGAAGTATATCATTAGAGTTTCTGTATATAAGTTGTTTATAAGTAAATATATATAAACTTACTGTCAAATCTTCTAGGTCTTCGACAAACTTTTCACCATTGTAGAGGAATGCAAGCTTTAAAACAACAAATGTTGATTTTCCCTTTTCTACGACTGGAACATCTTGCACGGTATGAGTCTGCCATCTTGTACCCTTGGCATTCATTGTTTGTCCTAGTATGATGTTGAAGACTTCTTTAAACCTAGGTACCTGGGAATATTGTATTTCGTAATTAATTGTTTTAATATTGCAACTTGTAAAACTGAAAAGATTGTTATGTATAAATGCTTATGATTGCCGACTTATAAACATGGTATTCCTGAAACTGTCTTTCTCTTTTTTCTTTGGCATCTTCATTTTCCTGAAGTACTCGGCTTGCTTCTTGTGGTGTCAATTTGTCGATGTGTATCTTTTCTTTTTCAAATTCCTCGTGAGTTGTTTCTCGAGGATCAATAATGTGAACTTTGTGTTTGTATTTGTCCAGCACATATAGTACATAGCGGTCATGCTTCTCCATTGGAATGAATATCTGCGTATAAAATACTTGTTGCTTAGATGACAGTTTAATATAAAGTAATTTAATAGAACACATATTTTCTGAGTTTGTCATGGTAGAATAGGTTGTTAACATGTTTGCTGTTGAGAGCTTTTTCCGTTGATTTTCCTTGAGATACATCGGAACAAGTTGATTCTTTGTTTTTTGCAATTCGTTTTAAATTTTGTAATAGTAGTTGTGTGTTTCTTCAAATCCAATATATGCTGCGAACAATATTTATGATGAAAAACACTGTTAGAAAAAAGAGTTGTGTAAGAATATAAAAAGAGTAGTTGTTGCAATGTTCACAAGATTTTGCTTTTCAAAAGTTTACCTCTGCAAAGTTTGGGCGTAATATTACTCTGTCACTCTGTTTTGATTCTTGTCTACTTTCCCAGATTTCTGCTATGTCATCGAGGATCCTCTTTTCCATATGATGTCGTTTGTTCGTCTATGCTGGTCTTGGACCAAATACTGCCTTCAGCTGGGCTCCAGTAAGTTGCGTGCTTTCACTGTCCCTGCGGATGCGCCTAAATATAGTTTTGCTGCGACAGGGGAGATAAAATAATTTTGGAGGTGACGGTTAGTGAGAAACAGATTCTTACATTGTTTTTGGCCTCTGTCTAACTATTTTGAGGTGCAATAGAAAACAACTCACCTTTTGTATTTCTCCTGCCAGCTGTCGCTCATGACTAGATGGAAGAGGTCGGACGCCTCCTCTGTGTGTTGGAAGCAATGAGAATGTTTTGGATATGGACTGGTGCTTTGTCTTTTTTTCTTTTTTGTTTCATCTGTTTCAGTCAACGGAAGCAGATATGTAATATGTAAGCTCTCGTGATATGAAAGATGTTGGTGAACACCGTGTGATGTGTAGGTTATTACAAAAAAATAGGATAAGTAGAAATGATTTTCTTACCTTTTTTGGTGGAGAAGAACTTTGAAGTTTCTGGTTTGAATTCTTTGATTCTTCCAGGTAGTTGCTCCCACTTTACTTGTTTTGTTTCACCAAATATGGCTGTAAAAAGGAACTCTGGTTTCCACTCGGCATCTATGTTGCTTTGCTGCATGGAGGTTATCGGATATTGAAGTATTCAAGTAGTGCTGTTTGTAAAAATTAAAATTGTTGCTCTTGTACTATTCACTTACATCGAAATCCTCATCATCTTTTATGAGTTCAATGACATTCCAGTATTTTGCAAATTGAGCCATGAAGTGTCCGCATTGGGTACCCTGCTGTTTTGGCACGCAAACTCGTTAGGTGTTTGTGCTATCCTCGACCAGTTTGGTTCGTTGTTGGCTTGTAGCTCCGCTTCGCCGTAATGCTTCTTCATGAGTGCGTGCATCCTTTTAATCTGTGTTATTGTTGGGTTTTGCCATTAATAAAGGGAATGCAGGAATTGGAAAACTAATTGGAAAACAAGGTTGAATTGACATACCAGTTCTTGGTGGTCCTTATGGTGTGTTTTCCATGTTTTTTCCATCTCCATGTCTGTAATTCAGTGAGTCAAGTATGTCGATGGAGTTCGTGTACTTGTTGAGCATGTACAGTGTGTAGTGTTTATCTCTGTTGTGAGGTATCATAATCTGCAGTGTTTGGAGACAGAGTGAGTTAAAGTTAATTCTTGTCAGGAGAATTAAATGACATGTGAATGTGCAATCTGTAGGAAGAATGAGTTATGTTTCTATATTTCTATTAACTTACCAGCTTTTTCTTTAAAAGTTCCTTGCCTGTTACAAGGGGTGCAATCTCTTTCAATGCTTCTTCCTCATTGAATTCTGCTAGTCCACTTTCCTCTCCAGTTTTAACACCGAGCACGACCTGCGACCAAAAAGTTTTCTACTTTTTAGTTCAATCTTTGTATTCACTGAAATGATGCAAGTGTTTTTGTCAAAATGGACTTCATAAGTTTGCAAATTCTACGAGAAGTATGGCTTTATCGGTTGTGTTGTATTGTATTGTTGCTGTGATGTCCATTCGTCGAACAATGCGTTTGCGATGGAGCCCTCCATCTGTCCATCATCTCCTTTCATTAGCTGTGCCATTATTTGTTTTCCTATAATCCAATCGGACGCTTCGAGCTAATATATACGTTTAGACTGCAAGCAGAAAAAGTTTATACATTAGTTAGGTTGTTTTATAAAGGGGCAACATTTGTTGTTTTTTGTTTATGCAAGAGAAAGTACTTACTCTCCGCATTCGTCCTGTCCTTCTTTGCTGAATAGGTATTCATGGAGTGCTCTGGCTTTGTTCATGAATTTGAAATCTCCTGCGACAAATGTAGGAATCTTGATTTCTCCAAGGAGCCTTCTTGAAGGCTTTACCGACCTTTTCTTGACCGAGATTTTCTTGCCTGAACTGTTCTCAGATGATTGAGGCATTGAATCTTCTCCTGACTCTTGCTGCAAGATTGTCAGATACGACTTGGGATTTTGTTGAATTCATAGCTTTCATGCACGTTGAGCCATGTTTTGATTAAATCGAAGTTAGAGCCCATCTTTATATGGTCGTTGTACACCTCTAGTTGTAGTGGGTTAAGGCTTGAAAGAAATTCGTCAACTTCTTCCTGCTTTTCCATTGTTTTTGGTTTTAGGAAGTCTAAAGAGATGGTGCTGGAGGTGCCTTGATGATTGCTTGTTGAGCCTGTTTCTTCTTGAAGAAGAACATGCTGTTTCTTCTGCTCAGAAACCTGTTGTTGTGTACTTGGTACATCGTTGCTTCTATCATCCTCTTTTAAATCAGTGCCTGTTTGTTCTAGTTGCTCTGTGGTCGTGATATTGCTGTTGATATTTTGCTCGTCTGTTTTCTCTTCGGCATGGTGTGGTATCTTGTCGTCTGGTGGTGGTTGATCTGGTTCTATTGGTGGATCATTTTGTTCGTGGACTGTGAAAGATTGTTGGGCGACGGCGTGCTGCTGACATCCATAATATCTTTGCGTTTATGGATATATCAATAACTTCATGCTCTTGTGTGGTTGCCGCATGCATAATATGTTCTTTTGGCCCGGTAGTTGGCGGAAACTCTTCTAGTACGCAACATTCTGCTTGTTGCATTTCTTTGTCTTCCATATCTACTTCATATTTCAGAATATCTGTAAAACAATAATTAAAAAATATATTACTTCTTCTAGTGTTACGAAACTGTAAGATTTAGTTTCTGAAAAGACTTACCTGTTGTACACTTGATTAGTGACAGTTTTGTATTCCCTCTGTGTTGGCTGATTAGTTGATATAGAACCTTTTTCCTCAACTTTCGTACTTGTTCTGGCTTTAAGGTTGCTGTTGTTCCATCACTGGAGTAGTGCTTCAGGTTCATGTACATGTAGAATGCGGAGTCCATTCTGCATTTAGATGAATGGTATTGGTAAGATTGTTCCATTCAAGAAACGGAAAGAAGAGAAATGTTTGAGCAATGATAGTGGTAATTGTTGTATTGAAAAGACGAAAGAACAGAATTATTTTAGTAATTGTAGTATTGAATGTTGTATTGAAAAAGAAGAAATAAGTGAAGATGTTGGAAGTGCTTACGTGTCTTCTCCTTGAAGTGGCACCTGCAGTCTGACCTTTTTGTAATGGTCGATGCTTTTTTCTGAAAGTTATAGCTCTGTGCTTCCAGATTTTCATTAATTTGCTGGTTACATTGTTGAAGAATTCTATTGTGCCTGGATATGCAGTTGAAGAGTCGAGGAGTTCAAAATGTTGTTTTTGCATGTTAATTGTGATGGTGAAGTAATGACTTATAGTTTCGTCTTGCTCAAACCCGCTCAACGAACATGGTAGAAGGAACTGCAAAACACAAAATAAAAAGAAAACATTTGGAAATCTTCTTTTATTTAGAAACATAAAATAAAAAGAGAACTTTGCATAGCATATATGTAAATTGTGTTTTGTTTTTGAAACAGCTGATCTCCTTACCATGTTATAATCTTGCAGTTTTTCTTTTTCTTTCATGTTGAAAAATGATATAAGCCTTGCAGGTAGTAATTTTTTCTATTCTGTTGTTGATCATTATTTTCGTAGCACATTGGATCTTCGCCGTCGTCTTCCCTTATTGAGTGATGCTTGTTTCGTCACAGATAGACAAAAGGAATTTTTCAGTTCAGCTATAGGGGAAGTTTATGTATTTATAAAGTTATATATAGTGTTTTAAACGTGATTCTTTTGCCGTGATATTTACTTACAGTGTTGCTTAACGACAGAATCATTCTCCGTGTGCCATTGAGTTGTTTTCTCAAGATTGTTAGCATGGGCTCTATTGCTTCGGTGCGTACTGATTTACCGACCTTGAAGCTTTCGGAGACATGTCCTACATTTACATCAAACTTGTCCGTTGTAATGAAAAGCTGATCCCTGCAAAGTATATTTAGAAAAATGTTTTGGTTCACACATGATACAGTCAAAATGATCGTGTGTAAGAATGTTTTCTGTGTTAGTTGCATGAACTTACATTTCTCTCTTTGTCCATGGCTTGCATACAACGTTGTACAGGTCTTCGATGGCCTTGTTGACGGAATCGCTATCTTTGCCAGCTTTCTCCACTGTGCCTGCGATGATTTTGAATTTAATATAAATAATTCCAAGTCACAAAGATCACAAGATAGCAATTATGTTTCTATTGTCTTGCCTGCTTCAATGCTGGAAGATATGTCCTGTCGAGTGTTATTCCTTTCTTGTTCTCCTTCTGCTTCCTGTGGCATGTTTTGTTCTTCTTTTTGCATTGTACCCTTTTGTTCAGCTTCTTCTCCATCCTTATTTGAGTCGTCTGTGCTTTTCTTGGCATCATGTTTTTCCTTGTCAACCGTTATGTCTTGCTAGTGGTTTTTTCCGTCTTGTTTTTCAGTCTCGACCTGGATGGCACTGACCTGTCTGCAAGGGGAATTGGCATCGTACGACGGCGTAGGGTTTTCTTTGATAGTTTCTGGTTCTTTCTCTGGAACAATTTATGTGCTTGCTTCATTGGTTGTATCTCCGTGGTTGCCTTCTTCGTGTTTCTGCGTTGTCATTTAAAAAGCATTGAAATGATTTAACTTGCTACTTTATTTTAATTATAGCAGTTGTTATGGGAAAATAGCGAAGCGTTTGGTGCGTGCTTTGAGCTATTTTGATTGTGATTAAGTTGTCGTTTTGTGGAAACATTTCGTGCAACTTCACATATTGAGCTGTCGTTGGTGATGCTGACTGTTCCGCCTGTTCTTCGTTGGGCGTTGTTTCTTGGGTACCGTCTTGTTCTTTGTTTTGGTGATCATCGTCACTATCATGGTTTTTGTCTTGCGGCTGTTCAATCATAAAGTTGGTAAGTTTCAACCATGGAACTAATTTATATTTTTGTAGAATCAGCTTATGTAACTTTACCTTCTCAGTCGTTGCTATTTCTGTTGTCTCCGCTGCTGTTCTCGTTGCTGCTGCTGACTGTTGTGCTTGTTCTTCGTTGAGTGGAGGTTTTTGGGCATCTTCCTGTTCTGTCTTTTGGAGTTCATTGCCGCTGCCGTTGTTTTTGTCTTGTATCTTTTGAAACACACAGGTGGCTAAGTGGCAGTGCATTTGAGCTTCAACTAAGCTATTTTATACTTTCAAAGGATCAGCTTATGTAACTTTACCTTTTCAGTCGTTGTCGCTGCTGCCGTCTCTGCTGTGGTTTTTTTGGCGAGTGAATATTTTGGCGCTTGGTCTTCTTTGACGTTGATGTCTGCCGTTCGAAGAACATTTTGCTCTTCTTCTTTGGCCTCCTTTTCCTCATCTGTCTCCTCTCTCTATGATTGAGGAAAGTAGTGAAATGTGAAATGCGTATTTTTGAACTATAAGATAATTCATAGGTATTATGTGTTTTCACCTCTGTACTTGTTACTGCTGATTGTTCTACATGTTCTTTGCGTGGTGTTTTTGGGTCCTTCTCTTGCTCTTTTTTTTGCTGTTCATCGTCAGTGACCTTGTTTTTTTCTTGCAGCTGTTCAAATATAGAGGTGGCAAAGTGAGAGTGCATTGGAGTGAGTACAGGTGTGGTAGGTTGGAGTTTATTTAATTGTGCACGCGGAAATTTTATAATTTCATGCTTGCAAGTTTTGTAACTTCACCTTTTCAATCGTTGACGCTGGTGCTCACTCTAGTAGCTGTTGTTTGGTGATTGAATTTTTGGTGGCTTGGTCTTCAGTGGCATTATTGTCTACCGTTTGATGAACATGTTTGGGTTGTTCATTGGGCTCATCTGGTTGTGTTTGATGGTCTTGATTGTTGGTGCTCTCCTGAGCTTCTTGTGCCTGCACCAACAGAAAAAGTATTTAAGAAATGGGTGCATCTCTGATTGTTGAGTTACAATTTTTTTATAAGACCTCTTTCTCTGGATTTGCAGGACTGTCTCCTGCTGGAACTACGGCTTCTCCTTGTCTCGTTATGTCCTCTACTTTTTCTTGTTCAATGTTTATGCGAGTTATTTTGCTTGCTTCCTCTTCCTGTTCAATAAAAAATTGAAATTATAGTTTGAAGTTCATTTGTGCCTCAACTTTGTAACCTCACCTCTTCAGATGTTGTTGTTTGAAGTTCTGTGTGTTTTCCAGTTTCCTTTGGTTGCGCTGCTTCTTGATCTTCCAGACCAATGTACTTGTTTGTTTCCTGCATTTGTTCAAAGAAAAGGGTAGGACATGCCTTATAATTGTTGTATTGCGGTGTTGGGGTGTATTACGTAGTTCAGACATCATAAATGATTTGAAAAGGGTTTTTTGTTGATTTTTTTACCTCTGTGTTGATGACTGGGTTATTTGTGCCTACATCGACTGTTTGTTTGCCAGGTATAACAGTCTCTAGTTCCTCATTGGCTTGGATGTCTTGGGTTTTCTCCTTTGTACTCGTGATGGTGATCTGCAATGTCGTGGCACTGGAAATCTCTTGTGCACAAACTTATTGTTCTGTGACTCCTTCATCTTTTTGAGGTTCACTATGGGGTTCAATTTCAACACTGGTTGTCTCTTGGTCTTGCAGTGATTGTGAAACCTGGAGTTCAAACAATATGAGTTTGTGGTTCACTTTCTTTCCTGCCATTATGAGTTTCCGGTGTGGGGTGTAGTGGGCTGTGGAATTTTACCTCCTCTTCGTTGTTTTCTTCTTCTTTGTCGTTTGTTATGCTAACGGTTGATTGTGGGTGAGCTTCCTATATTTGGTTGACACGACTGCTGACTTGATTGTTCTCCAGCTGAGCCTATATTTTGTTGAAGGTTTGTCAGTTATTTTATAACTCTATCCAGTTTTGAAAGGAAAAATGGATGCTCATACTGACCTCTTCACTAGTTCTGACGTCGATCGTGTCTTGTGCTTGTGTTGGAGTACTTGTTGTTGTAGCACTGTCTGTTGTGAGGTTGCTTTGTTTGTTGCGTTCATTCTTGTTTTTGGGGTTGTTGACGCCATCCTGCTGTTGGAGTTCATCTTGGCCTGGCGTGCTATTGGTAAGTTCCTGAAAGCATTGACACAACTCTTTTCAGTTGAGGTATGAAAACAGGGTTTTGCTTGCGGATGGCACCATGCATTACTATTTATTTACCTGTTTTTGCCGCTTTATCTTCTTCTTGTCAATGCCCACGTTCCTTGATTTTGTTCTTCTCTTCCTTTCTTCGTCCTCTTCTTCTTTCTTACCTTTTCTCCTTTCTCTTTGTTCTGTTGTGGCCACTATTTCATTCGTGCGGCTGGCATCGACTTGTCTACTTGATGCTACTGGAACTGCTTGCTCTAGCGTCTGCAGGGTCGCGTTGTCTGTGAGGTACCTTGTGCAAACTATGTCCTGAAATTGTCTGAGTTGTTCTAGAGAATCCATCAGGGCAATTGTTTGTTGCACGACTTTGTCCTGGTTTTTTTCATCCAATATATCTTCTTTTTCGTTGCATCGGTGTTTAGCCCTGGTGGTTACTGCGGGTAACTGTTCTGCTTCATGGAGCACTTTTTCCAACAATTTGTTTATCCTTTGGAATCTTTCTTCTGGTCCTGTGCTGATGTTTTTGTTTGGTTCCGTGCTTCCCCTGGTGCCGATACGTGGTTCGCGCCGGCGCTTGGTTGGAGGTGGTAGCAGCTTGATTGTGTGCTGGTGTTGCTATTCTTTATGATGTTCTCCTGCTATCTGGTGAAATGAAGACGAAGTTGATGCTGTGCTGGTATAGAAGATCCTCTCTGCTGTTCCTTTCCATGTCTGCATCATTTCGGTGGAATGGAGTTGATTAGAATGGAAACTGTTTTCAAAAAGGGAAGTACTGATTTATGTACAACAGAGCTATACCTGTATCTTGCCAAATTCATAGTCATCCGGTCGTGCTTTTCCGTCTGTTTTCATGTATGCTCTAGCTATTTTCGCTAGGTCACTCTCTTTGAGATGGTTTGCTCGTGGTAATGAGATTTTGTCCATTGTCTTTGCAATCTTCCGCATTTATTTTGTGTCGGTTGGCAGCAGCAGGGAGTCAAAGGTACATGATTACTGGCACCTGTGCCAAACCATTGATGTGCTTTTTGTTCTTTTCCTCCTGAGGCAACATCCTGTGCTTCTGCCATGTCTTGGATCCTTCCCTAATACATTCGACGATTACCTCGCAGAAATCCATCTTTGCCATTTCTGGATAGTCCATGTCCTTGACCATTGTAGCTGTCCGGGCGAAGATAGCGGCGCTTGTGAAGGAAATATGCCCTAGAGGCAATAATAAAGTTATTATTTATTTCCTCATATCATGATAAATGTTTATTATTCATGCTAGAATTGTATTAACCGGAAACATAATACATGTGTGAATACATAGACCAACATAACGTCACTAGTTTGCCTCTACTTGACTAGCTCGTGAATCAAAGATGGTTAAGTTTCCTAGCCATGGACAAAAGAGTTGTCATTTGATTAACGGGATCACATCATTAGGAGAATGATGTGATTGACATGACCCATTCCGTTAGCCTAGCACTTGATCGTTTAGTATACTGCTATTGCTTTCTTCATGACTTATACATGTTCCCGTAACTATGAGATTATGCAACTCCGTTTACGGAGGAACACTTTGGGTGCTACCAAACATCACAACGTAACTGGGTGATTATAAAGGAGTACTACAGGTGTCTCCGAAGGTACATGTTGGGTTGGCGTATTTCGAGATTAGGTTTTGTCACTCCGATTGTCGGAGAGGTATCTCTGGGCCCTCTCGGTAATGCACATCACTATAAGCCTTGCAAGCAATGTAACTAATGAGTTAGTTGCGGGATGATGCATTATGTAACGAGTAAAGAGACTTGTCGGTAACGAGATTGAACTAGGTATTGAGATACCGACGATCAAATCTCGGGCAAGTAACATACCGATGACAAAGGGAACAACGTATGTTGTTATGCGGTTTGACCGATAAAGATCTTTGTAGAATATGTAGGAGCCAATATGGGCATCTAGGTTCCGCTATTGGTTATTGACTGAGAATAGTTCTAGGTCATGTCTACATAGTTCTCAAACCCGTAGGGTCCGCACGCTTAAGGTTTCGATGATAGTTTTATTATGAGTTTATGAGTTTTGATGTACCGAAGGAGTTCGGAGTCCCGGATGAGATCGGGGACATGACGAGGAGTCTCGAAATGGTCGAGATGTAAAGATCGATATATTGGACGACTATATTCGAGTTCGGAAAGGTTCCGAGTGATTCGGTATTTTTCGAGTGGGAGAGTTACGGAATTCGCCGGGAGTATATGGGCCTTATTGGGCCATACGGGAATAGAGAGAGAGGCCAAAGGAAGGAGGCGCGCAGCCCCCTCTGGTCCGAATTGGACAAGGGTGCGGCCCCTTTTCCTTCCTCCTCTCCCCTCTTTCCCCTTCTCCTACTCCAACAGGAAGGAGGAGTCCTACTCCGGTGGGAGTAGGACTCCCTTGGCGCGCCCTACTAGGGCGGCCGCCCCCTCCCCTTGCTCCTTTATATACGAGGCGGGGGCACCCCATAGACACACAAGTTGATCTACGATCGTTCCTTAGCCGCAGCGGTTCCCCTTCCACCATATTCCACCTCGGTCATATCGTCGGAGTTTAGGCGAAGCCTGCGTCGGTAGAACATCATCATCGCCACCACGCCGTTGTCCGTGGAACTCATCTCGGAGCCTTTGCTGGATCGGAGGACCGGAGATCGCCATCGAGCTGAACGTGTGCTGAACTCGGAGGCTCCGTGACGCTCGGTGCTTGGATCGGTCGGATCGTGAAGACGACGACTACATCAACGCGTTGCAGCTAACGCTTCGCCACGGTCTCACGAGGGTACGTGGGCGAACACTCTCCCTCTCGTTGCTATATCATCACCATGATCTTGCGTGTGCGTAGGAATTTTTTGAAATTACTACGTTCCCCAACAAATGGCATCCGAGCCAGGTTATATGCGTTGATGTTATATGCACGAGTAGAACACAAGTGAGTTGTGGGCGATACAAGTCATACCGCTTACCAAAGATGTCATACTTTGGTTCAGCGGTATTGTGAGATGAAGCGGCCGGACCGACATTACGCGTGACGCTACACGAGACTGGTTTCACCGCTACGAGCACTCGTGCTTAAAGGTGGCTGGCGGGTGTCTGCTCTCTCACTTTAGCTGAATCGAGTGTGGCTACGCCGGTCCTTGCGAAGGTTAAAACAGCACCAACTTGACGAACTATCGCTGTGGTTTTTGATGCGAGGTAAGAACGGTTCTTGCTAAGCCCATAGCAGCCACGTAAAATTTGCAACAACAAAGTAGAGGACGCCTAACTTGTTTTTGCAGGGCATGTTGTGATGTGATATGGTCAAGACGTGATGCTATATTTTATTGTATGAGATGATCATGTTTTGTAACCGGTTATCGGCAATGGCAGGAGCCATATGGTTGTCGCTTATTGTATGAAATGCAACGCCTGTAATTGCTTTACTTTATCACTAAGCGGTAGCGATAGTCGAGAAGCAATAGATGGCGAACGACAACGATGCTACGATGGAGATCAAGGTGTCGCGCGGTGGCGATGGTGATCATGACGGTGCTTCAAGATGGAGATCACAAGCACAAGATGATGATGGCCATATCATATCACTTATATTGATTGCATGTGATGTTTATCCTTTATGCATCTTATCTTGCTTTGATTGACGGTAGCATTTTAAGATGATCTCTCACTAATTATCAAGAAGTGTTCTCCCGAGTATGCACCGCTATGAAAGTTCTTCGTCTTTGAGACACCACGTGATGATCGGGTGTGATAGGCTCTACGCTCAAATACAACGGTGCAAAACAGTTGCACACGCGAATACTCAAAGTTATACTTGACGAGCCTAGCATATCTGAGATATGGCCTCGGAACACGGAGACCGAAAGGTCGAGCGTGAATCATATAGTAGATATGATCAACATAGTGATGTTCACCATTGAAAACTACTCCATCTCACGTGATGATCGGACATGGTTTAGTTGATTTGGATCACGTGATCACTTAGATGACTAGAGAGATGTCTGTCTAAGTGGGAGTTCTTAAATAATATGATTAATTGAACTTAAATTTATCATGAACTTAGTCCTGGTAGTATTTTGCAAATTATGTTGTAGATCAATAGCTCGCGTTGTTGCTTTCATGTGTTTATTTTGATATGTTCCTAGAGAAAACTGTGTTGAAAAATGTTAGTAGCAATGATGCGGATTGGATCCGTGATTGGAGGTTTATCCTCATTGCTGCACAGAATAATTATGTCCTTAATGCACCGCTAGGTGACAGACCTATTGCAGGAGCAGATGCAGACGTTATGAACGTATGGCTAGCTCAGTATGATGACTACTTGATAGTTTAGTGCACCATGCTTAACGGCTTAGAATCGGGATTTCAACGATGTTTTGAACGTCATGGACCATATGATATGTTCCAGGAAATGAAGTTAATATTTCAAGCAAATACCCGAGTTGAGAGATATGAAGTCTCCAACAAGTTCTAAAGCTAAAAGATGGAGGAGAATCGCTCAACTAGTGAGCATGTGCTCAGATTGTCTGGGTACTTCAATCACTTGAATCAAGTGGGAGTTAATCTTCCAGATAAAATAGTGATTGACAGAATTCTCTATTCACCATCACCAAGTTAGTAGAACTTCGCGATGAACTATAATATGCAAGGGATGACGAAAGTGATTCCCAAGCTCTTCGAGATGTTGAAATCGACGAAGGTAGAAATCAAGAAAGAGCATCAAGTGTTGATGATTGACAAGACCACTAGTTTCAAGAAAAAGGGCAAAGGGAAAGAAATGGGAAGCTTCAAGTAGAATGGCAAACAAGTTGTCACTCCCATGAAGAAACCCAAAGCTGGACCTAAGCCTGAAACTGAGTGCTTCTACTGCAAAGGAAATGGTCACTGGAAGTGGAACTACTCCAAATATTTGATGGATAAGAAGGATGGCAAAGTGAACAAGGGTATATTTGATATACAGGTTATTGATGTGTGCCTTACTAGTGTTTATAGTAGCCCCTGAGTATTTGATACTTGTTCGGTTGCTAAGATTAGTAACTCAAACAGAGTTACGTAATAAAGCGAGACTAGTTGAAGGGAAGTGACGATGAGTGTTGGAAGTAGTTCCAAGATTGATATGATCATCATCGCACACTCCCTATACTTTTGGGATTAGTGTTAAACCTAAATAAATGTTATTTGGCATTTACGTTGAGCATGAATATGATTTAATCATGTTTATTGCAATACGGTTATTCATTTAAAGTTAGAGAATAAATTGTTATTCTGTTTACATGAATAAGACCTTCGATGGTCATACACTCAATGAACATAGTTTGTTGGATCTCGATCGTAGTGATACACATATTCATAATATTGATGCCAAAAGATGCAAAGTTAATAATGATAGTGCAACTTATTTGTGGCTTGCCGCTTGGGTCATATCGGTGTAAAGCGCATGAAGAAACTCCATAAAGATGGATTTTCGGAATCACTTGGTTATGAATCATTTGATGCTTGCGAACCGTGCCTTTTTGGGCAAGATGACTAAAACTCCATTCTTCGGAACAATGGAACGAGCTACTGACTTGTTGGAAATAATACATACTGATGTATGCAGACCAATGAGTATGAAGGCTCGTGGCAAGTATCGTTATTTTCTGACCTTCACAGATGATTTGAGCATATATGCGAATATCTACTTGATGAAACATAAGTCTGAAATAGTTGAAAAGTTCAAAGAATTTCAGAGTAAAGTGGAGAATCGTAACAAGAAAATAAAGTTTCTACGATCTGTTCGTGGAGGAGAATATTTGAGTTATGAGTTTGGCCTTCATATAAAACAATGTGGAATAGTTTCACAGCTCACGCCACCTGGAACACCACAATGTAATGGTGTGTCCGAACGTCGTAATCGTACTTTACTAGATATGGCGCGATCTATGATGTCTCTTATCAGTTTACCACTATTGTTTTGGGGTTATGCATTAGAGACAGCTGCATTCACGTTTAATAGGGCACCATCTAAATCCATTGAGATGACAGCGTATGAACTATGGTTTAGCAGTAAACCTAAGCTGTCGTTTCTTAAAGTTTGGAGTTACGATACTTATGAAAAAGGTTTTCAACCTAATAAGCTCGAACCCAAATCGGAGAAGTGCGTCTTCATAGAATACCCAAAGGAAACTATTGGGTACACCTTCTATCACAGATCCGAAGGCAAGATATTCATTGCTAAGATGGATCCTTTCTAGAGAAAAAGTTTTTCTCGAAAGAAGTGAGTGGGAGGAAAGTAGAACTTGATAAGGTAATTGTACCTTCTCCCGAATTGGAAAATAGTTCATCACTGAAATCAGTTCCGGTGATTACTACACCAATTAGTGAGGAAGCTAATGATGATGATCATGAAACTTCAGATCAAGTTACCACAGAACCTCGTAGGTCTTCTAGAGTACGGTCCGCACCAAAGTGGTATGGTAATCCTATTCTGAAAATCATGTTACTAGACCATGATAAACCTACGAACTATGGGGAAGCGATGATGAGCCCAGATTCATGAAATGGTGGAGGCCATGAAATCTGAGATGGGATCCATGTATGAGAACAAAGTGTGGACTTTGGTGGAGTTGCTCGATGATCGGCAAGCCATATTGTATAAATGGATCTTCAAGAGGAAGGCAGATCTTGATAGTAGTGTTACTATCTACAAAGCTCGACTTGTCGCAAAAAGGTTTTTGACAAGTTCAAGGTGTTGAATACAATGAGATTTTCTCACTCGATCGATGCTTATGTCTGTCCGAATCATGTTAGCAATTGCCACATTTTATGAAATCGGCAAATGGATGTCAAAACTGCATTTCTTAATGGATTTATTAAAGAAGAGTTGTATCGATGCAACCGAGAAGGTTTTGTCAATCCTAAAGATGCTAACAAAGTGTGCAAGCTCCAACAATCCATCAATGGACTGGTGCAAGCATCTCGGAGTTGGAATATACGCTTTGATGAGTTGATCAAAGCATATGGTTTTATCTGAGACTTTTGGAAAGACACGTATTTACAAGAAAGTGAGTGGGAGCACTACAAAGACATTTCGATAAGTATATGTGAATGACATATTGTTGATTGGAAATAATGTAGAATTATTACGCAAAGCATAAAGGATACTTGAAAAGAGTTTTTCAAAGCAAGACCTCGGTGAAGCTGCTTTACATTGAGCATCAAGATCTATATAGATAGATCAAGACGCTTGATAAGATTTTTCAATGTATACATACCTTGATAAATTTTTAAATAGTTCAAAATGGAGCAGTCAAAGAAGGAGATCTTGCCTGTGATGCAAAGGTATGAAGTTGAGTAAGACTCAAGACCCGACCATGGCGTAAAATAGAAAGAGAATGAAAAGTCATTCCCTATGCCTCAATCATAGGTTCTATAAAGTATGCTATGCTATGTACTGCACCTATTGTATACCTTGCTCTGAATTTTGCAAGGAGTACAATAGTGATCTAGGAGTAGATCATGGACATTGGTCAAGAATATCCTTAGTGAGGACTAAGGAAATATTTCTCGATTATGGAGGTGATAAAAGAACCCATCGTAAAGAGTTACATCGGTGCAAGCTTTTACACTGATCCAGATGACTCTAAGTCTCAATTTGGATACATATTGAAAGTGGGAGCAATTAGCTAGAGTAGCTCCGTGCAGAGCATTGTAGACATAGAATATTTGTAAAATACATACGGCTCTAAATATGACAGACCCATTGACTAAGGTTCTCTCACGAGCAAAACATGATCACACCTTAGTACACTTTGGGTGTTAATCACATAGCGATGTGAACTAGATTATTGACTCTAGTAAACCCTTTGTGTGTTGGTCACATGAAGATGTGAACTATGGGTGTTAATCATATACAGATATGAATATTGATGTTAAATCACATGGTGATGTGAACTAGATTATTGACTCTAGTGCAAGTGGGAGACTGAAGGAAATATGCCCTAGAGGCAATAATAAAGTTATTATTTATTTCCTCATATCATGATAAATGTTTATTATTCATGCTAGAATTGTATTAACCGGAAACATAATACATATGTGAATACATAGACCAACATAACGTCACTAGTTTGCCTCTACTTGACTAGCTCGTGAATCAAAGATGGTTAAGTTTCCTAGCCATGGACAAAAGAGTTGTCATTTGATTAACGGGATCACATCATTAGGAGAATGATGTGATTGACATGACCCATTCCGTTAGCCTAGCACTTGATCGCTTAGTATCTTGCTATTGCTTTCTTCATGACTTATACATGTTCACGTAACTATGAGATTATGCAACTCCGTTTACGGAGGAACACTTTGGGTGCTACCAAACGTCACAACGAATCGGGTGATTATAAAGGAGTACTACAGGTGTCTCCGAAGGTACATGTTGGGTTGGCGTATTTCGAGATTAGGTTTTGTCACTCCGATTGTCGGAGAGGTATCTCTGGGCCCTCTCGGTAATGCACATCACTATAAGCCTTGCAAGCAATGTAACTAATGAGTTAGTTGCGGGATGATGCATTACGTAACGAGTAAAGAGACTTGCCGGTAACGAGATTGAACTAGGTATTGAGATACCGACAATCAAATCTCGGGCAAGTAACATACCGATGACAAAGGAACAACGATGTTGTTATGCGGTTCGACCGATAAAGATCTTCAGAGAATATGTAGGAGCCAATATGGGCATCCAGTTTCGCTATTGGTTATTGGTCGAGAATAGTTCTAGGTCATGTCTACATAGTTCTCGAACCCGTAGGGTCCGCACGCTTAATGTTTCGATGGCAGTTTTATTATGAGTTTATGAGTTTTGATGTACCAAGGAGTTCGGAGTCCGGATGACATCGGGACATGACAAGGAGTCTCAAATGGTCGAGACATAAAGATCGATATATTGGACGACTATATTCGGAGTTCGGAAAGGTTCCGAGTGATTCGGTATTTTTCGGCACCAAGAGTTGGGAATTCACCGGGAGTATATGGGCCTTATTGGGCCATACGGGAATAGAGGAGAGAGGCCGAAGGAAGGAGGCGCGCAGCCCCCTCCGTCCGAATTGGACAAGGGTGCGGCCCCTTTCCTTCCTCCTCTCCCCTCTTTCCCCTTCTCCTACTCCAACAGGAAGGAGGGAGTCCTACTCCCGGTGTGAGTAGGACTCCCCTTGGCGCGCCCCTACTAGGCCGGCCGCCCCCCCCCCTTGCTCCTTTATATACGGGGGCGGGGGGCACCCCATAGACACACAAGTTGATCTACGGATCGTTCCTTAGCCGTGTGCGGTGCCCCCTTCCACCATATTCCACCTCGGTCATATCGTCGCGGAGTTTAGGCGAAGCCCTGCGCCGGTAGAACATCATCATCGCCACCACGCCGTCGTCTCGACGGAACTCATCTCCGAGCCTTTCTTTGGATCGGAGGACCGGAGATCGCCATCGAGCTGAACGTGTGCTGAACTCGGAGGCTTCGTACGTTCGGTGCTTGGATCGGTCGGATCATGTAGACGTACGACTACATCAACCGCGTTATGCTAACACTTCCGCTTACGGTCTATGAGGGTACGTGGACGAACACTCTCCCCTCTCGTTGCTATATCATCACCATGATCCTGCGTGTGCGTAGCAATTTTTTTGAAATTACTACGTTCCCCAACAGCTTGACCCGGAGACTACATTGTGGAAAAAAATAAGGAAAAATATTTTAACTGATTTCCTGTTTGATTCTTCATCATCTATTTCCACCAATATTTCTAGCTTCTCAAACAGTTATTTTGGCGCGAATTTTGTATCTTTGAAGCCAAGCTCTGACATCAGTTCTTTCATTGAAGCTGGGCTAGTCTCTGGCCTTGGTGCTGACCTTTGCGTGCCGTTTGGGTATCCAAACACCTTGTGGGTAGCTTCCTTGGTAATCTTGATTTTTTTGTCTTCAGTAGCATCACCGAAGGTTATTGTCATAGTTTCTTTGTTGAGGTTGTCATAGATGTGTGCTGCAAGCGGTCTGCAGATGGAGCCCGTTATTTTGCAGTTCTCTATGCTGCCAAATCCTGCCGTCCTAATATCTTTCTTGTGACGGTCTTTAAGTAAATTCCATGCTTTCTTGACATGGGCGAATGCTGCCCCTGCCTTGATTTGGCATTTCTCTTCGTCTGTTTCTTGCTGTTCTTCGTCAATTGTTGGTACTACCAGTTCTTTCCCGCTTGTCTTTCTTCTCTTTCTGTCCTTCTTGCCTGATTTGGGCTATTTCAGAAGAAAAAAGAAAGGGTTTTGTTAGATAGTAATGTTAGATCCCTAGTGGCATTCAAAATTAGTGCATAAGTGTGTTTTTACATCGTTGTCATGTTCTGTGTCGCTGTCGTGCTCTTTGGCATCATCGCCGCCTCAGAGGAATGAAATCGCATCATCTTTCAGTTCGTCATCGCTGCCGCCATTGGTATCTGAACCTTTGCTGTTGGTATCGTCTTGTTCTTTTTCTACCGTTTTCCGTTTGTTTTTCTTCTTGCGTTCAGCTTGTTTCTTCGTGCCGGTTAGTTCTGTTGGCGGGAGTACCATTAGAGGTAATGGTTGCTGCTGCAAGGTACCAGTGTCGACGATGTTTTCAGCATTTTCCTTTTTCTTTTGCCTTTTTGCTCCAGGAGTAAAAACAGTGCTGGTATATGATTTTCTCTTTTTTGCTTGTTGCTAGGTGTTTACTCCTGTTGAGCCTGGTGTAAGTTACCATTTCTGCCGCAGGTGGTTTGTTCCTCATGGTCTGTTCTGTGTCCTTTTCTGATGAATGAGGAGACATGCTTTGTGTTTGTGTGCTGTCAATATCACCGTCTTTGTGTCCTGTTGACCAGGTAACGAAAAACATTCTTGTGTCCGAAAATAATTTATATACATTTAAAATATATATCTTTGATGGTTATGCATAAGGAATGTGAAATTCCCCAAAGGGGATTTTTAGTTTTCTTTTTTGGGTTAAGAAAGGTTATTTCTACTATTGCCGATTGAGCTAATAAGGGGATTGAAAAATATATATTAATTATGGTTATGAGTGGAGCTGGGTAAGTGAAGTTAGGGTCAAGCATTTTCTGAGACAAAAATGCACTCTGCAGATGATATTTCTACATGTTTGTCCAAAGTGGCAGGTAGTTTTATTTGTAGACATAGTTAAGTTATTGTTGTCAAGGATAGCAGTTAAGTTATTAATGTCTCAATACAGGTTTTTGCAGATAGGCAATGGACTCTTTTGGTCAAACCTTTGACAGGAGCTTGCTGGATTGCATGTTCTTCAGTAGGGTCTTCATCAGTATTTTGCTGGGTTTTAGCTTCTTCGTGAGGATTTCTCATTGCTGCATAAAAAATGGGCAGGTGTTAGAAGCAGAGTTGAGTGTCGCAGAAAAAAAGCTGCATGGTGTGAAAACAAACTTGTATGTATAGAGAGGCACGGGTTGTTTTACACTAGAAGCACATGGTACAGGTATTCTGTGTTCACGGTTTTTCAGACCAGAGGCACTTAATTTGAAAAACAGTTACATTGAAGGGACAAACATATAGAAAATGTCGGACGGTTTTCAGGTTTGGCCTCTCAGGATGCTTGCGGGGTTTGGATCTACCGACGTATTCTAGTTAGTGACGTTTCAGGTTTAGTAGCTTTGAGCACTTATCGTATGGCGAAAATTCTAGGGCAGAGAGCTGTAGCATTTCTATTAAATCTCATCTCTCCGGCAGTTCAATTTGTTAGAAAAATTGATTTTAGGTTATTCAAAAACTCCTTGGTAGCGGTGGCTAGGGTTGCTGCTCCTTGAAGTTGAAAAATCACTACGATCTACCTGGTGGAATGGAGTGGGACAGAATGATAATTACCTTCAATTAGTTGTGCGGTGTTCTTCGGTTCCATCCGCTTATTGTGTCGTTGCTCTTTTTTCGTTGAGATTTCCGCCGCCGCTGTCAAAGTTGTCGCCGTCGATTGCCGCAGTCAGCGGGGTTATTGGTGTTCTCACGGGCAGTGTGTGGCTGTGTGTATGTCGGATTGGAGGGTGGTTGGGGAACGCGGTGGCGGTTTGTTCGGTGACGCGAATTCGATTTCGAATTTGTGTTTGTGTGCAGAAGGAAGGAGGAGAGCGTGCGGGAGTGATGAAGGTTTTGGGATTTACTTTGCGGAAGGGGAAGCAAAGTAGTAGAAGAGGGAGGGAGAGATGGAAACCATCGAACCGTCTCTAATCTTCAACCGTCCGTTTGAGCATCAAGATCCGTTTTTTCTGATGTTAGGCTCAGGAGTGTACGTTCTACAGGCACGTAGATGCAGGCACAGGAGGCACGGCAGTGTAGGTTCTACAAGTAGGTAGAGAACCACGGGACATGCAACAGTTGCGTGAGGCACGTGGATGTAAGCATAGGAGGCACGGAAATGCAGACAATACAGGCATGGACATGCTGCTTTTGGAGGCACGGGTATCAATGCTGAGGATGTACAATAGTGCTGTGGCAGAGGCCTGCGTTAGAAGCGCCGTTAAAGAGGTATGGTTGTGAAGTCTCAGGAGCGACACGGGCGTTGCAGTGGGGCCATGTAAGAGTCACTACGCATGTTATTATGTTGGGCACTTGAGGCACGTGGGTGAAGTTACGGAAGGCAGAATTGGTGAATCCACAACAGGCACGTACGTGTGTTTTGTGCAGTCACGGTTGTGCACTCTCTGGATGCACAGAAGTGTGCCGGCAGAGGCATTGGTCCGACTACCCGGTTAGAGAACCACGTTTGTGAGGTGATGTGGGTGTGGCACGACGAGCCCCGTAGGAGTCACTGCAAGTGTCACGCGAGGCACGTGGATGTAGGCACTTGAGGCACGGCATTGAAGGCATAGGAGGCACGGATGTAGGTACAGGAGGCACTGAAGTACTGAACCTAAGAGGAGACCTTTTGTGAGTGCGGAATGTTTTGAGATTTACTGTGGAAGAGAGGAAGCAAGAGAGTAGTGGAGGTTGGAGAGTTGGAAATGATAACCACGGTTGTGAAGTGACATGGGTGTCGCACTACTTGGCACATAAGAGTCTCAGCAAGTGTCGCGTGAGGCAACGTGGGTGCAAGGACGTAAGGCACAGAAATCAAGGCACCACGGTTGTGAAGTCACGTGGTAGTGATGAAGTGGAGCCTCTCTAGAGGCATGTTGATGCAGGCACACGACGCACGGAAGTGCAGCTTCTACAGGCACGTACATTCAGGCACAGGTGGGATGGAAGTGTGGGTTCTATAGGCAGTTAGAGGACCACTGGACAGGCAAGAGTCGTGTGAGGCACGTGGATGTAAGCATAGGAGGCACTGAAATGAAGGAAATACAGGCACGGATATGCTGCTTTTGGAGGCACGGGTATCAACGCTAAGGATGTACAAGAGCGTGGTGGCAGAGGCATGTGTTAGAATGCTCGGTTAAATAGGCACGGTTGCGAAGTCTCGGGAGCTACGCGGGTGTGGTAGTGGGGCCATGTAAGAGTCACTGCGCATGTTATTACGTTATGCACTAGAGGCACGTGGGTGCAGTTACGGAAGGCAGAATTGGTGAATCCACAACAGGCACGTACGTGTGTTTTGTGCAGTCATGGTTGTGCACTCTCTGGATGCACAGAAGTGTGCCGGCAGAGGCATTGGTCCGACTACCCGGTTAGAGAACCACGTTTGTGAAGTGACGTGGGCGTGGCACGACGGGCCCCGTAGGAATCACTGCAAGTGTCACGCGAGGCACGTGGATGTAGGCACTTGAGGCACGGCATTGAAGGCACAGGAGGCACGGATGTAGGTACAGGAGGCACTGAAGTACTGAACCTAAGAGGAGACCTTTTGTGAGTGCGGAATGTTTTGAGATTTACTGTGGAAGAGAGGAAGCAAGAGAGTAGTGGAGGTGGGAGAGTTGGAAATGATGGAACCGTCTGTTATCTTCGACTGTCTGATTTTAGCATCAAGATTCGTGCCGCCTGGCTTTGTTTTTTTTGTTCGACGTAGCGTCTTAATACATGTGTGAGACACGGAACACCAGGCTCTACAGGCACCGACGTTGGAATTATAGAGGCACTGGTATAAACTCTGTGGATGCACAAATGTGTAGTGGCAGGGGCATGCATCTGAAGACTTACTCAGACTGTCACAGTTGGAATTATAGAGGCACTGGTATCAACTCTGTGGATGCACAAATATGTAGTTGCAGGGGCATGCATCTGAAGACTTACTCAGACAGTCACGGTTGTGAAGTCTTTAGAGTTACGAGTGTGTGTCACGACGGGCACGTGAGAGTGATGCGTCGGGGAGTGTGGTAGTAGAGGCATCGGTGCGAATAGTAGTCAGAGAGCATTGGTGTTTCAGTAGTAGCGGCGTGCGTCGGGAAAGGTGCGAGGAGTTCAACATACTAAGTGTGCCAGTGCACTCTATCTAAGTGTGCCAGTGCAGTGTTTGCTTGAATGGTTTAGGCAAGAACATTTGTTACATGATTAATTGGACGATTTGACGGTTGCTTTTTCTCGGCAACCGCGAGCACTGCCACTCGATGGTTTCCCCGGCGCATAGCAACCGCGAGCGCATGTCTACTGCGCTCATTACCACGACGAGGTCTCGTCCAACCGCCTCCTCCTAGACCCAAACCTTGGCACAAAAGGGCAACTGCGCTTCCATAGCCGCTCAATTATGGAAACACTATTGCCGCTCCATCTCAACTAGTAACTCTCACAAACTCTGTGTCTCGGTCTCCATCGCTGGAGGAGCGTAATGGCGGATGAACCATCTACCAAGCGTCCGCATGGTGAGACGTTCGACCAGAGTACCGAGGTTGACAACGTTCAGGTCCTCGGTCAGAAGCACGACTACAAGGTGCACCTCAAGGAGGTTGGCATCCACGACAAGGAAAAGCTGGATGTTGTATGCACCAGCAATCCCGACGAAGCCGACAAGATGATCAGCAGGATCCTGAAGAGGGTCTGCGGCTTGTACCCTCAGTTTATCGGCGTTGATGTCGAGTATACCAGGGAAGACGAACCTCCGCAGAGGGCAGCGGTTCTACAGTTATGCGTGGAGGAACTCTGTCTGGTATACCACATCACCGCGGCAACTAAATGGTGAACCATCCTACAGCTTCAACCTCTCCATGTTTCTGTTTCGTTAGCATTTCACCTTCAAATTTGATTAAATTTGTTTATTGAATTGATGTATCAGTGAAGTTTCTGAAGTAGATAAAGTAGGATAGATTTTGAACTTGACTCACCAGATCAGTTTATGTATTTGATGCACTAGATTAATTTATGAATTTGATGTGTGAGATTATTTTCTGAACTTGATGTTCTAGTGCACTTTCTGTTCTAGTGTAGTTTCTATATTTGATGTTCTGGTGTAGTTCAGTTTCTTGAATTGATGTGTTAACGTGGGTAAGGAGTACATAGGTCTTTTATTCAAGTGTAACTACCAAAAATAAAAATGACATGCTGTGCTTGTGCTTGTGTTTGTGAACTCTGCATAGCAGTTTCTGAAATTTTTTCATCCACAAATTATACATACTATATAAGTATTTACTTGATGGATACTTGATGGATCCACCTTAAATGTGTCATGCCCCTTGCAGGCCCAAGAGCCTGCGCCCGTTCCTGAAGGAGGACAGGTTCTACACCTTTGCCGGCTTCAGTATTGAAGGTGACAAAGAGATGCTGCGAAGTTCTGGTTTGGAGATCAACCCGACAAGTACATCGACATCCAGCGCAAATGGAGAGTTCCGTTCAAGGGAAGAAAGAGGTACCACTCTTTGGCTGATGTTGCCGGAGCGTGATCCATCCATTCTACAAACAGATGAAGGATAAGATTGACAGGGTTGAAGACCATAAACTGTGGGGGATCAGCCCACTGCCAAATTACCTCATTGAGTATGCAGCGATAGATGCGTACGCCACCTACGAGTCTTGGAAGAGAATTGAAAACATCAGAGAAGGACTGGAGAGTGCAAAAGAGGCAGAGAAGAATTATGACGATCCTTACTATGCCTACTAGTGATGATGAAAACATAGAAAACTGGTTGTGGAGTTGCTTGTATTTCTGCTTGTCGTTTCTATTGTTTCAGGTTCGTAGTTTAGTTCTGTTAGGACGAAGCAGTTTCTAATGTCACCTGTATCAGGTTAAACAAGTTTGCTTATGTGAAGTTTGTAGTTTGTTTATGTGATTGAACAGGTTGTCTGGCTTGCTAAGTACTATGTTTATTCAGCAATCTTGTGATTTTGAATCGGTAATGTTGCTTTTTAGTCTAAAACAACTAAATACAAAGCAGTCTTTTTACGCTAAGTACAGTTTAGTTGTGCACACAAGCGCGGCTTCTTGAGGAGTGGCAGGAGTGGCATGGGTTGGAATACGCAGTTAGAGAGGCACATGTTTGCAGTCTGTAGAGCCACCGTTGTGTGTTAGTGTAGGTGTCGGAGGCACGGAATTCAAGTCTTTACAGAAATGAAGGCACCACAAGCATCCATACAGAGGCACGTGGACGGAGTAGCAGAGGTGAGCTCCGAATACATAGTTACATGGTCACGGTTTGGAAGTGTGAAGAGCAAAGGTTGTGCGACAGGATGGGGCATGTAAGAGTCATCGCAAGTTTCATGTGAGAGAGTCACCTGGATGCGGTATGCAAGCCACGGGATGCACTATCGTGACGTTTGTGAAGAGACACGGGCGTGGTACCGCGAGCATGTAAGTGTCGCGGGGTGTCACACGTTAGGTACGTGGATGCAGGCACAGAAATCACGGAGGTGAAGACTCAACCGGCACGGAAGTTGGGTTTTTGTTGTTTCGAACAACTATCAATACTGTGGATGTTCTAAAGTGTGGTACCAGAAGCATGCTTCCGAATACGTAGTTAGGGAGTCACGATTGTCAAGTCTCTAGAAAGTCACGCGTGTCCTGGCATCACGGGCATGGAGTGGTGTGGGGCTTCGAGGGGCATGAGTGGCCCTCAACCCTGTGGATGCATGGTGGTCTGGTAGGAGAGGTACCATTGTGGATGCATAGGAGTGAGGCCTCTGACGGTGTGAGTGGGTGGCACCACGTGCAATTGTTTGAATACTCATTTAGAGAGTCACGTCTGTACTCAAGCCAGATGCATGCCGTAGGTTGGTGGCATTTGGTAGCACGTGGTTGCAGAGAGGAGGAATGTTTGCGAAACATCGAAGTCACCTGGCGGCCACGCGTGAGGAGTATGTAGAGTATCTGCGTGTCGACGTGACGCATGTATGTCCAGTGACGGACTTCGGGCACTGACTTGTGTTCGAATGCTTGGTTAATGAAGAATCAAGGAACTACATCAATAAAAAGAGTCTGCTGCTTCATTATCACACTATGATGTGCGGTTAAACCGTTTTCTGATGTTTTGATGGATGTGAAAAAGAGGTAGTGTACTAATACTAATATATTTCACAACTTTTATTCTACACAATGCATTTAAATTGGAAACATAAAAATTTGCATCCTTGTTGTAGTGATTTCAGCCTGGTTGCATTACATTTCCTCTGATTAGTGTTCTAAACCTAGCTAGGCTTGTTCGCTTATCAACAACTTTTTATTCCTTTTCCTTGATGTCGTCGTAGATCTTTGTTATCTCATCGCCCATTTTGCTGGGTTCGATTGTATTCTGATCGCTAAATAGTAGCCTAAACAGTTGTTGTGCTTTCCATTGTTCCGTGCCATCCTATAAAGAATTCAGTGAAAAATAAGGAGAAAAAACACATCAGTATTATGTCATGCAGTTGTATGATATCTTGCAGATTTATAGCGAGTTTTAAGCGAAAACTTACATCGAAATTGTCTATCTCTTCAACGAAGTGGTTGCCATCAAAGTGATGCGCGAATCTCAGAATAGCAAATGGGGTTTCACCTTTGTTCACCTTTGGAACGTCCTTTAAAAATTGAACTTCCCATTTAGTCTTTTCCTTTTCGAATTTTTCACCAAGTAATATTTCGTATACTGCCTTGAACCTCGGCACCTGGGAATTGCATTTTGTTTTTGTTTTAGAGAGACATTTTCTGTAATTTGTAAAACCGAAAGACGCTGTTATTTACAATTCTTGCCAGTCTGTCTTTATGGTTGTGGTATTTGTTATGCTCCTTTTCTTTGCTGGCTTCGTTGATTTCCATTTGAGCAATTTGCTTACTTAATTTGCCATCATGCACGTCGAGATCACGTTGATTTTTCAGGCATTCTTTCCTCTTCAATTCTTCGAGAGAGGTTTCTTCAGGCTCAATGATTTGAAGCTTCCTTCTATATCTTTCGAGCACTAATAGTGTGTATCTGTCTTCCTTTTCAAAAGGCATGAATACCTGCGGTACAAAAGTTTTATTGTTAGAGGAGAGTTTAGAATATAGTATTTCGTTTGAAATGCTTATTTTTATTTTGTTAGAGGATAGTTTTATTGCTATAGGAGAGTTTAGAATATAGTTTTAACGCTATTACCATTTTTGCTGTTTTGAGCTTGTCTAATTGACATTTCTTAAGGAACAAAGGAACCAATGCATCCTTCTCTTGTTCGAAATCATCTGTGAATTGTGTAATAGATTTTCTTTTATCCTTTAAACCCAGAATATTCTGCATGCAACAAATAAAAAACCATTAAAATGAGTTAGAAAGAACAGATCGGTACCAGTAGATTAAACAATCGTTGCAAAAAGACGAGTTTGTATGATCCTTGTGGTTTTTTTTCTTTTTTTTTGAAATTTACCTCTGGAAAGCTTGGGCCTAATAATAGCCTATGTCTTTTGTATTTAGTTTGCTTGCTTCCCTCCCATGCTTCTGCTAACTCATCGAGCACCTTCTTTCCAATTCCTTTACGTTTTTTCTTGTTCGCAGGTCCAAAAACTTCCTTTAGGTTTGATCCAGTGAGAGTTGCGCTGTTCCCCTGTGGTTGTTCTCCCGAGAATACTACTTCTCTGCTTACATGAAAAATAGTAGAAGAAAATTCTGTTTAGAATGTCACTTACAAGCAAGCTGATGAGCAGGAATTCATTGTTCTTTCTAGTTTCTGTCTTATTTCTGTGATTGCCGTGTAACTTTAACTAATTTCAGTTGGAAAAGGAACCAACTCACCTTTTGAATTTGGCCTGCCATGTGTCACTCATGACTATGTCGTAGAGCTCGTTTGCCTTACGCACGTGTATGAATGAATGCCGGTGTTGCGGGTATTTGTTGGTGCTCATTGATTGATCCTGGTTCTTTTCGTCTCGCTCTGTCAAAACAAATAAAAAGTTATGGCTATTGCTTCTAAAAGATATATTTGAAGCTCCTGTCATGTTGAGTGGTGGTAAAAATCAAAATAGTTATATTACCTTTCATGGGGGAAAAAAGGTTTGTAGTCTCTGGTTTGAAAACTTTGATTTTTTCAGGAAGTTGATGGTGCTTTATTTGGTTGGTTTTACCGAATATGAGTGTGTATATGTACTCTGGTTTCGATTCTGCATCCACCTTGCTGTGCTGCAGGCATGTCAAAATGCATGGTTTATAGTTACGTGTTGTCCACAATTGTGAATAAACTAATTGCGGTAATAAAGAAATCAAGTAATTTGACGTGTATGTACTGGTAACTTACATGAAAATCCTCTCTGTCCTTGACCAGTTCTTTCCCATTCCAGTGTTTTGCAAATTGGGCCGTGAAGTGTCCGCATTGTGTTCCTTTTTGCTTTGGTGTGCAGATCCTGTGAGGCCTTTCTGCTATCCTTGCCCAGTCTGGTTCGTTCTTGTCTTTTAGTTGGTAGTACTTGTTCATCAACACCGACATCCTTCTCATCTGTGATTGCATTTATGTTTTGTTGTTTGGGTGCGGCATTGATAAAAGTAAGAGTATCATACTATCGCGAGGAAAAGAATAAATCAATGTACAAAAAGTACGTACCAGTTCTGCTCGATGCACATGGTGTTTACTCCAAGACAAATCGGTGTAGTTTACATAGTTCAGTGAGTCAAGGATGTCGATGCTATCTCTGTACTTGTTCATTACATATAGCGTGTAGTGCTTGTCCATGTGATGAGGTATCATGATCTACGTTGAGAGAGGAGATTGTTGTTGATGTAAACATTGAATTTTATTTAATTGTTGAAGCCCAAGGAGAATAAGTCTTGTGTTCAGTAATAGTTCCGAACTTACCATCTTCGAGTGCAGGATGTTTTTACCTCGCACGAGTTGTTCAAATGCTTGTAGTGCATCGTCCTTGTTGAATTCTGATAGCTCCCTCTTTTATAATTGAGACCTAGCACCATCTTCAAGAAAGAGAGTGTGTGGTATTAGTTAAATATTGTAGCATAGTAATGACAGAGTTGTTTTTGTGGGTGAGGTATGCCTACATTTGCGAATTCTGCAGGGAGTACAGTTGTGACATCTGGGTTGAACTGTTTCTGTTCTATCCATTCGTCCAGTAACGTGTTTAGCATGGAGCCCTCCATTTGTGCGTTTTCTTTCCCTGCTTGTTCCATGAAGGATTTTCCTGAAATGTAGCCTTCGCTCTTTGATGTTTTATATAGCTGTTCTCTGCAAGCAAGGAGGGTTTAGAATTAGGTGAGAGAATGGTTAGTTGAGTGTAATCATTTCCATGGAACAAGGAGAATCTACTTACTGTCCGCATTGTTTTTGTCCTTGTCGGCTCATCAGATATCTATAGAGTTGCATGGCCTTTTCTTTGTAAATGAAATCTCCTGGAACAAGTGGTGAAGCGTTGACTTTCTGAATTTCCTTGCTTGCTCGCTTGAATGGCCTCTTAATTGAGATTATGTTTGCTGAGCTGATCTCCTGTGATTGAATGGTCGAGGGTTTTGGGGAACTTGTCTGCACTCTTGCAAGATGCCTTCTCCTTTTCTTGTCGTGACCGAACTGTGCCTGCTCGTTAAGCTGCCCAGTTGTTGGTGTGTTCTTTTGTGTGTTGTTGTTTTTGGTGCTCGTTTCTATTGAGACTTGAGCATCGTATTTCCTCTTTTGAATTATCTTTTCTGATAAAATCTTTCCTTTCTCCTTCTTTTCTTCTTGTCCATGTTCTGTCTCTGGTGATGTTCTTGGTATGCGATCTTCGCCAACAGGGTTAATGTGCTGTTTGGAAAGCTGTTGTTGGCGAGGTAGTACGGTCTTTGTCCTATTATCCACTTCTAAAGGAGAGAGTGTTATGCCTTTGTTGTTTTTATTTGGGGGTGGTCTGCCTGGTTCTATCAGCGGATCTTTCCATTCGTCTTCCTTTTGTAAATCAGTGTCTGTCTGCGCGTGTTGTCCCCTATGTAAACCAGGATCTTTCTGGGCTTGTTCTTCCGTGAGTGCTTCTTCAGACACCTTGGTGGTATCCTTGCAGCTCAAATGATAATTTTCTTTCTCCTCATAGCTGCTTGTGTCATTAATGTCAATAACTTTTATCTCTTGAGTGCTTGTCCCAATGTGCTCGGGAGTTGGAGGAATCTCTTGTTGAATTATGTCACAATGTATTCGTTCCATTTCACTATCTTCCATATCGACCTCAGGTTTCAGCATATCTGTTAAAATAAAATAAAAAACTTATTGGTTTGTCTCTGAAAATTAGATAAGTAGAATTTTACTTTGTTGTCTTCAGTAAGACAAACCTGCGGTGTAGTTGATTAATGACAGTGTGGCGTATCTCTGTATTGGCAGAATATTTGATAGAGAATTTTCTTTCTCAACTCTGGGACTTGTTCCTCTGTTAGTAACACTGTTTCCCCATCGTCGGTGTAGTGCTTTGCGTTCATGAACATATAGAACGCACAGTCGAGTCTGCAGGTAGAAGGATGATTGATTATTGTCGCTGTCCAGAGATGGTAGGGCAGTTTAGGTGAAGTTTTCCTAATGTCCTATGTTTTTTATGGATTGCATTAATAATTGTTACAATGAGTAAGGAAAAGGAGAAATGTTTGTAGTGCTTACATTTTTCCCTGAAGTGGCATCTGCATTTTGACCTTTTTGTAGTGGTCAATATTACTTGGAGACAGTTGGAGCAATGGGCTTATTTGCTTCCATATCCTCTTTAGTCTGCTTGTTACTATGTTGAAGTAGTCCGTTGTGCCTGTGTATTCAATTGGTAAAGAGTCAAGGAGTTCAAAGCACTCTTTTTTGATGTTAATTGTAATAACGAAGTAGTGGCCCACAGTTCCTTGTTCTTGTTGAACTTGCCCGGCTATGCAAACTGGTAGAAAGAACTGCAAAAATGCAAAATAAATAAATAAGGGGTCCTTTTTGGATTTAGTCATGATTTTTTGATGGTTAGACGTAATTGTAGTGCCAAGCTTGCATCTCTTATCTGTAACATGAGATGTGCTTACCATGTCGAAATCTTGTAGTTTCTCTCCTTCCAGATCAAGGAATCTTTTAAGCCTTTTAGGAATTGTCTTGTCTCTGATGTGTGCTTCGTCTTTATGTTTCAACTCCAATGGATCTTCATGGTTGGCGATGCGTATTGATCCCTGCTTGTTTTGTCACATGTGCGTAGAAGAAATTTGTAAATTCAATTGTACAGAGAGGTTGATTGATCGATAGAGTGGTATTCATTGTTGAAACTTTATCTCTACTTACGGTGTTGTATGTTGATATAATCTTTCTTTTTGTGCCCCTGAGTTGCTTTTTCAACATCTGTAGCATGACTGCCATGGTTTCGCTGCGCACTGGCATTCCAATGTCGAAGCTTTGTGCCATGTGGCTGACTGTTACTGTTGTCGTCTCTATATTTATTAAAATCTCGTGCCTGCAACATATATATTTACAGGTATACATATAAAATGTTTAAGGTAGGAAATCATTGGAAGAAAATAATTCTTTGGTGTTGACTTGAACTTACCCTTTGTCCTTATTTGCTGTCATGACGTTGTTGTACAGGTGTTCGATCCCTTTGTCTTTTGTCCCTTCTTCGATGGCCAGTTTTTGTATGATCAACGGTTCATGTTTTGTTTGAGTGCTGCCCTGGGTTACCGCCGTGTTTGTGGCGGCAATATCTTTTACAGCACAATGTTTCTTGTCTGATGGTGCGGCCTTTTTCTCGTTGCTGTCTGTCTCTTTCACTGGAATGTTTGACGCGTGGTTTTCCAATGCACTGTGGCCCTTTGCTTCTTTACTTGTGTCTGTGTGCGTGTCCGTTGAGGTTTCTGCGTTATCGTGCAAAAGCATCGTTAAAAAATAAATAAATACGGTCGTTATTTTCACTGTAGTTTATTGTCCGTTCCTAAGAAAAATACTCAAATGTTTAGTGTGTTTTTTGGACTTTTTTTTATTGTAGCTTCACCTTTTCAGTCGTTTCCGCCGGTGCTGCCTCTTCGACCATTTCTTCGGTGAGTTGAGCTTTTTGGACCTCCGTGGTGTTGTCGTTTTTGTCTTGTGGCTGTTGAGACATAGAGGTAGGTAAATGAGATTGCATTTGTGTCTTTGTTCACTCAAATTTCTAATTTCCTTAAAAGCAGGTTATCTCACTTCACCTTTGTAATAGCCTGGCTTATTAGGGATGATAGACTACTCATATCAATAAGGAATTCCTTCTTTTCCGGGATCCCATTCGGACAGAACTCCAAAGTTAAGCGTGCTCAGCTTGGAGTAGTTTCAGGATGGGTGACCGACCGAAGTTGCTCCCGGTGCGCACGAGTGAGGACAAAGTGCGCAGAAAAGACTAGTATTGATCTGTGGGGCCGTCTAGATCCGCCAGAGTAACGACCACCGGCGGGTGTGTCCGGGCGCTATAAGTTGGTATCGAGCCGACCCTCGCGGTTACACGGATGGTTGCGACAGGTGCGCGGTCATGTTGTTCATGACGCTTGTGACCCGTCGTGGCACACGGCATGGCACATGTACCGGATGGATGCATGACGGTTGTGCCAAGAGGAACGTTCTGTGGCCCGGCGACGAGGACGTCGGTTCCTCCGAGTGGGGGTGTATGTAATAGCCTGGCTTATTAGGGATGATAGACTACTCATATCAATAAGGAATTCCTTCTTTCCGTGATCCCATTCGGACGTAACTCCAAAGTTAAGCGTGCTCAGCTTGGAGTAGTTTAAGGATGGGTGACCGACCGGGAAGTTGCTCCCGGGTGCGCACGAGTGAGGACAAAGTGCGCAGAAAAGACTAGTATTGATCTGTGGGGCCAGTCTAGATCCCGCCAGGAGTAACGACCACCGGCGGGTGTGTCCGGGGCGTTACAACCTTTTCGATGTTTTGCGTCGATGTTGCCATCTCTGTTATTTCTTTCCCAGACAGCGAAGGTTTTCTGGCTTGGTCTACGGCGGTTAGGCTGTCTGTTATTGGAAGAACATCTTCTGTTTGTTCCATTCCCCTGTGTTGTTGTGTTTGTTTGCCTTGAATGTTGGTGCTCTCCCCTGTTTCTTGCATCTGTCGGAATGCAAAAAGTAATTACAATGTGTCTGTGCTTGTTTCTGGTGGATCCATTTTTTAATATGCTATAGAAAGTGGTTTTGTAGCTTGACCTCTACGTTTAATCTCTCCGGTGCCATGCCTGTCACTTCTTCTCTGTCTTGTGTAGTTTTTGTACATTGTCGGAGGCACATCGCCTGCTTCATTTGTTTCTTTTTTCTGTTCAATCAAAAAATGTAAATAAAGTTTGGATTTCATCTGTGCATGCATAGCTTTTTTGTTGTAACGTTGTAGGAGCAGGTGCGTGTGGCTTTAGCTCGTTGGTCTTTGACAGTGTACTGGGTACCATTTTAGTTAGCATTTGTTGTTCTGTCTGTACTCCTTGATGTTCTTTGGCATGGTCGTCATCGTTTGTTTCCTGCGTTTCATGAAAAAGGAAAAGCATCATTCATTGTCGGTAATTTTGTATTATCAGGATAAAGTTGTCTCGGGCAAGACATTTCTTATAAATTTTGAAAAATGGTTCTTGTTGAATTTTACCTTTCTTGTTGGTGGTTGGGGTATCCATTTGTCGCCCACTTTTTCTTTGCTTTGTATGCCAGCCTTGGGTGTGTCACTGTGTGGAGTGTCCGAGGCTTTCTCCCTCAGATAGGTCATCCGAGATGCTCTTGTGCTGAAAAGCTCTTCTATATGAACTTTCTGACTTGCATGGGCATCCTCTTCTCTTTGTTGTGCTTGTAATACCTGGTAGTTGAAACAATATGAGTTGACGGTATTTGGGCAAAGTGGGTTTGGAAGTTTTACCTCTTCTTTGTTGCTTTCTTCTTGTTTTTCTGCCGTGCTGTCAATGGTCGATGCTAGATCAGCCCGTGGCTCGTTTGCGGGAGCGTTGTTATGATATTTGTCCGGCTGAGTGTATATTTTGTTGCAGATTTGCCAGTTAACTCAGGAGTGTTTTTAGTTTAGAGAGAAGATGCTTTTTAGAGAGAAGAGGCTGATTTTTTATACTCACGTCTTTGCTGCCTCCGATCCTGTTTGTCTCTTGTACTGCTCCTGTTGACGCTCTTGAGGGAGCATTATCTGTTGTTGGGTTGCTTGTTCTATTGCTTCCATCCCCTTGCTCGGTGTTCTTGACGACATGGTGGTGTTGGCCTTTATGTTTCGGTGGCGTTCTGTTGCCGTGTCCCTGACATAATTGAAGGGAGATTTTGTAAGCTCAAGTTTGAAAGCATCGCTTTCGAGTCACTTTTTTCATTTACCTGTTTCTCATCTTGATTCTCTGCTTCTGCAGCTACTTTTCTACCTTGTTCTTGCTGTCCTTCGGCACTTGATGTGTTTGTTGATACGTCCTCCTTGTTTTGCTCCTTTTGCATGTTGTTATGTTCTTCTGTCTCCCTCTGGCTAATTCCCGAGTTCTGTGTTCTTGATTTTGTTATTCTTTTCTTCCCTTCATGTTTGTTTTGTTGGTCCTGTTCTTCCTTCTTTCTTTTTCTCCTCCCTCCTGGTTCTGGTGCGGCTACGATTTCTTTCGTGTGGTTGCCATGTACAGGTGCAGCTGTGTCTCCTGCGTCTGCTCCATCCTGCAGCTTCAGCGTCGTCTCTTCTTGAAAGCTCACTCTGTGAACAATGTCCTGGAATTCTCTAAGTTGTTCGAGAGAATCAATCACGGCCGTTGTTTGTCGCACCACTGTGTTCCTCATGCTTTCATCTAATTCCTTCTCTTGTTTGCTGCATTGGTGTCCAGCCCTGGTCGTTATTCCGGGTATCTGTTTTGTTTCATCGAGTACTTGTTTCAACATTTCTTCTATCCTTCCGAATATTTCATATGATCCTGTGCTGGTGCTTGTGACTGGTTCCTTGCTTCCACTTGTGCTGACATGTGCTTCGTGCTGTCGCTTGGTTGGAGGTGGTAGTAGCTTGGTCGTTTGCTGGTGCTCCTGTTGTTGTGCTGGTATCATCTGTGTTGAATACGAAGGTGTTGCTATGTTGGCATAGAAGATCCTCTCTGCTATTCCTTTCCATGTCTGCATTGTTTTGGCATGATGGAATTGGTTAGACTGGAAGCCGTTTTTACAAGGGATAATGCATGTATATTCAATAGGTCTATACCTGTATCTTGCCAAATTCATAGTCATCTGGTCGTGCTTTTCCGTCAGTTTTCATGTCTGCTCTAGCTATTTTCCTTAGGTCACTCTCTTTTAGGTGGTTTGCTCGCGGTAACGATGTCTTTTCCAATGTCTTGGCAATCTTCCACATTTGTTTTGTGTCGGTCGACAGCAGCAGGCAGTCGAGGTACATTATTACTGGTCCCCGCGCCAAACCATTGAGATGCTTTTTGTTCTTTTCTTCCTGGGGCAACAACCTGTGCTTCTTCCATGTCTTTGCTCCTTCCCTAATTCTTTCGACGATTACCTGGCAGAAATCCATCTTTGCCATTTCTGGATAGTCCAAGTCCTTGACCATAATGGCTTGTTTGCAGAAGGTAGGGGAGGTTGTTCTACAGACAATGTTGTGGAAAAAATAAGGAAAAATATTTTAACTGATTTCCTGTTTGATTGTTCATCATCTTGTTTCACCAATTTTTCTAGTTCTTTCAATAGATCGTCGTAATGGAAACCCATTTTCTTGAGGCCAAGTTCTGTGACCAGTTCGGTCATTGTCTCGGTGGAAATCTTTGGCCTTGGTGCTGTCTTTTCCGTACCGTTTAAGTACCCAAACACCTTGTGGATGCCTTCCTTTGTTATTGTGATTTCTTTCTGCTGATGAGCTTCACCGAACTTTATTTTCATGGTTTCTATGTCCAGTTTGTTGTAGATGTGTGCTGCAAGCGGTTTGCATATGGAGCGCTTTATTTGGCATCCCTCTATGCTTCCAAACCCGACTTCCCTAACATCTTGCCGGTGACGTTCCTCAAGTAATTTCCATGCTTTATTGACATTATCAAATGCTGCTCCTGCCTTGATCTCGCATTTGTCCTTATTTGTTGTTGCCTCCTGTTCATCATTCGTTGGTGTTGCCAATTCTTTTCCACTTGTCTTTCTTCTCTTTGTGCGCTTCTGCCTTGTTTTTATCTGTTGAGAAAGAGAGGGTTTTGTTATAGAGGATGGTTTGGTGAAAAGCGGTAGCAAAAATCTATAGAGAATATGGTTTTACATCATTGTTGCTGTCCTCTGCGGCGCCACCGTTGTCCCCTGCGCCGCCAACGCCCTCTGTACAAATGACATCATCATCGTGTTTTGTGCCATTGTCATCGTCGGGAGTATCACGCTTTGACTCTTTGCTGGCATCATCCTCGTCTTCTTCCAACCGTTGTCTTTTGTTTTTATTCTTAGCTTTATTTACATCATTGTCGGTGCGTGGAACTGCTGGCGGGATTATCATTAGAGGACTTGGCTGCTGCTGCTTCAAGCTACCACCGTCGCTGATGAGTTGAGTTTTGTCCTTTATCTTTTGTCTTTTTCCTCTAGGAGGAATGACAGTCTTGGTTTCTGATTGCTCCTCTTTTCTGCTGCTAGTCACTTGCTTTTTGTTGCCCTCCCCGCTGGAAGCTAGTGCTGGCACTTTCTCGGGTGCTTCGTTGTCCATGGTCTGCTTCGTTCTTTTTTCTGACGGGTCAGGAGAGATGTCTGGTTTTCCTGGATATGAACTATTAAGTTCGGACAAAATCGATTCAATATCTACTTCTCCGTCACCTGCATGATGATTATGTAACAAAAGGATTACGAAGTAACATCGAAATAAATGGGATATAGTTTTCAAAGTATGTCTTCCACAGCTGCACAAAAAAGATTTTGAAGGTTAATCTACATAGATTCATAAGATAGCCCTTTTCTTTCATTTCGTGACCTAAAAAGCGATCAATCCATTGTTTTCTTATTATATCAAGTCTTCCCACTAACTCTTTGTTTCGCCAATCATTGATGGAAATTAGGGTCAGGTGTGAGCACTATGTCTGCTGTCAAGTCCATATCAGTGAGGGAAGTCTTTTTTCATAGGAAAAAATACACTACAATTGATATTCTGTAAATTGGAGCAATAACTGTATGGTTTAGAGTGTAATATAAAATGTTCTCGGATGAATAATAATACACATAGTGTGTGAAAAATTTCATCGAAGTGCAATTTCCTAGGATTTTGTGGACGCAATTGGTTAACTTAATGCTGCTGCTACATAGTTTTTGTTATATGGATTGTGTGAGCCTTTTATAGTACCTTGCTGCACATGAGGCTGTTCCGCAGGTACCTTGTTTTCCTTATTACCAGTCCTTGCTGCATAAAAATGCCCAGGCGTTAGTAGCAGTAGAACCATAATTGAATTTCACAGCAAAAAGAGGAGATGCATCTCGTGGACAAAAAAATGGCATTGTCGGAGAGGCACAGGTTGTTTCACGCTATAAGCACACAGCTAGATCTATTATTGGTGCACGGACGTTAGTACGAGAGAGGCACGTAATTTGAAAGAGAGGCAACCAACGGATATATAGAATCTCCTGTAAATTCCAGGTTTTGAATTTAAGGATGCTCTCATGGTTTGAATCTAGAGCGGTGTTCTAGATAGTTCTGGCATGCACAGTACGTTTTAGGCAAATTCCTTGCGAGCGGATTTCTGTGACGGGTAAGGGTAGCATCCCATTGCACGCGTGTCTACCTTATTTCAATTTTGCTAGAAAAGTCTAGACAGACTTTTTGGAAACACGGTTTTGTGTGGCGGTTAGGGTTCATGTCCGTCAAAAAAGGGGGAAATCGCTTTGATCGACCTGTGGTAATGGAATGTAATGGATTAATATTTTTTACCTTCGATTGCTTGTGAGGGATTCGTTGCATCCATCGGCTTGTTTTTGTCCTTGCTCTCTGTTGGTATCTCCGCCGCAAGCACGGGTCGTCACCGTCAGTCGCCGCCGCCGCCGTCGGAGAGGTTTTTGATGCTTTCGCGGGCACCGACTGACTGCTTGTATGTCGAAGTGGATGGCAGCTGGTGGGTGAGGCAAATGCGATTTTGATTTTTGGTTGGTCTACTGGATTGGATAATGGGGGCAGAAGGAAAGATGAGGGTGTTCAAGAGAGGGGAACTGGTGAAGTGTTCGAGATTTTCGGTGCGAAAGCAAAAGCAAGAAAGTAGTGGAGGGAGAGAGGGAAATTGTCGAACTGTCTCGAATCTTCGACCGTCCGTCTGGACATCAAGATTGGTGTAATTTTCTGTGGGCTTTGATGGTCTTGTTTTTTTACTTGCTTGCTCAACTGCCGGAACATTTTTATTTTAGTGTGGTGATATCCACGGTGGCATGGTTTGGTGTTACCCAGAGTCACGTTCGTTCCTTCGTGTGTTACAGACGTTTTCTATGATGTTCCATGGTGAGTCGCATGGAAGTGAGGCCACAAGCGATTATCCTCCTATGGAAAAAGGGGAAGCGTCTCGAATCTTAGACCGTAGGTTTGGACATCAAGACTGCTGCATCTTTCTGTGTACTTCGATGAGCTTGTTTTTTGCCTGGCTTTCTTAAGTCCTAGTCTGTGGGATGTTAGCATTTTTTGATTTTAGTGTTGTTGTGTGATGCACAGGGGCATGGTTTGGCGTTACTCAGAGTCACATTTCATGGTTCTTTTGGATAGGCATGGACATGAACTCAATGGAAGCATGTTAGCGCATTGGTCAGAGTCTCGTTGCCATGGGTGTATGCTTTTGGTATTTCCAAATGATTCCGTTCACTTGTTCTGTTGGAGAGGAATGGACGTGACCAAAATGTTCTATTGGTACATGTAGATGGGTAGGCTAGGGTCATGGATGTCGCGTGTTAGTAGTAGGAGCATGGTTGTTCTTCCACCAGAGGCATTTCGTTCACCCGCGGGGAGCACGTTTTTCCGAATCTTGCGTAGTTTTGGTTCAAATGATTCCGCTTACTCGTTCACTTGGATACGCACGGGCGTCGAGTCTATTGAGTCACGTTTTCCCATTAGGCTGAGTCACATTAGGCACGCAGTCGCGTCGATGTAGAAGTCACGTTTTTCAAGCAAATAACGCACGTCACGGTAAGTGTAGTATTATGTAGAGTCACGGGCGTGAAACACGGGCCAGTGTGACTCTGTATATTCTGTGAGGCACATTGAGTGGAGAGGCATAGGCATGGTGTGGTATTATGTAGAGTCACGCTCGTCTGTGTTTGGTTCCAGAATAATTCCGTCGACTTGATCAGATGGAGAAGCACGGGCGTTAATCATAGAAAGGCACAGTTTGGTTCGAAGTCATGGTGAACACCCACTCTTTACTCTGTGAGGCACGGAATGGACTATTTGAGAGACGCTCATGTTGTATATTCTTCGCCTGGTCATGGGTCCCAGGAAGGCACGACATGGTATGCTGTATTTGTGTTCGAAATGATTCCGTCGACTCGTTGAGAAGAAGAGGCACGGGCATGAATGCCATGAGGGCCTGGTTGGGTCTGTCGGAGCATCACGTTTCATACGTTTATTATGGAAACAAAGCGGAATGGGTTTAGATGTTAACGCTAAAAGTTTACTTTGCATAGTCGAGGTGTTTAAAAGCATAAGCTGCTTGTTTTAAAAAGCCACGGCTTCGTGCTGAGTTGCGTGGCGCTTCTTTTATTAGAAGCACGGACATGAAGTGAATACAACACGGTTCTGTACCAGGTAGCTACATGACTTGTATAGTGGCGATGGCGTGGATGTTCGTGGCAGTGTTAAGGGTCACATGCAGGTGCGTGAAGCGCTAAAAGGCATGCTACCGTATAATATAGACCCACGCTCCCGTGTGTCTGTGTTCCGAATAATTTCGTCGACTCGATCACACGGAGAGGCACAGGCGTTCAGCCCACAAAGGCACCGTCAGGGTTCGTTCCTTGGTTGTTAGGCGCACAGACGCGTGGATGTAGAAGGCACGTTTTGCAAGCAAAGAATGCACATCACGATCCCACGTTTTTCAAGCAAAACGCGGACCTGAAGTCCGTATAGCCACGGCTCTGTACTAAGTAGCGTCATGAACGAGTCACCTGGAGTTAGATTTTGATATAAATATCATTTCAAAACAAAAAATGTCAATGGAGAATGGTATGAATTCGACAGTAAGTTCTCTGGAATACAGACAGACGCATACAGTAAGTTAACTGTGTTTGAGATGTTTTCTGTTGATTATGTACGGACCATTGGAAAGAAGTTGAGTGGTTGTGGTGTGGACGAACGCACGGGAAGACGAAATGATAGTACTGGTGTTTCCCAGCCGTGCAGAGTTTGAGGTATTTAAGAGAGATTGGGAGAATTCGAGGCGCCGTTTACTCCGTTTGACCATCTGACTGGTTTGCGTATGTTATAAAAAGCTACCTTCTCATCGAACACCCCACGCCCACAATTCTCCAGAGACAGGCACCTCTTTCTTGCTGGTAGCTCCTTGCTTTCGCCATGGCCGTGAAGGAAATATGCCCTAGAGGCAATAATAAAGTTATTATTTATTTCCTTATTTCATGATAAATGTTTATTATTCATGCTAGAATTGTATTAACCAGAAACATAATACATGTGTGAATACATAGACAAACATAGTGTCACTAGTATGCCTCTACTTGACTAGCTCGTTTATCAAAGATGGTTATGTTTCCTAGCCATGGACAAAAGAGTTGTCATTTGATTAACGGGATCACATCATTAGGAGAATGATGTGATTGACATGACCCATTATGTTAGCCTAGCACTTGATCGTTTAGTATACTGCTATTGCTTTCTTCATGACTTATACAAAGTTCCTGCAACTATGAGATTGTGCAACTCTGTTTACGGAAGAACACTTTGTGTGCTACCAAACGTCACAACGAATCGGGTGATTATAAAGATGCTCTCAGGTGTTTCGAAGGTACATGTTGGGTTGGCATAATTCGAGATTAGGATTTGTCACTCCAATTGTCTGAGAGGTATCTCTGGGCCCTCTCGGTAATACTCATCACCTAAGCCTTGCAAGCATGTAACTAATGAGTTAGTTATGAGATGATGTATTACGGAACGAGTAAAGAGACTTGCCGGTGGCGAGATTGAACTAGGTATTGATACCGACGATCGAATCTCGCAAGTAACATACCGATGACAAAGGAACAACGATGTTGTTATGTGGTTTGACCGATAAAGATCTTCGAGAATATGTAGGAGCCAATATGGGCATCCAGGTCCCGCTATTGGTTATTGACCAAGAATAGTTCTAGGTCATGTCTACATAGTTCTCGAACCCGTAGGGTCCGCACGCTTAAGGTTTCGATGATAGTTATATTATGAGTTTATGAGTTTTGATGTACGAAGGAGTTCGAGTCCCGGATGAGATCGGGACATGACGAGGAGTCTCAAATGGTCGATACGTAAAAATCGATATATTGGACGACTATATTCGGAGTTCGGAAAGGTTCCGAGTGATTCGAGTATTTTTCGAGTACCGGAGAGTTACGGAATTCGCCGGGAGAAGTATTGGGCCTTATTGGGCCCTCAAGGGAAAGAGAGAGGGCTGCCTAGGGCAGGCGCGCCCCAAGGCCTAGTCCGAATTGGACTAGGGGAGGCCGCACCGCCTCCTTCCTTCCCTTCTCTCTTCCCTTCCTAGTCTCCTACT